>JAMXBD010001880.1:0-276734 GCA_024138025.1 Combretum micranthum
TTACATTTATTACTATCCTTGGTGGGACAAAAGCTTAGTAAGGAGATTCATAGAGTCTGTAAATTCTATAAAGCATGAAGAGTCGCCTGAAATTTAATGGCAGTAAGAAAACACCGACAAAAACATATATGACAACTATGTAGTGGCTTGGAAATAAACTACAAATGAGTTGGATTATATTTTTGAAAGTAAGGTAGTAGCTAAAATAAAAGCTACCATGGAATTATGTTTATGATAACGGCCTACACGGTCTGGATCACCTAACATCGAATGGAGGAGTAAATCCATTCAAATATGATTCCTAGAAAATCATATGTATTGTTTGCTCACATGCTTGTGCATTTCATATGGTTGCCTAAATAAACTTGTTTTGATTATTGGATGTCGAGTGTTTAATTGTGGAAATAAATCTCACTAAGCATGTAGCTTATACTCTCTTAGATATCTTTTGTAGTTCTCGTACCTTTGGTTGGAACCAAGAGGTTGTTTTTACTCAGGTAAGTTTTCGAACCGAGATCTTATGGATAGAAATGCAGGATAGAAGTAGATATGGAATTCCGAGAGAAGTTCAAAAGTGTAAATTATTTCAAGATAGACTTAGCTATCTTTGATAGGAGAATGCTCCTTAATGTTGTAAAGACTCTTTATAAGTTTTTATGAACCTTGGTTATATTGTTATGATTTATTTTCTTAATTACTATTGTGCATAATTGCTTACATAGCATGATCCAAAGTTTGATCCACTACAATCATGAAAATGTGCCTTACACCCGATATCAAGACTTTTGGGATGACTAAGGTTATCATACTTAAGTCTTAATATCGAGTGTGACGGGCTGTCACATTTAGGGTATCATTTGGGGCGCGACACCACTACTCAAATTACAAGTAGACTTGATATTACAATTAAGAATCTTTCAATTCTTTAATTGCTTGATATCATAAATCAAGTTCCCCTAATCCCTTAGTGATAACTTAACTTATAAACATTGCATTAAGCATTATGATAGTTTCTAAATCTGATCAAATCACTTAGCTTTTGCATTTTGTTCTTAAATCTCGATTCATGAATTCCATTGAACCCCAATTTCTCTTCTGAGTTATCAAAA
Organism: Combretum micranthum; assembly: GCA_024138025.1. Taxonomy (NCBI): domain Eukaryota; kingdom Viridiplantae; phylum Streptophyta; class Magnoliopsida; order Myrtales; family Combretaceae; genus Combretum; species Combretum micranthum. Next base: position 1,110 of record JAMXBD010001880.1, read on the forward strand.
TTCTTATGAATCTCATTCTTTTCAAATATTTGATTCATAATAGGACTTCAACATGAATTTTAGATGATTCTAACATTCATATAACATAATTTCAACTATCCTCTTAGCAATCTTCGGATTTTAGCAAGTTCCCACAAAGCAAATTCAACACGTCATATACATAAAATCACACAACAGATGAGAATTTGCAAATGAAAACATTATTAACATAAAATTAAACCAAATGAATTACTGATAACAAGGATAGGATCAGAAACTACCAAAAGAAAATGTCTTCTATTGCAAAATCAATCCATACAAAGATGAGTACAGGGCCTCTCAATCATTACATAATGAATACAAAGCAAATCTCTAGCACTAGAATACATTATATCTGTATTATCTCCAGACTCTCTACTCTTCTTCTTTTAAAACGGTGTCTTTAAATAAAAAGACAACACATGGAAACTTCCAACTGTTAAATATACACCGATAGTTATTTCTTGTACACCAGCGGTGTAGTAAGCGGTGTAGGGTTTTCTTCATATATGCATCGCCTGTGTTGAAGACAGCATTAAAAAATTTGAATATGTGATCATCGAACACCGGCATAACACCAAAAGCGTAGAATCCCATAGTGCTAGTGTATTCACATTACAGAAGCCGACAAATCATTTTTGCTACACTGGCGGTATAAGTGCCAGTGTCAGGAATTTTGGCTTCTGTGATAGAGCACACTGCCTCAACACCGGCGGTGTTGCATCCTTAAGGGCCGTTGTTGCTCTATTTTGGACCAAACTTTGCTCAAAACTCCTTTAGCTTACAAGATTTATCGATCTGAATCTCCATTGACTTGAATTAACACATTAAACACATCAAAGTACAAATTCTTGCAATTTCAATGAAAATTAACACAGCTTTAACACAAACTGAGAAATAGAAAGTGTATAAAATATGAGTTTATTAGGCTGCAAAGAAATATAGGGAACTTACTGCTAATAAACAATTTAAGCTTAATGCTTATTTGAATTGGCAGCCAATCAAGGACTATGGACTTACAAAACAGTTTCAAAGTCTTTTGTCAAATCTAGTTAGGAGACTTTCTTGTTTGTCATTGAAAAGGTATATCGGGACATCACTTTGGAATTTCTAGCATCATATAAACTGTCACAACCTGACAGATTCTTCGGATTGAAAAACGAAGTATCGTTTACTGCATCGAATAACACCATACCATGTCTATGATGCAATTTTGTCAACATATTAGTTTGTACTCTTTCGATTTTATTCAATTCAATGACTTCAAGTCCCTCCCAATTGATTGGCTCGTGATCCCACTTATGACCAGTTTTGTTCAACCATTTCTAGGCGTACTCCATATGACGCTTCCATGTCCAGAGGCTCACATCTCAAGTGAAATAGTTATCGACTCCTCCATTCCTTGCTAGTCTATTCATTGAATGGCAAAATCAATAGCGTAGGAGTTGTTAATCAACTAGACTTATATATTTTGTGGAGTACAATTATAGGGACACGAGTCAATGTTTATGTGGAATTGGCGTTTGTATTCAAACAACAAGCTCATGTGTCCAAAAAAGGTCTTTTCTATGGTGCCTACATTACTAAGTTGTTAAAGAATATAGTGAGTTTCCTCTTGAGGAACATGATGATGTGGTCGTCGTGCCATATCCCATGACTGATAAAGCTCTAAAGAGTTGGGGCTTGAGAAAATAGATGATGATGATGAGGAGGAGCGTAATCATACCATTTCAACACAAACTAAGAAGCTAAAAGAGCTTACTAGAGAAGTTAAGGAACTCAAGAAAGAGATTAAAAGCATGAAAAAGTACCTTAAGTCATTTGTTGAAGCAATAGCAAAGACACTTAAGGTCACACTCCCTGATTGCCTTAGCTCCTTAGGCAGTGATGATGAAGCACTGACTCGAGATGAAGTTGGAGTTAGACCATCAACTCATGAAGTAGACCAACCTAGACCTATGGGAGATGAAGATGAAGAAGATGTGGATAGCCAAATTGATACTTACCATGAGGAAGAAGAAAGGACTGAGATTGTGGAGCATGGTAGTGAGTTTAATCTAGCTGGGACACACACCCCTGCGGTGCAAATGGATACTGATATTCGTCCTGTAGATGAGGAGGAGGATGACTAATCCTCATATGACTAATTTTATTGTTTTTTTGCCTCCTTCTCTATTTTGATGTATTGCTTAATTGTGAGAGAGAGAGATCCATATGTCTGTATTTCTTTTCGTACTTCATTCAAATACACTTACTCCTTGTACCTTAAGCTAACTTGTTAATCTTCTTGTTTCTCTTTTGTCTTTGTTCGAATCATGATATAGGGCAACTTTAACTAGATCCTTGACTTATTCGTGCCATCAATCTAACCTTTAGGATGGTACCTCTCCCTATCTTCTCTTAATGCCTTAATTTCGTCGATCTATTTTCTTTCCCTCTTTAAACTTTCATGACAAGACATTAAGGATAATGTCCAACACAAGTGCGGGGGAAGAAAGTATACATTAAAGCAAAGAAAGTCGTTTAAAAGAAATAAATTAAATAAATAAATAAAAAGAAGAAGAAGAGGAGAAGAAGGGAAACTTAAGGGTGTTATAATGCCTTAAGAGCTTCATGGCATCTAATGCCTTGAATAGGAATGAAATTAACCAAATTTGTTTACTAATTTCTCCTTAACTTTATGCTTGACAATCGGACTTTGAAATCATGGTTTCAACCGAATGGAACTTTAGTTTTAAGTAAATGAATGGATTTCCTCTAAGAAGTTGTATTGAACTCTCACCTTACCTGCTTTGAATCATTGATAATTAGTCAAGGTTATAAGGTGGAATATAAGTGAAATAAGCTTACTTCTTTTTTAATTATGGAATCTAGAGTTTGAATTAGACTTGGGTCCTTAGCAAAACATTAATTGGTTTAATTTCTAAATTCACTAGGATTATACTCTTGCCAAGACTATCAAACTCATGATTCTATGTAGAATCACCAGGGGGTCAATAGAATCGAAATGTAGAAACGTAAGTTTCTACAACCTTTACAAAACAGTTTTGAAAAATTATAGAAATGCTTATAGAAGACGGAAAACATAAAACACATAATGGATGTAAAAAAAAAAAAAAAAGAAATTAAGTTTTTTTTTATCATAATAATTCTTGATCTATGATATAACATATAAAAAAAATAACGAATAAAGTCAAAATTAATTTATTTTTTATTGTGTTTTGTTTGAAATAAGTGATAAATTAAAGGAGAATCAAATTTTCCAACTTATTAAATGCTTAATTATATAAATGAAATAAATAAGTTTTATTGTAAACTTTGCAACTATAACTTGAGTGGATTCTATAAATGTAGAACAGGGGTTTTCAAGGGAAGGAGGGAAAAAGATAGAGTGTGTCGAAACTAAATAAAAACAACAACAAGAAATATATATGATTCTAATTCCTAATAGTTATGAGCTTGTAAACATACGGTTGTATTTTTATATTTTTGCTCATTTGACTTAAATAGGTATAATCGGTAAATTTCTTTAAAATCATAAGATTCTGCCAAGTTTACAAGTAGAGTCAGTTAAAATCATAAGATTCTACTAAAAAAAGATTATATTCACGATTTAACTCGGAAGAATTTCCTAAAATCGTAAGCTCGTAGAATTTTATGGGTAAAATCGTGATTTTGATAACCATCATTCTTTCATTAAAAGTTTTGAGAGCCCCTCAATCTTTAGTGAAAAGGCAAAGGAGATTTTTCACTTGGAATTCTTTCCCGAGTGTCTTTTTGGAATATAACCATACAAATAAAAAAAAAGGTAATAAGGATGAAAAGAAGTAGGCAAAAACCCGGCTAAAGGAAAAAGAAAATATGCAAGCAAAAACCCATCCCTCTGATGGCTAAGTAAATAAATTGCGCTTAAATGACAAATTCAATTGATATGGCCAGGTCTTGGTCCCTCAAAAGAGCAAGGTTTGACCCCGCTATTAACCTGAACTTAAGAAAGCAGAAAATGACTAAGTAAAATTCCAATGAAGATTACAAAAAGGAGAGAAGCCCAAGGGAAATTTTGATGCAACATACTTCATTTTAGGATTTTTATGCTTAAAATGATCATTGATGGGATTACATACTCTTAAGTGAACAGATGAAGTGGACCGAGTCTCTTTTTGCTCTGTTTGACCTTAGATTTAATTTTAACTTTGGAAGCTATTTTTAAATGGTAGAGGTAAAGCTTGGTTTACTCTGATTAATTTTACAAGGTTAGCTAAAGTATTTTTGATACAGTATTTCCATGATAGGGTGAGGGTCATATTCAAGAAATGGAGGAACTATGATGAGCTTGAAAGGCTGAATCAAGCAATACTAATGTTTTGAGATAATTACATCTTGTAATATCGATCATGATTGATGATTAATTTGTTTGTTGTTGAGTTGCTCACTTGTTCAATGATTTGATTTGTTTTACTTGAGGACAAGCAAAGATTCAAGTGTGAAAAATTGATAAATGTTATAATACCCTTGATTCTAAGATGATTTCAGCCTTTTTAGTCGATAATTTAAGTACAAATCATCTACAATTGGTACTTAATTCATTAATTTGTCAATTTCAAGCAACAAGGAACTAAACAAGATCACATCAAGCAAAATTGACAAGAAAAAGAAAGAGTATGTAGACTTACTACTCCATACAGCTCGTAGCGAGGGTGTAGTGTAATTGCTCAACACTGGGAGCCACCATGCCCTGTGTTGAAGGGTATATGGATCAGATTGTGGGACAGAAGCCACCATATCCCCTACCACATGCCATGGTAAGGGGCATATCGACTCAATTTTCATCCCAGAACGTCCAATAGCTACTACGCCCATTGCCATGGGGTGTGGCCGATTACGTGCCCTCCGTTTATGTCCTTTGCTCTGATTTTTGGAGACCCATATATAAATAAAACACCCAGACTTTTGAGAAGGAGTTACGTAATAGATAATCTCATTTTCCTCTATGGGTTTTTGAGAGGTTTTTGAAGGCAAATCACAAGAGAAACAAGTCAAGGAGAGTCTAGATTGTAGATCCAACATCATCATATTCAAGCTTCATTTTTAAGGGTTGCATTCATGAGTTGGAATTATTCTTTTGAATTTCATGCGTTTCCTGTAATTACTATGGAAGAGTGGATCCTAGATCTAGGTCTTGTTTGAATTCTAAATCCATCATGTGATGATGATTTACTTTTAATGCAATCTATTTGATGCTCTTATGTTCAATTGCATGCTTTTATATTGTTTCTTAGTTTTGTATATCCGGAATGCAAGTTTATGTCTGATTTTCATCTAAGTCAATTGAGAAATTGCTTTCATGTATAGATCTATGCAATTGACGAGATCTGATTGTAATTCTAGAGCTCAACTAGCAAGGATCTTCTGTAATTCTCTATTTTCAATGAGTTCATGTGCTTAATGCGATCTTAGGTTCTTAATAATTGAGGAGAGATCCTAATTAATTGATCTGACATTAGATAAATTGATGGATTCAAGAGGATTATCAGTTTGTATAAGGAACTCAACGGCTTAAGAACTTAATTTAGATAATCTTTATTTTTTCAAGGATTTACATGATGAAATTAAATGGAAGCCAAGACCTAGGCCGTCTTTATTCTTGAATTCAAATCCTTGCTTATTGTTTCTAGTGATCTTGCTAACTAGTTTTGTAGTATTTTTAGTTGATAATATTAAGCAATCAGCATTATTTGTTTTGCTAGATTGTAGATAAGAAGTGATTACTAGTAGTTATTCTTTCCTTGTAGATGATCCCAATCTTAATGCTATATTACGTTGTCGACAGGTACACTGCCTATAGTTGTTGTAGTGGATTTAGGAACGGGCTTTTACAAATTTTAAAACTACGATTGGCAATTCATCAGTTCCATTGTAGATCACTCCTTACAGCTATTAAATGATGACCAACTTGGTGTCATCATGAAAAAACTCTATGAAGAGAAAGAAAGCATGAAGAGCTCTACTTATAGTCCGATGGGGGCATTCCCTTTTGATCCAAGCAATCTTGAGCAAATTGTTAGTAAAATGGGGAAATTTTGAACCTTAATGTCATTACACAAATTTAATGATGCTATCATTTGTAAGGCTTTCCCTAATATCCTACTGGAGGTTGCCTATAAGTGGTTTAATCAAATCTCACCTAACTCTATAACTTGTTTTGGAAAATTAGAGAACATATTGTTAAAACACTTTCTCATAAGGAAGCTACTAGAAAAAAGGACACTTCATCCTTATATCTTGTGAGGCAACAACCAAAAGGACCACTTAGAGATTACATGTCAAGATATTCAAAATTTGTTTATCAAATATCAAAGTTGGACATGGTAGTTTTACTGCATTTAACCATGCAAGGGGTTAATTGAAAAGGAAAATTCTTCAAATTCTTAGTATAAGAGCAAACCTACAACACTAGACCAATTCTTGTGAAAGAGCTATAAAACACTTTATTTAAGAGGATAACTTATGAGCATGATGGGGGATTGACAAGCTTAGGGTAGAACTTGAAGAACATAATGGAAATATGAAATCTAATAGCCCATGTGAAAGACCAAAGCTCCATGCCCTCTTCCTCAAAACATGGCAAAAGCAATGGCAAGAAGAGATTGTTTAATACCTATGTGTAGTTTGTTTCACTCACTAAACCCTTGGGAGATCTCTTCTTAGAAGTACGTAATAAAAACCTCCTTCCGAATGAAAAGTAATCTCAATTAGCATAACAGCAGCAAATATTGGAATTGTTAACGCAACTATGATCATAATATTAATGAATGTTTTCAACTAAAGGAAGTTATCCATGATGCTATATATTGTGGTACTTAAGAGATATATTGCCAACCTAAGTAATAATATTAAAAGACCCACTCAACATCATAGGGCCAATTGAGACCAACAAAAGGAGGATGATCAGGTTGATTGCTAAAAAAACCAAGCACTTAATGGTGTCATCGGCACTACAGTGGGAGGACTATGCATCATGAACCACTTGAAGTTAGCAGTTAAAGGTTAATAGATTATGCTCTAAACTAAGAAGCCTAAAGTGGATAACTCTATGTCATTCAGCGAAAGGACATAGAGGGTCTTTAGAGCCCTTATCCAAGATGCTCTAATTATATCAACTAGCATGGTGGAAGTCATTGAAGGGATTATTGACATGGGCAACAGAGATGACATCATTTTCAATAAGAACCTTTGTATAGATGGCTTTAAAGATTTATAAGATTCTGAAGCCATACAATCATGATTTGTTTGGCTTTAATAACCAACATGTATGAGCTAAAGGAATGTCAGATTTCTAATGGTAAAGTGCTGGTTATGTTACAACATCATACTTGGCCAATTGAGCCAACCAACATTTGGTTTGATCATACATCCCTTGCTCACCTAAAGGCTAAGGTTTTGGACCCCCACTAAAGTTAATATGTAAGGGGCACTGAAAGTTATCAAGAGAATTGTATTTGAAGGCCTTAATAAAGGATGAAACATATCAAATGGATTATGAACCTAAGAAAAAGATTAAGAAAAAAAGAAAACTTATCAAGGAGAGAGAGACAATAAAGCTAAGCAACAATCTCGAACAAATTACTCGAACAGGTGCATCCTTGTTAGCTAATTGGATAAAAAAACTTGTTACTTTTTCTATGCAACAAAGTAGATGTTTTTTACTTAGTTTCCCCTTACCATGCAAGGAATATCTTCCGCAGTGATAACCCATCAGATGAGTATCAATCCAAAGGCTAAGATAGTTAAACAAAAGAAGAGGCACCATGCAATAGAGAGGAAGACCACCATTGAGGAAGAAGTTAAAAAAAATTGCTAAAAGTAGAATCATCTGGGAAGAAAAATACCCATTTGACTCATCAATGTGATACTAGTGGAGAAGGCCAATTGAAAATGGCACGAGTATGTTAATTACTCCAACCTTAATAAAGTCTACCCTAAAGACTATTCATTCTCTCTAGAATTGATATGTTAATCGATTCTATGTCCAAAAATGCACTTTTGAGTTTTATGGATCCTTACCCGATTATGATCATATCAAAATAGAGATGACTAATGAGGTTCTCACATCATTTATCACTGCCTTCAACACTCATAGTTATAAAGTCATGCCATTCAACCTAAACAATGTAAGTGCATCATAACAAAGAATGGTGACGGAGGTCCTTAAACCTCAACTTAGAAGGAACATTGAAGTCCATGTAAACAACACAATCATCAAAAGTTGCATGCTTGGTTATCACCTTGTTGACTTAAGAGAGACATTTGATAAACTGAGGTATTATAAGGAAAACAGGACCTTTAAAAGTGTGTGTTTGGGGTAGCTTCAGTGAAATTACTTCGGTATATAGTTACCCTGCAAGGTATTGAAGCCAACCCCAATTAAATATGAGTTATGCTTGACATGTAATCACCGAAGTTAGTTAAGGATATACAATGACTCATAAAAAGGATAGCTTCTTTTAACATATTTGTGTGTAGAAGCGTTGATCATTGCACTGAATTCTTCAAAATACTAAATAATCTTACTGACTTTGGTAGACTAAACAGTGTAAGACCTCTTTCACGAAGATGAAAAGATTCTTAACTAATTCATCCATTTTTTCTAACTTGGTCTTATGAGAGAATTTATACCTTTACCTTTTGCTTGGCAGCCATGCCCTCTCTTTGGTCCTAACCTATGCAGAAGGAAAGGAACATTGGTTGATGCACTATATGAGCCATATTTGATATTCCTAGAAGGACAATCACTAGGGTACCTAAAATCTCACTATATATAACTGAGCCCTAAATCTCACAATGAAAGTTAAGGCTAAGATGGATAAAACCAATTTGCCATATATTATGCACCTATAAGTGATTCCCAGCACACACAAAAACTTATTGATACGATTCACGATAAATCTTGTGCACACTTAATGCACAATTAAAGATCATTTGATTTATAAAAATATAGAGAGTGAAAACACCATGAAGGTAGTTTCAATAGGATTCAAGAGATAATAGTCATGAGTTTTCTTTTTACAAGGAAAAGGATTATTTATATAAGTCCCATAAACTAATTAAGATAAAGAAAATAAATAAAATAGTATAAAGTTCAAAAATAATAAAAGTAGTTTGTAGCCTAGAATTGACGTATCAGTAAGCTGGTATAATAAGCTACCGATGAACTAGTATGTGAACTTAATTTACCCTTAGCTAAATTAGTGTATTAGCAATCTGGTCAAAAGAGTCACTGGAAAGTGGCGCATCTTTTCCTTCAACACATACCTCAGATTTTCCTTTACCATGTAACTTAGTTAGTAACAACAAATTATATCCAACATAATCATGGTCATCATGTAATTGAAATGTTGAAACAAACTTCTTTTCTTCGATCTCTAAGCTATGTGTGAGTACTTGAAGTGCAAGGTTCTGCAATCCCCTAACCCATATTCTAGTGATTGATCCCTTAAGTTGATTCCTATCATCCACCCAAAGTAAATGGAGATCTGTGATATTGAAAGTAGCTGACACACTGAATTCACATGAAGGGAAGACAGTAGGCATTGGTGTTGATCTTGTAACGCCCTAAATCAAAGGCGTCTACAACCCGCCACGTGTCCTCTTTTCAAAGGAACACGCCAAGACTATTACTAAACCACAATAGATAGAACATCATCAAAACTCTCTAAATAAACATCTTTAATATAAAATTTCATAAAAGTTGTTCCACTACATAATCCGAAGACTAAAGATATCTAAAAACATAAGAACATAAAAGGCTTTACAAATAAATCTTCCAATGAAACTAATCCATCAAAATAAAGTCTCTACTAAAATAAAAGTACTCATAAACGTCTCCATCCAAATCCCTAATGATCAGCTGGATGGTCATCCGTACTATCGTGCTCCCCGTCATCAACATATACGTCATATCCCGACAAATCATATATAATAGGATCATCATCTGCACCTGTAAAAATAAAGGATTGAGCACAAAGGCCTAGTACATCCAAACCACAAGCATATGCACATGATAATACATAACACAATATAACATACAACTTATAATTTCTAATGCAACAAGCACAAATTAATTTATTTTTTCATTAGCTTGCAACCAACACAGTTTAGGAAAACTCATGATATAATCCCAAATCCGGAATAACTCAAATCCCGAAACGCATATTATAATATATACATATATATAGTTTGCATGCCCAACCAAAGCTCGAAAGCACGACTCCTAATCTACCAGAATCATCTCCAAGCACGAGTCCACTCAGGACAACCTCACATAAGGATCATTAGGTTGTCTCACTAGAGACCACCCTCCACCATGGCCTCGCCATGAGTTCTACTCTAGTCGAAACCACTCACAACCAACACTCAATTTCAATTAAGGTCGTATATTCGTTAATCAGATTATAAATTCTAAACCTATCACGCACAAGCAGCAAATAAGGTAAGGACGTACCTGGATTTGCTTCCAATCCAAATCTACTCAACAGAAACTTTAATTGAAATGGAACCCTAATCTCACAAATATTCCTGATTACATATCTTAATCAATTCCAATTGCAACACATAATTAAACTCTAATCCTTAATTTCATAACCTTACTCAAAGAATCTATAACTCTAATCATAGATCTACGAAAAGAATTTAACACACGTATCTCCTTTGTTTATAATTCAATGAAACCTTCAAACTCAACTTTCTCCTCAATTTCTAATTTCTCCAAAATTCCTTCAATATGTATATAAAATCTCCAATTAACAATTCGATTTAAAACAACAAATAAATTTCATTTAATGATAAGATTAGATGGATCCTTACTTACCTAGAACTTGCTGATCTTGATTTGAAATAAAAACCTTAAATCAATCAATCTCCTGATCACAATTAATTTATTCCCAATTGCTATAACTTCCAAATTATCATATTCTTATAATCATCAAATCCTAAAAAAAATCACAAAACACTAAGAAAGATCTTACCTTTTTCTTCGAATTGAAACCATACAAATCTTCAGATCTGACCTTAAGGTTTCTCCAAACTCTTATAGATCTTGAATCTCCTAGGTTTGATAATCAAAAGCTCTTGATTTCCCAAAACCGGATCTTCAAAGGAATTGTAGGGTTTCTCCAAAGAATTCTCCACAACGTTTTCCTTACAAATAAATAGATAGATCTTAGAGATTTAATCGGTTTTTTAGATTGTGAAAAGATCGGGAGGGAAAACACTTACCAAGATGTTTTTCTCATGCTCTGCTTAAGGTTTCTAAAAGCTCAGACAAAGGAATAGAAAACTAGGCTAAGGCATCTATATATAGGCTAACTTAGCTTAGGAAAAACGCTAGGTTCATATCCAATTTAAGCAGCCTTCTACCATAATCTATTCTTAATTAAGTTTTTACCATGTGAACACAATACAATTGTATTTTCAACTTTGACCATAAAACATTCTTATTTAATATCCTTTGACTCTTTGACCCTTCTTAATAATCTTTTTATATACTTTAGGATTAACCATAAAACTCTCTTATTTTATATCAAACGACAAACTTGCCATTATTTATAATTTATTTATCTTTATATTATAAATCTTCTCAATGATGCAAAAAGGACCATCTTCCCTTGGTGATAGCTTATGAAACTTCTTATTGGGAAATCGATATTACTTAAGATGAATCCAAACAAGGTCTACAGAATTGAATGACTTTGATTTCCCTTGTTTGTTTCCCTATTACTATCTCCGACATTCCTAGGTCTTCTTGAGATACTTATAAGCTTTGGCATGTAGCTTATAGATCTCTTTGGCTCATTCAACCCTACTAACACTTTGTTCCCTTGTCACTGGTTTGGTTATTGAATACATAAGAATGGTTAGATTATAGCCATAAATAACCTCAAAGGGATTCTTATCGATTGAAACATGTGATGATATGCTGTAAGTAAACTCCATAATAGGGAGGCACAAGTTCCAACTAGTAAGGTTCTTACTAAACGTAACCCTAAGCAAAGTACTTGGTGCATGATTGGCAACCTCGATCTAGCCATCTATTTTAGGATGACATGAAGGGTTGTACATTAGTATAGGCCCTAGCCTCCTTCATAGGGTCTTTTAGAAGAAACTCAAGAACTTGACATCCATGTCTGATACAATGCTCTATGGAAACGTCATGCAATCTAACAATCTTCTGCAAAATAAGTTAACAATATACATGGTGTCGTGTGTCTTATGACAGGGTAGGAAGCAAGCCATTTCACTAAAACAGTCCAATGGAATCTCGACCTCTCTAAGTCCCAAGCAGTCTCAAGTTAAAATCCATAGTAATGTAAATCCAAGGTCATGTAGGTAATGATAATGCCATAGATTCTCCCTATGACTCATACTTCCCTTTTGCCTTTTTACAAACAACACATCTTTTAAGAACTTTATGAATATCCTTCATCATTTCCCTCCAATAAAAATGTTCCTTCAGCAATTCTAACGCTATTCTCTCGCTTAAGTGATCGAATAATCCACTCGCATGCCCTCTATGCACCAAAAAATCCCTAACAAATCTACTCAAAATGCACAATTTTTCTCCTTTATATAAGAAGTCATCTATCAAGTAATAACCATTAATTACTACCCCTTCAACAACTCATGCCACAATGGGCCAAAAATACTCATCATCAACATGTTGATTTTTCAGCAATTCAAAACCCAAGATCTTAGCTTGAAGAAAGGTAATAAGAGCATACATGTGGAATAGTGCATCAACAACTACATTATCACTTCCTTTTTCATATATGATCAAGTAAGCAAGGCCTTCCAAGAATTCTACCCACTTTGTTTATCATCTAGAAAGTCTTTGTTGGCCTTTAAAATCTTTCCATGCATCGTGATTTGCATAAATAACAAATTCCTTTTGTAACAAATAATATCACAACATGATGAGTCTTAAGTGAAGGAATGGAACTGATGTGAAAACGAAATGGACTCAGGCATGTTTCAATCAAACAGAGGCTAAGCTGGCTCGAGGCCGTTAGCTTATATATCAAACACCCCCAGCTTATTCTTAGATACACCATCGGTCTACTGGTTTTACGCTGCCGGCCTTCACGCCAATCTATAAGGTGCTTTCTTCTGGGAAATTTATTTTAGTTTAAGGTTGCTTCGGGAAAGCCACTAGTGTACTTTTTATTTTGCCAACTATATGCTTTTGGTAGCAACATTTGTTTTAGGTCTTTTAGGGTTTTCTTTCTTATTATATATGGTCCAATTTGCTTTGTATGTTTAAGACTTGGATAATAGGTTTTGAGAAATTTTTCTTTGAGTTCTTAAGTGAACTTGTATGAACTTATTGGATTTTGTTCCGTCGCGTTCTTTATTTTGTCTTATCAATCAAAATTTCTACCTTCGATTATGGTGTCTATAACATATACCAAGATTCTTGTTTTCTTATAAGCATAGGGTTGCAATTTACCATACTTATGTGTGTTGATTATCGGGTTTTATTTCACATCATTCATGGGGTCTTAGGTTAATTATATGTAGGGTTTGCGAAGTTGGGTTGAGAATCCTGATTTTGGTTTACGAGTTTCTTCGTGTCGAACATGTAACGAATTGGAGCATTTTGATTCGTATCAAGAACTCCTTGTCATAAGTCGAATAGTACAAAGCGGCACCATTCGGGTTCTTATTGAAATAAGCATTAGGCACCTTTCTTACATCAAGATCACACCGGTTTTAACCCCTGAGGCATCATACTCCAAATCAAAGGTCTTCTTAAGATTAGGTAATGCTAAAACGAAGGCACTAATTAACTTATTTTTATCTCATCAAAGTTCTTCTACACCTTATCATTCTACACAAACTTAGTATTTTCTTAGTAAATGCAGTGAGAGAACTTACTATACTACTGAAGTTTCCAATGAATTGCTTATAATAGGAAGTGAGCCCTTGAAAATTTAGAACATCTACTGCATACTTAGGCACTAGCCAATTGACAATAGCCTTAATCTTCTCCTTATACTCCAGGTCCTAAAATAATGAACCCTATAAATATCACCTTAGGCTAACAGAAAGATCATTTCTTCAAATTGCATACAATTACTCAGATCTCCACATTGAAAATGGCTCAAAGATGGCCCGCATGATTGTCTAAATATTTACTATAAATCAAAATATCATCAAAATACACAACTACAAATTTGTCTAGAAAATCTCTCAATACATGGTTCATGGGCCTCATAAAATGTACTAGACGCGTTGGTTAGGTCGAAAGGCATTACTAACCACTTATATAACCCATGTTGGTCATGAAAGCAATCTTCCATTCATCCCCTACTCTCTTTCATATCTAATGATAATTTCTCTTGAGATTTGCATTTGAAAACATCTAAGCCCCATTCAATTCATCCAACATATCATCTAGGCATAGAGTATGATCTGTATTTGATAAAAATTTCTTCAATAACTTTGCTGTCATTTCACATTCATCATGTCCCATCCTTTTCGACGCCAGGAAGGCAAGTATTGCACATGAGCTAAGACTCTCTTTAACACAGCCCCTTTCCATCTATTCATTTACTCGCCTCTTTAGTTTCTTCACCTCTTTAGGATTCATGCGATAGGTGGGGTGATTAGGTAAAATAGCTCTAGGCTATATGTCTATAGTGTGCTCAATTGCCCTTACTGGTGGTAACCCCTTATGCAATTCCTATAAAAATATATCAACATACTCTACTAGCAACTATTATACCTCAAAGGGGGTGGAATTTACAATTGAATAAACCAAGGAACCACCTAAATATCTAAATATGATGCCCTTGACTTTTTGACCCTATAAGCCACTTTGGACAAAAATAATAATGAAAATAACATTTAAGATCGTGTAAAATTGACTATTCATTCATAAAAAATGGTGTTAAAATGGCATAAATATCATAAAAACAATAGATGTCTAATTGAGGAATTATAATAGGCAAGAGTAGAGTATAGGCTAACATTTAAGCATATTTTTAGCAGCTTATTTACTTTTCACTATTCCTATCAACATATGACCTTGATTTGGAGTCAAATTATCTCGATGATTACTTTGCCTCCTAATTTAGAGTAAGTTTCCTATTGAGTTTTACATCACTTGTGCTTATAGACTTAGCGTACTAGTTATATATAATGAATTGGTATGCTTAACTGGGTACTAAGGATTGCTTTGATTGCTCTTGATTGATGAATGAAGACTTATGTGTGAAAATTGCAACCAACCATTGTCATGTATATTAGATGTAATGATGAGTTTGTTTACAAAATTGATTGATTGCTTAAGAAACAGATTAACAATTATTTGAACTCAACTTAATAAATGGATCATGCATATCATGTATTGCATCTGAGAGAACAGCTAGTGTCATACACCATCTCTACCAAAAGGAACTAAGTCATTTTGGGAAACTGCTTTATGGGTAGACTTATGTTAAGAGCCTAGCTTAGAGACTTTTATAGCATCTCAAGCATGTGTTTTAATTTTGTTTCTAGAATTATGGAAAACTTTTGTTGAGAAAAATATTGAAAAGGATCCAGCAACAGCAATACTTGAAGCTGATGGGTCGTGTTGGATGTGGAGACCCTTGCAATTTTTCTTCAACCCAATTCACGAAGGCGTATATTATATGCAATTTGACCGTGATTTTATATATTTCATGTGTTTGTTGGACTACATATATTGATTGATAATTGCTTGACAACCATGTTTGGTTAATATGAGGAAAATATCACTCAACTGGATGTAGCTGACCCATCTATAATGTTTTATTATTGTAGGAGAACTTATGGAACATGCCAAAGCATAGCATGCCTCAGGCTAGCTCATGGGTCTTTGGAGCAAGAGCTAAGTGTAGGAGTTCCTTAAAACCTTTCTATTTATGTTTCTATTAAGAAGATTTACTAGGTTTTTCATACTTATATTTTTATTCGTAAACTTATAGTGATATTTGGGATTGTTTTAGCTTGGCCCTCCTATCCCTTCTAACCTTTATTTATCCATTTACATTGTTCTATGATAAGTCATTTTTACTCTATATTTTTCATAGGATTTTAAGCTTAATTCACTAAATTTTTTTTGATAAAATCTATAAAAATTATGTTTTTGATAAATAAATTGTTTTAAAACTCTTAGAATCAAATAAGGAGTAATCAAGTGTTTTAATTCAATTTAGAGCAAAAACAAAATTAAAGTAAAAAATGCAAAAGTCGAGCCCTGAAAAGACACGGTCGAGTCCAAATAGAAAGAAGATAGCAAAAATTGGTCTATTGAGCCTCAAATGCGAGCCCTCGACATGACCCTCAACTTTAGTCGAAGCGATCGAGCATCATTATGAAGAAAATATATTATCAAGCCTCAATGTCAAGCTTTGAGTCTCTACCCTTGAAAATTGTGTTGACAGACCAATACTTTAGCAGAATTTCCTCGAGCCTCAGCAATTCGACCATCGACTATTTCAATTTTAACATGGATAGAGCCATGGACAAAAACACATAGTTTACCTTGGAACTTCTTGAAGTCGAGCTTGATCTTGCTTAATACGAGCCTCGACCAACAGAGTACACGACCCTCGATGAGTGTTTTCACAGACCATATGCGTGTGTGAAAAGTTATCAAATTCTATTAGAAAGGATCTGCTGATCCACCACATGTCAAATAAAGATGGCTATGTTTTTTGTGCTTAGTAGTATATAAATAAACGTGCAAGCATGCATTGTAAAGTATGTACCAACATTATAAATCAATATTAATGTGAGTAGATTTTTGAAGGATTTTTGGGTAAAAGAATTCTCATTTCTTTTTACTTGAAAATTTCTTTTGTTTTCTGGGTAAAATCAATTTAACCCAATGTTTGTAATTTCTATGAATTTATGAGCAATTAATTGATTCATATTTCAATTTTTTTTATTTCTTCTTATTTGTGCTTATTTTGTTAAATCCGTGGAGAAATAAACTCCTACAACTTAGGGATTATAAATTCAATTCCTGATTCAATCTGATTTCAAATGTGCTTTCAAGTAAATTTGATTGGGTGTTTGTAATTAATGACTTGAACTTAACTTGTGGTTTTTAAAGGAATTGTGCATTCTTTTAGATCTACGATTGATTTTAATTGAATAAATCGAGAGATCATTCAATTGAATAGATCTGTGGTTGTTAATGGAGTCGATCCTGACTACCTCTTGCCAAGGAATGGGTGAAGACTTTCTGTCACTTGTTTTAAAATTGAGTTGTCTTTTCAAAACAATGGATTCCTACTCTTTATGTAGGTCTAATTGAAACTTCAAATTACTAGTTTTAGCTAGATCTAGAACTACTGATTTTGAGAGAAGCTTTATATAAATTAGAGAATCCAGTATGAACACACCATTTCAAATAGCTTTTAAGAAGCTGTTGTTCTTAAAAGTCATTTTGATAAGAATTGGTGAATAATCCTAAGCTACTATTCCATAGAAGTTACAGCTTATTTCTCATTTTAGCTATTAAACATTTGTGAATATTTCGAACTTAGCAGTTTTATTTCGTCTTTATGTTTTCATAAAACCTTTCTTTAGCTAGCCAATTAATGGAATTGAGAGTATATTAGTTGTCAACCATTCATTTGGGACCGACCTAAATCACTTTTTATGCTACATTTGATGGGTGCGCTTGCCCTGTGAGATCGTAGTTGTTGATTTAGAAAACATTTACAAATTTGAAAAACTCGGCTAATGATCAGTGAAAATTAAACTTTAAATTTCATACACGCTTACACAAACCATTGTGCATTTCTCATCTTTACACAAATCCCTATTTATTCAATAAAGCCTCTATTATCTCTACATTCATTACATCTAAGTAGGAGTCCTTGGAGAGTGAGTTTGACTTATACACGATATTAGAAGCCTTTAGATGATAAAGGTGTTAATTATAAGCTTTGGTATAGTGTATGATGAAACTATCACAAATAAGATACCATTTGGGCATGACAAGGATTATGGGTTACAACTTCAATCTTGCAATACAATTATATAGTCTTGACTCATATCCTTTTTTGTACATATTAAAGATGTTGATTCTCATCTAAATCTAAGACAAACCCATATATATAACTTTTAAGTATAGCTAGTTATCTTATGAATTAGTGGTATTACAGTACTTTTAAGTAAGATAAATCAAATTTGACTCCACTTCCTTAGTGGTAGTAGTGCAATGACAAAGGAAATTGAAATTTCAATTATTTTCATTTTGACCACGGAACTTTAAAATATTTTGATTTCAAGATACCTTTGATTTTTGGAGAAAAAGAAATAAGTGACTATCTTGAAACTGGAACTTGAAACCGCTTTATTCTACATGGTTGGGTTGATTGCATGTAGGTGTCACAAATCATAAGATAGGTTATGTTATGATTTGAATATTTGGAATCTACTTCACATGAGAGGGCATATAACACAATATTTATATGTTTTAACATCGTGTTTCGCATAAAGGAAAGGTGAGGAAAGATTTACTGAGGGATTTAATATATTTTCCATAGTTTAGTAGGAGACAAATTAGGAAAAAATGGAATCGAGGACATAAATCCATGAATCCCATTAAAATTTATTCCTTTCCAAAATGAAGAGGTGGTATAGAAAATTTGAAGAGGCAACTATTATTTTTTTTATTTTACCTTTAGATTATAAACTATTTTGTGCATTTTAGTTAAATATTCCTACATCCATCTTGTTTTTAGTAGACCATATTCATCTTGAGCTTCCTGGCACTTTGACCTCTTTTCCCGAAAAGGTTGCATGATATGATAAAATTTTGTTATTTATATATGGAAATATGAATGTTAAAAGACATTTTTTGAAGAATCTTAGGAGTTATGAATTAGATGCCGAGGTTTTTAAATGGGAGAGTTTCTTGAATCAACTTGTTTTTGTAAGGCTAGTTGCTTGTTTAATGGGTAATGTTAAGTATAGACATGTTTATTTCTAAGAGAATCTTATCCCTAGATTGCTTATGAATTGCTTAAAGTGTCATGTAATTTTCTAAAGCAACTATTTACTTTGTCTTGGTTACTTTAAGAGTTACGTATCTATATTTTTAATTTTTATGGGTCCCATTTTATTTTATTAGCTTAAAATAATGTTTATTTTTTTTTTTATGAAAAAAATAAATTGTGAAAGGACTAATTGGAGGAGTGAGGGGATTGCTTTTTGTAAAAATTAAGTAAGTATAAAATGACTAATGAAAGGAGGAGTGTGAGGATTACTTGCCCACACAACTTTAGTTGCTAAGCAACTAACATTAATAGGTAACCTATTTTATTGCACAAGCAATTGCTATATCACCTATATCCTCCCATCAAGTTTTTTTTTTCATTTTGATGTACGTACTTTAATTTCTTTTTTTAAAGTGTCTTTGTTAGCGTAAATAATAGAGGGAGAAAATAAAAATTAGTAGAAAAGAAATTAAAAATAAAAAAGAATTTCCGCATAAGAAAAGAAAATGCGAAATAAATCCTTTTTTTCTTGGCCGCTACAAAATAAATCGTTTAGTGTCCTGAAAATTCGACCACATATAGCTTTATTTTGCATCCAATAATCTATTTTTGCAAATTATGCATCATTGAAAAACTCAATAGGTGTACTATTACTCAAAATTTAGATATGTATACTGGTTGGTCCAATAAAATTTTGAGTAGAATAACTATTGAACTGAAGACCATTTTGATATCTAAGTTTTGTCTAAAGAGTCCAATTTGGAGCGTCAACTTTTTTTCTGAAAATAGTTTTGGTTTTAAAATTAATTACTAAAATAGAAACTAATCAAACTTAATTACCAAAATAGAACAATAAACTCTCATTAAGATATGCATTTTTGAATTTTAATGTATTATACTTGTACATGTTAAATATGAGGGTTAGCATTGGAACTAGGGTTCCTAAATTTCATTTGTTAAATATGTAACACATTAAAATTGAACAAATGTATGTATTAAATGCAATTTTGATAATCTATTTTGATAATTAATTTACTATTATACTATTTTAGTAATTTTTTAATAGGTCTAGATTGACTTTTGACTCTTGGAGGCGTTTGAGTGTATCTAATATTATTCTAAACAATAGTAAAAACCAAGATTCTTCTGATAATATAGTAAAAATTGGGTATCAGATGCAAATTCATTAATGGTTGAAATTTCGAGAAATATGCCTTTTTGGTTCCCGATTTCTAATTATTATTTATTTTTATATTTTATAACACTTATACTATAATATTGAGGCATAGGTCCTATAGGACAAAAAAAGTTCAAAGATTTGGTACTCCAATACAAAAAAAGAAGGAAAAAAAAAAAAAAAGCGAAAGTGTTGAGGTATAGGTCCTATGGGACAAAAAAAAGTTTAAAGATTTGGTTCTTCAATACAAAAAAAGTGAAAGTTAAAACACTTATAGTCTTTTACGGTCATTACCCCATTTTGAGGTAAAATAAAATTACTTGTTAATGGAAGGTGAAACCCACGTATACAGTGCTTTAGAAAAAACTACTAAAATACTAATTATAAAAAAAAAACCAAAATATCATTATGTATATTTAGTACATGCGATATATTGATTTTAGTAAATATCATATATAATAATTGTAACATGGTATTTATATAAATCTTTTTCAATTAATATTTATGTAATTTTTTTTTGCTTCGATAAACATAAATTATCTCCATTTGTTTTACTGTGAAAAGTTGAAGCATAAAATTCGGGAGATAAAAATTTAGGCTCTAGCCTGATGTTAGCGCAAAAAGAAGTAGATTATCTGGTTGAGTAATTCTATAAATAAAAGGACTTAAACAGAACTTTTAAAGATAGAAACTAAACTTCCAAAATAGGCAAATTAGTATATTATTTCAATTTTTTTTTGTGAAAATATAATATTTTGGTAAGTAAGTAACTTGCCATACGGGATATCCATTCATATCTTACTCAACTAGTAGTTTTGAGTGGGTATAAAGAAAAAAAAAATAATTCAAATGATGTGATATTTTCAATATCCAAGTGAGTATCAGACCAGGACCAATGCATTTTAAGCATGCAGTGGAAACACTTTATATTTTTTATAAAACTGTCAAATGAAAAAGTTTTATCAATATTTAAATTACACTAATCATTACACCTATGAAGGAGTAAGTGGATACATGATGGATACGATATGAAGCATTATTCATACCCTATCGTGTAAGGCACATGGTACTGAATTTCATACCCGGCACTACTATGTGGCTCATTGTACTTATTATGTACCATGTACCGTGTGACATCTATAGAGTACAGTTACCTTATGGAAGCTGCATTTTTTTTTTTTTACAAAATCAATATATAGTTTTGATATGTTTAATATAATTTGTAACATTAGCTTATTTGCTTACATTAAATATAAACAATGTGTGAAAGTTGAATCCTACGTATGGAACCTATTTATGTGATATTAAACAAAATTATAAAACTAGCACAAGTTTCTAAAATTAAAAACTTTGGAATTATTTATATATATTAATTAGTATTATAATATAAACAATATCTCTTTATAATTTGAGAGTTATAAGTATGTAATACAATCATGGTTCTTTTAATATAAAAATAACAAGTCATTTTAAAATAGAATAGTATAAATCCTTCTACAATAAAACTTTTTGAAATGTAGTGTATAAATAACAATCTTGAATATAAGTGGCTGCAAAATAAAATATGGAATATCATTATTTATTATATACTAGTATTATTATATAATATTTAATAGGGTAGATAAATAATACTCTAAAACTCGTATCTTGTACAGTATGGTATAGGTTCCCGGGTGGATATAGGGTCTAAAGACATCATACCCGTACCCTACCCAATGAAAGTGAGTTTCAAAAATAATAGTCGTACTCTACCTTGTGGCCCTTAATACCCACCCGGACTTTACCCGGTCGAATAGGATCCGGATGGGTATCCTGTACGATAAGATTATCTGCTCACCTCTACACCTATGGTATCATACTCAATTAATCTTTTTTTGGGTTTTAAGGACCGCATAGTAGAATGTTGGTCCACATTTTATAACTTACTCTTACAAGGTAGGATTTGGATATGATCCATACCTTATTTGGAACTTATACTTAATCATGTACTCACCTTTAAAAAAAATTAATAAAGAAGAAATAAATAGTAGTACTTTATTTTTATTTTTGCCATCATTTTTTCAAGATTATTACTTGTAGACTACTTTATAGAATTTTTTATTTTGGAAGAACTCGTACTATTGTATTTTGGAAGAACTTTGGTTATATGTGTTTATACTTCTAAATTATATAGAAGTGTTGTTTATTTTATTAAGTTAACTAAAATAGAACTGCCTTAAAATTTTAATCCTTGAAAATTGCTACCAAGTTCTACGTATAGGTATTAAAATATTATTATTTGAATTTCTTTCAACATATTATTTATAGTGAATAGATGAAAACGGAATAATTTTACATATTATATAAAATTGTATATATCATTATAAATATGAAATTTAAGAGTTAAAGAAATATTTTATGGTTCATAAGGTACCTTGTACAATATAGGGTTTATAGGATACAAAGTACCATTTTAAATGCAATGTGCTATAAGATAGTTTTTATGTAAAATTTAGTATTCGTATCTTTCAAGATAGGGGTGAGTGGATAATTCTATTGTACATGATACCCATCCCGTATCGTACTCAACCGGGTAAGATATGCATGGATATTGAGGGCCACATGATAAGATACAGATACATATTTTCTAGAATTGACTCTTATAGAATAGGGTATGGGCATGCCGGTATGGGGTCTTTATACTCTCTACTCATTATAAAATCTGTACTCTAATATATAAAGGAAGTACTATCAATCCATCCTATTAAAATTATTATATGAATTAACAAATTAGAAATAAACTATAATACTCTATTTTTCATTTTATGATTACTTTTATTCAAGATTATCAATTATAGACTACCTTCTCAAAATTTTTATCTTAGAAAAATTTGTACAACTTTATTTTGGAAAAACATTTTATTTTTATTTTTGAAGAAATTTCATTGTATGTACTTTAATTTATAAGCGATATAGAAGTGTTTTCTCTGTTTTGAGGTTAATTAATATATAAGTACTTCTAAAATTTTTAATTTTAAAAATTGTTATAAATTCTACCATTTTGTTTGGTATCACATTAATAGATTTTATTGTGTTTGTTATAGGTTTCAACTTTCACACATAAATCAACTTTTTATATTTCATATCTTGTAATATTAAAAAATTATTTTTTAAATTACTTTCCACTAACTATATATTGTAAATATATACGAAAATATGATAATTTTACATACTATATGAAACCATATATATTACTATAATCTTGAAACTTAATAAAAAAATGACAAACTTCATAAAAAAAATTGCATATTCCATAAATTATCTTGTAGGTTTTATGAAGTATAAAATATATAACAGATAAAAATTACTATACAGATTTACAGAATAAGATATGGGTAAAGTTTTTTACTCCACCCATCATGCTCCTTTCTATTATAAGATAGGATATGTGAAAGTTTCATATCCTACACCGTACTCATCCCCGTCCCTAGGTATACGTGTATAAATTTTCATGTACTCATTAGGTTACGAGCACCTCATGGTAAGACCTCACGATGGACGGTACGAATTCGGACATAGCTGACGGCCTGACCCAAACACATTAGGGCCTTGAAAAAAAATGGAAAAGAAAGAAAGAAAAAGCAAAACATAAGAAAAATTTAAATATAAAATAATATACATTAAATGTTTCAACTACTATTAGTAAGTAGTAAAGAATTATTACCATGACAAATTGTTATTTGCATTTAAAAATAAATATATCCTAAAACATGTCTTGATTTACATGGAGTTTTCCTAAAAATAAAATCTTTTATTGTGGACTTGTTTTTGTTTTATAAATTATTGTTAGCCTGTAAAATATTTTGTATTCAATAGTCATACATCGTAACTCCATTATGAGTAAAGTTGGATATGATTGCATACAAATAAAGGTACAGCTTAAATAATTTTTTAAGAAAATTAGTTAAAGACTATAACATTGTTAATCCTAACTTTTATTAAAGTTTTAAATTTATCTAATTAAAAATTAAATATAGTTGATTTACAAGCCTATAAATTGGCCGGTTGCTTGGTCCAAGGCTTAGCATCAACTCGTGCACCACTAGTCCTATCGCTAAGGACTTGTGAACAAATAGGTCTTGGTAAATTCTCGATTAGTTTGGACTCATGCTGGACTTTACTCCAATATCCATATATTATAAAACTTTTTTTTTTTATCTCTAATGCCTTTTTTTAACTTGAACATTTTGACATTCTTACCTATAATAAATTTAAACATTTTATTTTTTTTCTATTTTAAGTATTTAATGTTCAATAAATTATTGTGAAATTATAATTTTTTTTTTAAACATAGTTAACATTTCTATTAATATGCCACATGGTTTCCTATAATTATTTAATTAAATCATACAATGTATATTCATTACGTAAAAAATAAAATAAAAAAGCAAAAACATTAAAATAAAATCTAGAATATTAATAGAACCCTGATTCTCTACAAAACTGAGCAAATCTTTTGTCATATACTGTTCGGCGTGTTCTAGATACCTAAGTGGTGTTGGGCTAGTTCTTGAAGACACCTTAACTTGAAAACAAAAGAGAAGTAAGGAGTTTGCCACAAAGCTCATGATTGAAGCAAAACGTGAATAAGCTCTTCAATGCTGAGGTTTGAGGACTTCTTCATAGTGCTTTTCTTCTTATTCATCTTTATTTATTTATTTACTTATTTATTTTTTCATCTTTCTTTCTTTCATGATGTAGCTCTCTTCTCATATGCCATAGCTTTTCGCCTTCTTTTAGAGAATGACGCAATGCATCAATTGGGCACTTCGACCAATACTTTTATATTTTTCTAGCTTTTATTTTAATACTTTTGCAAATTTATTTTTTTTCTTTTTAATTACTTCATCAATATATAGTATATCATTTAACTAAATTATATTATTTCAACCATTAAGAGACCGACTAGTACAAGTTAACATAAAACTTAACTGACTAATGTGGAGGTTTGTTAAATGTTGAGGAGTTAAATAGGAAAAAAAAAGTTTTAGAGATCAGATAAAAAGATCCTTTTATTTTATGTAATTAATCTTTTTTTGACCCTATTCAAACTTAAATATTATTTTTTTCCTTTAAATTAGTTTATAATATTTTTTCCAATTAACTTGATGATCAATTATGTATCTTTTTGTTTGGGAGAAAAAAAAAAAGACGAAGAAAGAAAATTGCATATGGGTTTGTACTCTACAATGTATTGCTTTTACTAAACAAATTTGTAACTAGATGAAAGTCCCGTATTATTTAAGGACTATTTGGATGTTGGAGTGTATACTTCGTCTTTATCACAGCATTAAATCAACGTAAGATTTTAAGAACAAAAGTGCCCTTGAATCTCATGCAAGAAATGAGGCCACACGAAAAATGCGTGAGAAGTTGAACGATGGCCCACAGGCTACGTAGACTGATTGTTTTGCGAACGCGCAGCTGCGTTTCTAGCCAATGTTGGAACTTGGATGGAGAAAAGTGGTGACGCTGATTACTTCCAATCCAAACAAGAAGAAAGTCATATTCGCTTTGTCCAAAATAGTACGGTCATAGAAGAGACGTGCAGCGTCAGAAAGAGACTGCCGTGGATGCACGAAGAACTAGTAAAATAAGTTTTTGTGACATAAGGTGTCTCTCTCTTCAATTTTGGGTCTGTTTGTTTTGGTTTTTTTTCGACAGATACAGACATTTTTTTAAAATTTTTTCTAACAAATTATTTATCAAGAAATAGATATAGATAAAAAAAAGTTAACAGTTCTCATCAAAAGATCAAATAGAATAAATATAGATAAAATTTAGATGCAAATCGGATATATTTACATATATCATTTTAAAAAAGATACAGATACAGATACAGATGAAAAACAGATAATCCAAACAGACCCATGTTGACTTCCAAGCTATAGCTAATTGGCTCACATAATTTAGGGACGGTTTCACCTCGTGTCCAAATTCAACATAGATTTGCTTTCTCTTAGTTTTTTTTAAAATAATTTCTTTTATGTTTTTTGGTAAAACAAATTAATTTCTTTCAAATTACAAATCAATAATATATCTCTTGAGATATGTTAGATTTTCAAAATAACTTATGTTGCAAGGGACTCACTATTACCATTTGGATTCTTTATAATAGCTACCTACTCTATTTTGGGTCAAGTGGGCCTTTGGATTGACGATCCACAGGCTTGTAAGCTAGAAATCGATTATTAGATGTCTAAGGTGTGCATGTGATGGCCTTTTTGATGCTTAAATTGGTAAGTAGGCAAATGGACACAATATCAAGACAATGTGAGAGTGGAAAAAGTGAAGTTACTTTCTTTAGCTTACTAGTAGAGCTGATATAGTAATTCACTTTATTCCCTTTGAGGAAATGGGGCTTGTCCAAATAGGGATTTGCTTCTTGATTGTTTAAGCAAGTGTGCATAAGAATTCTAGGTATATGTGGCTTGATTGATCAAGAATCCTTCTAGAAGCATGTCATTTTTTAGGAAGGTATTAAGTTAGTTGTCCTCCTTATCTAAAATTGCAGGCCGTAACGAGAGGGGTCCTTCTCTAAGGAGAGGCCATCAATGTCATCCCCATAATATTACATAACCTAATTATTATAATTATAAAAAAATATAATATAGAATCATAAAGAACTTTGGGAAAAATCATAAATACCGCTCCCGATTTTTCCATATTATACCAAGATTAAAGTGTGAATTAATTTAATTATAGTTAGAAAAATTAGAATTGTTACCAATAAAAATTTGAAATACAAAATATAACTTTCATAGCCTTAGACAATTAATGATTGATGATAAATCGATCGTTACTATAAAAATTTAATATTCTTTTACCTTAAGTTCAATGATTAAAAATTAAATTCTACACTTGTTCAATAATAAGACAATGAATTTTGAAATATCTCCAAAATTTTAAAACTGTAAAGTTGCCATAGGAAAATTTTGATCATCAATAAATAATATAAATGATTGTTAAGTAATAAAAGACAATATCCATAACGTGAGTAGATAACTCCATAAATTATTAGAATAATCTTAGATTTCAACTGCAATAGAATACTTTCAATTTTTAGAGATTATTGATTATAAAAAATAGGTTAAAGAGTAATCAATAGGATTACAAAATATACGATAGGATTAAAAGTAAATTAATATCTAAAAATCTAGATTTCAATTCAATATGTAGATTATACCCACATTCTAGTTAAGAAATTATGACTCTATTGAGGTTAAAACCTTAATTTGCCCTTGTAATTCCCAAGAATTTTTATAACTAATAAAATGAACAGAGTCGTAAATATAGAATAAATAGTAAATTAATGACCTGACAACAATCCTAATTTGAAGCTTAAAAATATTATGAGTTTGTTCATGACCTACAACCCTAAATAGAAAATTTTCTAGATATTAAAAGATCCCAAAGATAAGATTTCGTAGTCAAAATAAAAAAACCTAGAATACAAGTATAAGTAGCCTTAAATTTCAATTGCACTAGAAAGATAGTAACTCATAGTATGTGTATAATAAAAATAATAAATTAAAGAGAAATTGTTAGGATCATAAATACGTAGTAGAACTATAAAACAAATCATAATTGTTAATCTAGATTTCAAATAAAAGTTTGGACAGCACCATAATTTTAGTTAAAAAATTTAAAGTCCATAGGTATCAATTTTTTTTACCTATTGGGCCAAAACCCTAGTCGTATAGGATAAAAATTTAAAAACAGTTAATCGCATAAATTTTAAACGCAAAATTTTAACTCAACAATACTTTAAAAATATTTTATATCCTTAAATAATTTTTTGAGAATCAAACTCTCACATAACTAGTATAATTATACACTAGGAGCTAAATTTCGCCAAAATTAATTATATATGTGGTCTTGCGAATGTTCCACTCGAAAAATTTGAAATATATGGAGCAAAATTAAAGCACTTGGCCGGATCATTTTCCAAGGGAATTGCTCACGGTGTAATTACTTGTAGCATTAAAACAACAGTACAAAAAGTCAATTTAAGGGACACTTGAGCCAATGAAAATTCATCAAACAAACTCATAATTAATGCAAGCTTGGTGACTTAATGGGAGAAGCTTGCATGGGTGGTAACAAATTTTTTCCTTTCCGCCGAGAACAACAAGATCAACAACAATTAAATGCAATAAAATTCAATCCAATGTAGTATATTAGAAGACTCCAACTTAGACTATTCAACTTCCCTTTGTTGGTCATGTGATAGTCTAACACACACGCGCACATATATATAATATAAGCAAACAAACCTATTCCTCTCTAAAAGCTCACCGTAAACATTAAAAAAAAAAAAAAAATTGACAAGTTCAAAAGCTTAAGTCCCCACGGTGAACCACATACCCCACATCACAATTTAGAACAAAAAAATCCCACTCTTTCTCTTGTAACCCCACCATAACTAACAACAAAAATAAAACAAATAACATAACAAAATTCTAAAGACCACAGTCAAAGGTAAAAGTATCTTTAATTAGTTGTTTTATGCTTAAAATTTAATAAACTCATCTTCCTATTCACTTATGTAGGTCACGATCCAAATAGGAAGAAGGATTTATCATTTTCCTCTTTAGCCAAACCAGGTTATATCCAACCAGTCTTATTATATTTCATAAATGTATAAAAACTAGGAAATTGAAATATAGAGACTTAGTATAGAAATTCTATATAGTCTATATTTGATAATAAGCATAAATATGGAATAGCATGTGATGACCATTTTAATTGAGTTAGATATCATATATAGTAAAGAAAACTATGATAGGATCAACCTTAGAATTTAGAAAACCTATGTCTTAATTTTCAGTCATTAAATATATTATATATATATATATTCCCCATAATGTTCCATACTTTAATTTAGTTTAAAATTTAGTGGGATATGTTTACAATATCATTTAGGTAGTAAAACATAGCCAATATAAGTATTAAATTATCTATAATAAATGTTGACCCTATGAACATGTAAGAAGTGGTAGTGGGAAGTCATACCATTTAGGCATACTACAAGAAAGATAATAGAAGTGGGAAGGTTTAAATAAGCTAGAATAACTCTAAGAACAAATTATAATTTAAAATACAGAATAAGACTTATATGAATTCAGAAAATCACTAAAAAGCATACTAATGATTAGAATCTAGATAAGACCCCAAAAAAAATAGAAATTTTATTTTACAAATAAGGTTAACAAATAAAGTAAATAATCAAGAAAATTTCCCTATCCAAGTAAAATATATATATATATATATATGTATAGATAAATTCTAATAGTATGCTCCCCTTAAATATAAATATTATCATAAATTAAAATCAAGAGAAACACACTGAAAATAAATATCAAATAATAAAATCAATTACCTTAAATTATTACATTAAAAGACCTTCAAAAAAAATAAGAGTTAAATAATAAGACCATCAAGCTAAATAAGACTTAAGAATGCCTATTAAATTTGTTGGCATTTATAGTATGAATAAAATACGTAAATGGAAATAATATGGTTAATTATTGTATAGTGCTCAAAGTAAGCTTTATAATGTGTATTTATATGTAAAAATCTAAGTTAAAATGAATATTATAAACTTAATTGAAGAATATACAATAAACACTAGTATTTGCAGCCATTTAGACCACTTTTTGTAAGAAAAACCCAATTATACGAATTTTATGTTAAAACTAGAAAATAAAATGAATTTATGAGCTTAAAAATGGCACGTATACATAATTAGGGTTTATAGAACAAACTTGACATAGTTCAAGTATATACTGAATAATATACAAATTAGGATTAAAAGATCTAACCCAAAAACCACTCACATAAATATAAATATAGGTCTCGGAATTTATAGAATATTAAGTTACAAAGTTTAAAATTAATATAAGCCATAAACATCTTGGGTAATATAACCAAAATAATTAGAGATATATATACATAAACTAAAATTAAGAGAAGCAAAATGAAAATAAATTATAACATAAATTTTGGCTAAATATTGAATGAAAAACTTAAAATAAGTTTAATCACTAAAACTCAACGGTATATACATAAAATAAAACAATAAATTTGAAATAAGGATTAAAAATACAACATAAAAATAATAAGCATCATAAAGACACTCTTTGGATCCTTAAAATGACATTGGTAGAAATATACAAAATTAAGGATCAAACCAAATAATTGAAAACTACATTCGATAAGCTTTCCAGTACCTATTCATATGCTAAAATCGGAGTTAAAATGAGTACAATAGGCCTAAATTCAGATTACTCTATTAAAACTGGTATTTGTAATCATTTATGGCACTTTTTTTAAGAAAAGTGAGTTTACATGAATTTTATAACTTAACTGGAGAAATTTAACACTCATAATATTTAAAACCCATGTTCAAATAAGTAAAATAGATCCAAAATAGTAAAGCTTGAGTTTAGGGCACAAAAGACACAATCGAGATTATTATGCAGATGATAGTATAATAATGAGTATCTATTATCTCATTTTATAGGAAAAACGGATCAATTATGAGATTTTCCAGTGTACTATTACAACAATTAAGCAAGGATGATAGGTGAGTAACTTTGACCTTATCACATTGATTGTGCTTGCAAGTTTATTGCATATGAAATAACATATTAAAACCGCTATGTATGCGGGGATGGGAATAATGTATGTTGTATGGTGTTTGATTGAATGCCAAACTATGTTATTTGAAGTGATAACCGAATTGGATGATATATAATGTTTGAAACATGTTGATGCTTATCTGTGAATTGTCTGGTCACCTAATAAACTGACATAATACTATATGGTCTTTAAATAAAATGGTCATGCATTGCATAAAGGCATGACAGCTTACTACGTGTTAGTATTTTGGTTCTCTATTAATGCTTGGTTTTTCTAGATGAAAATTTCCTAGTTCTACACAAGATTTTCTTTGTTCCGCTCGATTCCACGAGAACTAACTAGCAAATGAAGAAACGCTGCCTGTGGTATCGGTATGAAATGACTAACACTTACTGGAGTTTCTTTGCTCCAAGGTAGGGTTAAGATATTAAGACATTGAAGTTAAGTGATTGGTCTAGTTGTTTAGTATATTCCTTCCTTGGTTTTCTGATTTTCCTGGGTGGGTGGGTCATTGAGGCAAAGTTCCTTGACTTGGTTCCTTCAATCCCAATGGGAGGGCATAAATCTATATTCTGTTTGGATTCTGGGTTATCCAAGCTTGTACTTGTGCATATGATTGATTGTTACATTGCATATGCTTGTTAATTAAACTTTCTTGTTATTACTTGATGTGTGGTTTGGTCAAGTTATCTCATTGAGCTGTGGTTTTGCTCACCCCTAACAATGTTTGTGTAGGTATAATGCTAGCTGGGATTGGGCTAAAAGTGTGTGAAGAGTACTTCTCTATCAAACTATAGTGAAGCTAGAATATAGATTATATTGAACTTAGAATGCAATTTGATAAATTGTATAAATAATAAAACTTTGTACTTTGTAGGTTGAACCCAAATTTTCATTATTTGGTAGGAGATACCGATTCTCTGCGATCTTGGTAGAATATGGGAAATCAGATTCTATAGTTGGGTTTCAACAATAGTATTATATGTATATATATAATTAATGTATGAAAAGCTAATAAATAAATAGAGTCTTGTAATATTGACTTGCAAGACGGTTCTCATATCGTGGGTGCACATGTGATAATAATTTCAGGATAATCCTACTAGGCCCTTGCTAGGGTCGTGACAATCAAGGTAGGACCCATGTGTCCCAGATAGAACTAATTTTCTCATTGGGTCGACTAGTCTTAAGCGAGTCAAGTTAATCCACAAGACAAGGTGGTCAGACTGAGTTTAGGAGGCTTATAATCAAAATTGGCCATCAACACATTATAATAATGTTATAGCATCATATCTTTCCTTACAATTTCACTATTAATTTTATGTGGTGTTTTAATGGTAAATTGATGGAAATCTAGAGATGGTAAATAAAGATATCCATTTCCATTTAATATATGTTAATCTAGATTGAGGAAAATGAATACTAATTTGATTTGCTAGATTAGTATTCTCATATTCATCGTTTGAAAGTAATTGATAATTTATCAAAAATAAATATATTAGTATAAGCCCACAATCTATTGACTTTTCATTGTCTTTTCAAGTATCATGTTTTCAATTTGGAGTCCAAGTTTTGCTTTCTTTTTATATATATGCATGTGTAATATTATTAAAAGAAAAAGGAAAAGAATTAAAAATAGAACTCCATTAAAAGAGCCATCAAATGTCAGTGTAGTATCAGAAAAATGCCACACATCCTCTATGTACATATCATGGAGGGGAAGCTAAATAAAGTCGAAAAATTAGACTAAATTATTTGCTCGATTCTTTGGTTTGATTTTCTTTTTAATATTGGGTTTGATTTTGGTTTTAAAGATTTCCAAACCAGAAAAACAAGCTGCACCAAAATTTTCATCTTTTGTAATTTTTCCTACAAAATTAGATAATTACATTAATAAAAAAAAGAGAAGAAAAAATTGCCAAACCAATTTTCTAAGTCAATTTGGTGATACAAAATTGTGTGGGGGCATCTATGTGGCATGTCATTTTTTAGTTCATGCTTCTTATATATATAAATATGTATATTAATCTATGTTTGAAAAATAGCTAAAGAAAAAGAGAAGAAAAAACTCCATTAGAAGACAAATTTGGCGTAGCATCTAAAGACTATCATCCGTCGCTTATGTGATATGTCATTGCTAACTCTTTGTGCTACTACATTGCAATATCATGCATATTTAGATTCAAAGATAAGAATTACACACTGAAAAAAACCATGTAACATATCAAGATGGTGAGCATAAAATGGTATTCATTTGTATTAGATTAATTACTAGTTATGTTGACACTACCTATAGTTAAGCAATCAAATGGTGGTGCTTTTAAAATCAAATAAACCAAAAAATAATTTAAATTAAACTTACCTAGAACAACCCATAAGGCAATAATCAATGAACTAAACACATGGGGGTATCAACATGGTTATCCTTAAGATGAATTACATATGTATCTAGTATATATTAACATCGATTAATTGAGTTTTCATTCGATTCTCAACCATGCACTTTCCTTTAAAGTCATGAAAATCTTGTTATACAGCATGTTGCTTTCCTTTTCCTTTGAGGTTGTGAAAATCTTTTTTATATAACACATTGCTTTCCTTTTGAGTCACCTAATTTGTATTTATGAACTAATAAAGACATATAGTTTCACTCATAAGTCCTACATACATTTATGTCATGGTAATTAGTATTAACAAAGTGGAGTGAGTAAATCTTAGATTAATCCAAAGTGAATGTGTTCATGTCATGATTGAACCCAATCTATCCTGATTTTCATGGATACATTCATTATTCTTCAAGTTTTTTCTTATTTTAATTTGTAAATAGATTGGTTCGTATATAATAAATATACTTACTATAAAAGTAGGATAATGAATTATTCACATAATTAATACAAAATGTACAAAAGAACGAAAATGTAGTTAATCCACATTAGATGAAGATTGCATCCCACGAATTAATCTAGCTCAATTCAAATGTAAGAACAATACTTAAACAAGGAAGAGACATGCATACATTGAAGAACAAGAGTGAATAAAACATTTGTATATCCTAATTGAGCTCCATTCCTTTTTTTTTTAATCCATCTTCTGTTAGGTTGATGATGATATGATTACACCAAGCTCACCATAGCAAATTTAAGTACCTAGAAGCATGATCACACGAAGCCGAGATAAGAAACTTTGAGATGAGTTTAATGGATATTGCAAAATGGAGGATCGAAGAAAGCACATTGAATCAACTACAAAAGGAAAAGTCAAGTTATTAAACATTGTGGGGCGAGATGGCAAAGATTTGAGCTGATTTATTATATCAGATGGCAACGAGAAATAATAGGAGCGAAAGCCCTTCAAAGCTGCTAGCTTAGAGACTCAACACAACAGGCCTTCTTTCAAGCAATGTAGGACCTGTGGCCTTCTTGTATACGTTGCCAATGTTGAGCTATACACCACTGGCCTTTAGTCGGCTTAGAAGATAC
This sequence comes from Combretum micranthum, assembly GCA_024138025.1. Lineage (NCBI taxonomy): Eukaryota > Viridiplantae > Streptophyta > Magnoliopsida > Myrtales > Combretaceae > Combretum > Combretum micranthum. The sequence goes on from JAMXBD010001880.1 coordinate 35,501, forward strand.
TAGAACTAAATTTTTTAAAGCTACCTCTAAGGCCGCCTAATATTGTATTTAGGCCACTAGCCTTTATTAGCCGACGATCTTATTTTGTTTTGTGTCTTTTGGGTTTCCTTCTTGTTAATATATATATCCTTTGTTTTGGTTAGAAAATCGATTACTTTTGATTAGAAATCAATTGAGAGAAATCCTTCTCTTCGAGAACTTGTGAGATCTTCGAGAATTTGATTCTTGTTGAGTACTTATACCAAGGTTCTTGGTCGGTATTTCCTACAGGGTCGAGATCTCTATAGCAAGGTTCTTAGGATTACTCAACCAATGGTTAAGGTCATTCCAGTAATTTATACCAAAGTTCGTGGAATTTCAAATCTAGTTCTAGATATTTTATCGGGTCAAGGTCCGCTTTAATTCTTAGGTTTGGGAAAATTGCAAATCCATGCCTAGCGCACATCATATTTGTATTAGAGCAAGGCTTTCTAAGAATCACTCATCTAGTTCAATTTGAAGATGTATTCTCAAACCCTAACTCATATCATTCATATCTCTATATTTGACTTGAATCTTTTTTATTGGTGGTTTGATCGATCGATATGTTCTTAGGGTTCTTGTTATAAAAAAAAGAAAAGAAAAGAAAAAAAATTAAAAAAGAGAAAGAAAAGGAAATATAAAGGAATTGATTTGTTTGAAAAGAAGCCACAAGTAGATTTGTGTTTCATTTCTACTGTCTATTTATTGGAATTTTGATCATATTATATACTTATCAAGAATTGAAGTATTGCGAGGAACAATACAAGGAAGAAAATTCATGAATTGAGTTGCAAGCTCAATAAAGAAATTAAGATGAAGATCAAGAGGTAAGGTGGTAGTGTATTATTGAGTTTTAGTGACACACGAGGGTTGGGTGTCATATCTTATGACTAATACATGTGAGGAAGCGTAGTGAGGTTTTTCATTTTTATTTATTATTTGTTTGGTTATCTTCGAACATCATAGATGGCCAATGTCTCAAAGAAGGAAGGAGAAGAGATTAGTGATATGGCTCGAATGTTGGATCGCCTTAAACAATAGAGTTCGAAGAGGGAGCTAGATTCTAATGGTGAACAAGATTATAGGAAGCCTACTAGGCCAGAGGTAAGAGTAATTCACGAGAAAGCATTAGTAGAGAAGGTGAGAAAGTTGATACTAATATGAATCCTATAAAATTCAAGATTCCTCCTTTTCAGGGGTGCAATGACCCAGATGCTTATTTGAAGAGGGAGCTCAAGATTGAGCTGATTTTTGCATGTCACAATTATTAGAGGAGAAAAAGGTCAAATTGGCTGTTGTGAAATTTAGTGGATATGCCAACATATGGTGAAATCAACTTACACTTAATAGGAGGAGAAATTTAGAGGAGCTAATTAGTACTTGAGAGAGTTGAAGCAGATCATGAGAAAGAAGTTTGTGCTTTCACACTATTATAATGGATTATATCGCTAGTTACATGAACTTACTCAAGGAAGCAAGAGCGTAGAAGAATATTACATGGAAATGGAGTCACTCATGATGAAGATTGATGCAAAGGAAGATATGAAGCCACTATGGCTAGATTTTTAAATGGGTTGAATAGAGATATTAGACAAGGCACAATTGCAGCATTATATAGAGTTAGAAGAAATGAATTAGATGGCACTAAAATTCGAGAGCCAAATCAAGAGTAAAAGAAAATAAAATGATGAAGGTACTTCTTCTACTTTATGGAAGAAAAATTGGAAGAGGAGGATAAGAAGAACAAGAAAGAAAAATCAACTCAAGCTAACCAAAGAAGGAAACTTCTAACAAAGCTAAAGGTAAGCCTGAATCCCAATCTCAGTTGAGTAGTATATGTTGTTGCAAATGTAATAGTGTTGGACACATAGCTTTTCAATGTCCTAATAAAAAAGCTATGATTGCTTTGGGCAATAATGAGTATAAGATGGCTAGCGAGAGTGAAGGAGATGATGAGAAAATGCCTAAATTGGAAGATGTGACTGATAATGAGGAGGATGCTTCAAACTTATCATTGGTAATTAGAGGCACCTTAAGTACACAATAGGTGGAAGAGGATGAACTTGAGAAGCAGAGGAAGAATATTTTCCATACTTAAGTTGTAGTGAAAGACAAAGTTTGCGGTTTAATTATTAATGGTGGTGGTTATACCAATGTGGTGAGTGCAAATTTAGTAAAATTGCTTAAACTACCTACACTTAAAGGCCATATAAGTTACAATGGTTGAATGATTCTAGAGAGGTGAAGGTGAATAAGAATGTGAAGTTATTGTTTGCTTTGGGAAACTACAAGGATGAGCTATTGTGTGATGTAGTACCCATGAATGCATGTATATATTGTTTGGCAGAATTTGGTATTTCGATAGAAATGCTACTCATGATGGGTCTTCAAATAGATTCATTGTGCAAAAGGATGACAAAACATTCCATTTGAAGCCTTTGTCACCACAACAAGTGCAGGAGGATCAAAAGAAATTAAAACAAGAAGATGAGATGTTGAGAACTAGTGAGAAAAAGAGAGAAAACACGAGAGCTAATGAGAATGATACACGATGATAGAGATAAAAAAAATTGGCTAGTGATAAAAAAGGAGAGAGTGAAAAGAAAAAAAAAATTGAATTGTTTTGCTACTAAAAGAGATTAAGATGTTGTGAATGAGAAAAGGCCTTTGATATACTTATGTCACGCCCCATAGGTACCCTAAACGTAATATCTGCCACATGCCATATAAGACCCATGAATTACTACCTTAGTCCTTCGGGAGTCTTGTATAAATGTAAGGCGTTCTTTACGATAATAGAATACTTGAACCGATGAGATAAAGAGTTAAATCGACATTCAATAGCATTAGAATATAAATCAAAACACATATAAATAATTACAAAGACTAAAGGGCATTCCCCCACAAAAAATATTATTGAGAGGTCTATTACAGTCATCTAGAGTCTTTCGGTTTCCTACAGAAGTCTAAACAAAATGAATATAACTTCTAAAGGAAATGCCTAGCTCCTATACCTGAGCCTTAGAGTGCCTTGTCTAAGCTAGATAAACGAATGCTGCAACAAATAGAAACTGTAGGACGTAAGCTTACATCTTAGTAAGTGAGAACTTCCAATTACATTCATAACACATCATACAAGCAAGTAATTAATCAGGCAAGTGATATGCATCAAACATATGGAAAACAACATACATATGACTAGTCGGAAATCATATGTGAATGGAATTTCGCCCTCCATTATTAGTTAGCAGATTAACGAATACTGCGGTACTACTAAAATATGCCATTTTTGGATCACGATCAACTAATTTATAATTTCATTTGTGGATCATGATTAACTAACTCATTATTTCGTTTACAGATCACAATTAACCAACTTTTACTCCGTTTTTGGATCACGGGCAACCAACCAATGCTAATGCTCCATCTCCATTTGTGATATGAATGAGTCAATATTACTTATTAATTCCGAATAGTAAGTTATGCCAATTCCTTAGGTGATCAATCAATAATTATAGACAATCATTTCCTAATTCATCTATACAACCGTTAGTTAATCACCGGCCTCGATATTCTTATTTTCAATTTCTTATATCATCAGCAAAACATACATAATTCCCATTTATCCCCACCATACATGTCCATTTATCTTTGCTTAAAATCTAATGCAATTATCATTACAATCACATACAATAAATGGAATCGGGAAGAAATACTCACTCAGCCATTGGAACACTGGTCCTCTAGTAATAATAGTCCGGTGGAAGGGAATCGTCAATCTCGGGGTCACCTAAAAAGGAAGAAATACCCTAATGAGTATTTCATCAGTTAACTAATCCAAACTATTAAACAAAACTATCATTTCCGTAATTCTCGTCGTTTGTGGAAGTCCCGACTTAAAACGGCCGTAACTTGGTCGTTTTAACTTGAAATTTCGCAAATTATATATCGATTTCTATCTAATTTGAAAGATATATCTAATTCTAATATTATTTCCAAGTTTTGAAAATGTTTAGGTCTCGAAACATTCTGATCACTTCTGATCAGTAGCGAAATCCAATTCCGAAAAATAGTTTTGTGAATCTTTATAATGTTTCTACTATATAGATCAACTATACATGAAATATTGATGATTTCCTATCATGAATGGCATGTTATGAGCTTGATGTATACATGCTCTTGACGATATTTACTAAAAGAAAATTTTAGAAACTCTTTATTTTGTAAGACTCCATGAATACTTACTCTTAAGAAGACCAGTTTTATGACTTTGATCATTCTCTTTTGTTTTGGAACTATCTTAGGAAAATCTAGTTATCCTTGCTAAAATTGAGTCTTTATTATATCTATTCCTTAAGGCCTTCATTTCTCATAAAAATCCCCATTTTATAATTTGTAAACATGTTTTCAAATAGGGGCTATGCCCAAATCCGAATTTTGTAAAATTAGATTTTGAGTGATTTCTTTGAGAAAAACTTGTTTAATACTTTAAAATTTCAAGCTCCATTATTCCTATCCGCTAAGGACTTCATTTCTTTAATAAAACTTCTATTTTGAGTTTGGAAAACAAGTGTTTTCATGCCATTACTCCTAAATTACGAATTCCTTAAAATGACAAATAACTCAAAATTTCCTATTTTATTTCTACTCCTTGTTTTACATATTTTTCTCAGCAAACCCCATCTCAACTTATAAAAATCATCACTTGATGATGTCTATTACCTATACTCTTTATTTTTCATATAAAACACAAGTTTTGGAGTTGATAAAAGGGTTTTTAAGACATGGTCTTGAATTCATCCGAATTTACATTTGATCATTTCAAATAAATAATTTTCCTTTTTGAGTCTCTTGTCTCATCTGCTTAAAGATCTACAAACTACAATATTTATATATACAAGACAAAGGTCTTTATGATCATTAATGCACCAAAACACAAATATTCATAAGATCATGCATGTCAAGTATAATATGAGTATTTAAAAACTAGATCTACCACTTAGGATGCATGAAATGGAGTTTGAAAACATGAAAATAGATTTTTGTGCAAGATCTTTACTTTACTCTACTACTAAATGCATGAACATGAAGATTATCATATAAAAACACATTCAAACACAAGATCTACTCTTGTGATGGCTTGATATTCATGTAGTAGTATTTTCTTATCCCTAGTAAGAGCTCATGGGGACTTAAAGATGAAAATACTCATGAATGGTCTTGCAATTACAAGGTTTAATGATAGAAAGGTAAATATTTATCACCTAAAGCTTGGAACAAGTGGAGAATGAAGAAGAAAAATAAATTTGTGTGAGTGTGTGTGTGTTATGGGGGTCACGACAAAGGAGAGAATTGGGACAGGGTTTGTATAATTTTTGAAAAAGTGAAATGAAGGAAGAGAGAGAAGGCATAAAAGATTATCTATAGTAAGTTGAATTAGGGTTAATAGTTTAAATAAATTGGATAAAATTTACAAAAATGAGGGTAAAAGAGGGGGGATGCACCGATTGCAAAAAGAGGGAGAGATAGAGAGTTTAATTTGTTTTGTTTTATTATATTTGTATAATAATAAGTCTTAAAATATAATAATTTCTTAAGAGACAAATTTTCTTGGAAAAAAAATATAATTGAGTGTTTTGTAAGGATATAAGAGTAGGGAGTGGCTTGTGAGTGTAGTAGGTTGTACTTGTGAGTAGTAGTGAATAGTAATCAAGACAATTACTTTATCGGTAGTAAAGAAAATACGAGAAAAAGAGCTATATCTATATTTTTCATAAACCGAAAAATTATAAAATTTATATTTTTGAAATCCTTATCAAATTTTGGTTCTAAAGACTATTCCAAAATATTTTTCGAATTTCGAGTCCCGGGGCCCGCTTTCCATAATAGATCTCAAGAAGGCCTGGAATAGAAATTTTTTCGAAATCAGATCTTTTTATGGTTTGAAATATATTTTAGAACAATATTCGAGATTAAATTATTTTACAACAGTTTCTTAGTTTAAAATCGAAGAAAAGCCGGATCTAAGGTTCTTAGGTTTCTCTCCCAAGCTTAAGCTAATCCGATTTAGGGTTTTGGTTTCCGGTTCTCGAAGTCTACTTGGTTACTAGGAAAATCAGGGTTTACAACCTACCTACCTTAAACAGAGTATTTTCCTCAAAACTAAACTGGCGTACCTTGTTTTTCAAACATCTCGGGGTACTTCCTCCGAATTTCCTCCTCAGCTTCCCAAGTTGCTTCCTTGGAAGTATGGTTTCTCCATAACACCTTAACATACTAGATTTCTTTGCTCCGTAGCTTCTTGATTTTCTTATCCAAAATCCTTAGGGGATGTTCTTCATAGGTCAGATTCTCCTTTAGCTGGATGGGTTCCAATTCCAAAATCCTTTTGAGGTCGGGTACATATTTCCTTAGCACCGACACATGAAACACATTATGTACTCCCAATAAGTTCGATGGTAGAGCTAGCTGGTAAGCTAATTCCCAAATCTTTCCAAGATTTCAAATGGTCCAATATACCTCGGGCTTAGTTTCCCTTGAGTTCGTACCCTTCTTATGCTATTGATTGGATTTATCTTTAGATACACATGGTCACCCACTTGGAATTTGAGCTCTCTCCTTTTTAAATCTGCCCAACTCTTTTGTCTGTCTTATACTTCTTTCATCTTCTGTTGAATCACCCTCACTTTATTGGTCGCCTCTTGTACCAATTCTGGCCCATAGCAAGCTTTTCCACATTGTCTCAATACAGAGGGGACCTACAGTGCCGTCCATATAGGGCTTCATAGGGTGGAATTTGAATAGTCGAGCGGTAGCTATTGTTGTAAGCAAACTCGATAAGAGGTATGTGATTATCCTAATTTCCTTTGAACTCCAAAACACAAGCTCTTAACATATCCTCTAAGGTTTGGATTGTCTGCTCAGACTGTCCATCTATCTGAGGATGATAAGCGGTGTTGAAGTGCAATTTGGTGCCCAAGCTCTTTTGTAAACTCGTCCAAAACTTTGAGACAAACCTTGGGTCTCTATATGAGATAATCCCTGCCGGTATACCATGTAGTCGCACTATTTCCCGGATGTAGATCTTGGCCAACCTATCCAGGGAGTATGTCATATTAATCGGTAGGAAGTGTGCTGACTTAGTTAGCCGATCCACTATTACCCAAACCACATCACAACCCATTGACAGAATAGGTAAAGGTTTTAATAATCCTCCTGGCCTTTGATGCTCTACCTTTACCTGTTGACAGACAGCACACTTCATCACATAATCTGCCACATCTCTTTTTGTTCCATTCCACCAGTAGTGATCTTTAGGTCTTGGTACATTTTGGCGCCTCCTAGGTGTAAAGTATAGCCAGAGTTATGAGCCTCACTCATAATTTCTCTTCTCAACTCTTCGTCTTCGGGGACACATAATCTCCCTTTCATTCTAACTACCTCTTCATCATCGATGGTGAAGTCAAGATACTTCCCTCCTTGTACTTCCTTCTTGATCTTTAATACTGTTTTGTCATACTTTGGGCTTCCTTGATCCTATCAACCAAGGTGGGTTCTAAGACCAAGTTCGCTATTTCCACTTCCGTGCGTTACCCTATGAATTCGATTCTTAACTTCTCGAACTCTCTTATTAATTCCTTTTTATCAGTAATTAGGGCTGCCACTTCTCCATAACTTTTCCGGCTCAAAGCGTCTGCAACGTCGTTCACCTTTCCCGGGCAGTAATTTATTCCGAAGTCATAATCCTTGATAAGCTCCAACCACCTTCTCTGCCTCATGTTTAGCTCTTTTTGTGTAAACAAATACTTAAGGCTCTTTTGGTCCGTATACACTTCGTATCTTTGCCCGTACAAGTAGTGTCTCCAAAGCTTTAAAGCAAAAGGCTAATTCCAAACCATGTGTGGGGTAGTTTTGCTCATGGGGCCTTAGCTGTCTGGAAGCATAGGCAATGAATTTTCCCTCTTGCATTAGCATGCATCGAAGGCCATTCCTCGAAGCCTTGCTATGCAATGTACAGGGTTTTTCCAGGTCGGGTAATACTAGAATCGGTGCTGACACAAGCCATTGTTTTAGTTCCCAGAAACTCTGTTCCCTCTTATCTGTCCACACAAATTTCTCATTCTTTTGTGTCAGTTGAGTCAGAGGCTTGGCAATCATAGAGAAGTCCTTTACAAACTTGCGATAGTAGCTAGCTAATCCTAGGAAGCTTCTCACTTCAGTTACTGTTTGCGGCTGTTTCTAGTCTACCACCGCTTTAATCTTTTTAGGATCAACAGATATTCCTTTTCCCGTCACTACATGTCCAAGGAAAGATATTCTATCCAATCAGAAGTCGCACTTGGATAACTTGGCATACAGTTTATTCTCCCTCAAGGTTTGCAACGCCATTCGGAGATGTTCCTCATGTTGCTCTTTGGTCTTCAAGTAGATCAAAATATCATCGATGAACACGATGACACACTTGTCCAAAAGGGGTTTATAAACACGGTTCATGAGGTCCATAAATGCAGCTGGTGCATTAGTTAACTCAAACGACATCACTAAAAACACATAATGTCCATACCGAGTACGGAAGGCCGTCTTTAGCATATCCTCAAGTTTAATCCTTAACTGGTTATAACCTGAACGCAAGTCTATGCGTGAGAATATACTCACCCCTTGGAGTTGATCGAATAGATCATCTCTTCTTGGAAGAGGGTATCGATTCTTGATTGTGACCTTGTTTAAATCTCTATAATTGATACACAACCTCATAGATACATCTTTTTTCTTCACAAATAGGATAGGTGCGCCCCATGGCGACACACTAGGTTGTCGAGCCTGGATTTTTCCATTATCTTAATCTGGTTCATTTCTCCTAACCCGATTCACATTAAACCCGAACCCATTTAACATGAATCCTCGACTAGGGGTTAAAAGAAATTTAAAAAAAAATTTAGAGTCGCCACCCGATATAAATCGGGAAAAAAAAATAAAAAGCTAGGATCAATGGGTCGGTTGATCCTAACTTAGCTACTAGTCTGCGAAAATTTGATTTTAAAAAAAAATCAACTTTTAAAACCAGATATCATGGATTCGGGGGCTAACCTATTAAAACCAAATCGGTTACCACTTTTGGAATTTCAAATTTATAATCTATCCTTTATATGCTAAAAAAAAAACTCTAATAATATATTACAACAGAAATATTTATAAGTCAAATCATTCATTTTATTTTTTTACATGTTTTTCTTCATTTTTATTTTTTCTTATCGATATCAACAAATATATTTCCCTTTTTTTCTTTTAAAAAAAACTTATATTTACAAAATTAAAAACAATATTAAAAACAAAAACATTTTTTTTATTTTTTATGTCGCCCCACAGGTGCCTACGTACTCGCTAATCGAGATCAGACAAAACGTAGTTCTTTTTAAAAAAGAACTTAATTTATTGGTCAATTTTAATTTTTTGAACTCTTTTCACTTTAAGTTCATTAAATTTTGAATTTTCATAAAAAATCATTTTTGATGACCCTATAATCTAATCAATTGTTTTTTTTATTTTATGAAAATACAATTTTTCTAAGCCCAAAAATCATATATTTTTTTTAGAAATCTTGTTCTTTGGAAAATCCAATTTTATTATTTTATTTATTTTTTACATTTTTTTATTTTTTTTTTTTTAAAAAAAAATCATCACATAAATTCACAATATATCCAGAATATATTAAAAAAAATTAAAATCATTTTTCATGCATTAAATATGCATTTTCTAAAGCAATTTGTATAAATACACATTAAAAATATTTAAAAAATATCAAAAATATCAAAAAAAATAAATTTATATAAAAAATAAATATTTTGATTTTTCTGGATTTTTCTGTATTTTTTTGAATTTTTCTGAATTTTTTATGAATTTTTATAAATTTTTATAAATTTTTTATTATTTTTTATTATTTTCTGAAATTAATTATATAATAAACTATTAATAAAATAATGCGGATTAACCTGGACCGTCGGATGAAGCGGACGAGATCTGGAGCGTCGATCTCGCTGACCGATCTGGATCGTCTGATCTTGTTGACTCGATCTGGGCCGTCTGATCGCTTGATGAAATCTGGGCCGTCTGATCGCTTGATGAAATCTGGGCCGTCTGATCTCTTGATTGAATCTGGGCCGTCTGATCTCTTGATTGAATCTGGGCCGTCTGATCTGCTTGATCAAATCTGAGCCGTTGATCTGCTTGATTGAATCTGGGCCGTCTGATCTGCCTGATTGAATCTGGACCGTCTGATCAGAGTTGACCGTTGACCGATGACCGACGACCGTTGACCGATGACCGACCGGGTTGGGATTCGGATTTTCGGGTCGGATTCGGATCTTCGTCGGGCGAGGAAGACGATGACGCGATCTTTCGAGCGTTCGTCGGCCGTCCCTGGTGGTTGTTGACTTCCCTAAGCTTGTCGGCCCGACTTCTATGCTGGTGGCGCATCCGTTGGTGGTGGTGGCGTTCACTCAGAACCACCAGAAGTGGCGGTTCGTGGTGGTGGGTAGCGGCGGCGCAAATCCGAAAATAATAAAAAAAAATTACATAAGTGATTTTGAACAAATTGATCAAATTAAAGCACACTCGATCACTTTAAACTTGTTCCTAAAGCTCCTTAAACACTCCAATTGAATCAAAAACAATTCGAAATTCTCAAATTTCGAATTTTCTCTTTAAGAACCCTAATTTTCGAAATCTTCGAATTCACTCATTCTGATTGTGTTTTGTTGAAATTGACTTGTGCCTTTTGCTCCTAGGACCTCCTATTTATAGGTTGCAAGCTCAATTTTACGTTTCAAACCGTTTCAAAAATGAATTGATTTTTGCCCCTTGATTTTTCATGAATTTAATTAGAAAATCCATGATTAATTTGTTTGAAACTGATGAATGATGATTGTTTTCATATTCCATGCCAGATTCATCCACTCAATTTTTGTAACTCCTCATTCATGTGCAATTGAATACTTTATACATTGAATTTTGTAACTTTTGGTTGTTTTTTGCACTAATTTTGTAACCACTTTGTAACCACTTTGCAATCCCATCATCAATTTTGACAATCAATGATTTTTGTCAGTTAAAAACTGATGCAAAGTAAAGCAAAGGTCACATTTGAGGAAAATGAAAAGACAAAAATGATAAAAAAGGCAAAAATTTGCCTTTGCTAGGGTTTGAACCTGTGTCCTTGAGCTTGAGTGTGTGTTTGGGTCCATATGTTTAACCAACAGGCCATTTGGCCTGTGCCTTGATCACTTAGCCAATTTCATCAATACTTAAGGCTTTTGGAAAATGAATTTAATTAAATTTTAAGCCTTAATTAATTGGGCAAAAATTGGGTGTCTACATAGGTCTTATGAATTTATGATCTAACAACTCTTGCAGCTGGGTTTTCAACTCTTTCAATTCCGCCGGAGCCATTCGGTAGGGTGCTTTTGATATTGTATCTATGTTTGAAGCCAAGGTGATCTCGAATTCAATCTCCCGCTTCGGTGGCAATTTGGGTAGTACTTCAGGGAATACATCCTCATATTCTTTCACAACGAATATGTCCTTCTTCCCTTGAGTTTCCTCTTCATCTAAAATACCATCTATAGGGATTATTTCCTCATCTTCCATCATTAACTCAAAAGAGTTTAACTAAACTCTCTGAATTGTGGTCTCTCCAAAGAACTCCACTCTTTCCTTCCTCTGATAGTCAAAGCTTATCACCTTTTGTTGGCAATCCACTATGGCCTTAACTTTGCTTAGCCAATTCATGCCAAGGATAACTTCATATTTACTCATTTCCAAGGCTATCAAATCACTCGTAGAAATATGACCTTGGATTTCCAACAAGCAGTCTCTTATTATCTCGCGTGTTGACACAACATTTTGGTGGGTGTCTTAATCCTTAACCTGGTGATAGTCGTAGCTATCGGTAATCCAAGCCGTCTAGCCAGACTGGTAGTGATAAATGAGTGGGTTACTCTTGTGTCTAACAACACATAGGCCTCACACTTATTCATCCTTATGCGTCCTGTAGTCAACAAACATCCATCACTACTTGATCCTAAAACACTCTCACAACTACCTATTCCAAGGTTTTAGGTTCCAGCTTTCATTTTCACAAGTTTTAATTTCCTTTAAAGAAAACTGTTAAATAAAGAACTTGTAACTTAAGAGGGTTTTGCTACTGACCTATTACTAAGCTGCTGTCCGCGCCATCGCCTTGGTCCAGGGCGGCAACCTCTACATCTTCATCATCATCCTCTTCGACCATCCATTGTCCTTCGAAGTTGTAGAGTTGCATCCCATGCATGGCAGATGTCGTACGGCTTCACCCTTTGCTTCCTGACCACATAGTGTTGGCATTGCCCAAAGCCCCCAAAAGGTCGGGCTACCACACTTCTCCTCTGTGAGCATTCGGAAGCCAAGCGCCCTTTCTCTTTGCAGATGAAACAAATCATAGCCATTTTCTTTGGGCAAGCATAAATCATGTGACCAGACTCGCCACAAAAGAAGCACTTGTTCCTTAACTATGGACATTGCCTTAGGTAATGGCTCTCCTTGCGCTTCTAACAAGTAATGTTGGCCTTAGGTTGGGTGGGCTTTATGCTTGCGCTGTCCTTAAATCCTGATAGGGCCTATACCTCTTGCCCTTGTAGCCAGAACTTGAGGCATTAAACTGCCGCTTGCTAAATACTCTCTTTTTTGGTTCATTGTACTTCCTTTTCTTAGCCCTTCAATCACGCGGGCTTTTTCAATCAATTCCAGATAAGTATTTAGCCCAGATTCCTCTAATTTAATTCTCAGGACCTCATCTAGACCTCCCAAGAAGACTTGCTTTTTCAGCTCTTCACTATCTCGGAATGATTCTGTTTCATACTGAAGTAAATGATTGAACTTTGTTTCATATTGCTCAATGGATCTCCCCCGCTGCTTAACGTATAAGAATCCGGCGCTATACCGTACTCTGAGAACAGAGGAGAAGTAGTTTTCCAAAAACTCTTTACGAAAGGTTTCCCATGTCCCATGTGGAGCTAAGCTTCTCCTCTTAGATTCCACCATACCCTGGCATTATATCTTAGCATGTAAGTTCCATACTCCAATTAGAGGTATGGGGGAATCTTGTATGCAGTGAAAGAGCGCTCAACTTGTGCTAACCAATATTCCTCCTCATTGGGCTTTCCAAATGCCCCGTCAAAATAATGATTACTTTTAATGAAGTCCGGTAAAGAGCTCCTTTAATACCTCCTGTAAAGTGGAGGGGGTGGAAAAGGTGCATTGTAAGATTGTTCTTCTAGGGGTAGAGGAATTTCTGCAGTCATCTCTCTGTGAGCTGTAGGTGGTGGTGGTGTTGAATCCCTCACGCTTTGTTTGGAATTAGGCTGCTGGTGAAGATTTTGTGTTTGGATGAATGCATTTAGCAAGTTTGTTAGCTGTCCTATCGCATTCATCATTGTTGTTTGAGGATTTGGGGGTGCTGCCTCATGTTGATTAGGTTGTGGGTAGTTGGGTAGATTCTCATTACTAGCCTCATTTGGGAGGGGCTCCTGCTCTCGATTATGGTTCATTCGATTATGTTTGTTGCACATTATTTGGTAAGTTTTAGTGTCATCTTGAAGTTTTAATTTGTAAAAGTTAATTTAACATACGAGGTTCGTGACTTAGGAAAAAAAATTCGAGAAATCATAAATTTAAAAAAAAGGGGAAATCAATCTTATAAATCTTCATATTATCATAAGAAAGCCATAAAACAAAGAACTCATATAAGGTAATAAAATCACAAGTTCAGAATGAAGATATGAATGAAGTGGTGCTCATGCAACTAAATGCGGTTAATGTCATTTAGCTAATGAGTACATGATTGCTCGAAATCTTTGAATCTTTGTAACATAAAAGAATAGCATTTTCCTTCCTTTGAAACAAAAACATAGTACTTCATTAATTGAGTGAGCGATACAAGGATTTACATTGAAATTTTAAGTTCGCAAAACCGGGCAAGCCATTAATCTAACTTTAGTCCTAGACATCACCTTCTAGCAGACAACAAAACAAAAGATACAAGAAAAGAAAAGAAACAGCATACCAAGCCGTCAAAGGAAACTTAAGGCAAATTGGCATCCCACATTGCCTTCTATCAAAAAGTTCTACTTGGACTCTATGGGTCAAACTTGCTTCCTTCTCCTTAATATTTACTCAGAGTTGTCGGGGGTCGGGCTAGGGAGCCGTCCTCTACTAGAAGAACCGCCATTATCCTTACAGATGAACTGGTGTAGATATGCTCTCACCGTTAGTCTTCTTCTCCTAGTGGGTTAGACTAAATCTTCGTGGTCATGCTCCTCATCCTCCTCATTTCCTCCCACTTCTTGTTCTTCCTTATGGTTTTATTCTTCCTCACCAACTCTCATTCCATGTTCATCAACATTGTTTTGTTCTATCCATAACTCTCTTCCTGTTTCTTCCACACTTGGTCTACTATTTCCCGAGCTTCTCTCATAATCATCTCTTCCTCATTCTCCACCTCCATTGGTTCAGGGACTACGGGTTCACGAATCACTTCATTAATCATTGGAGGGTACTCATTCTCAACATAGATGTCTCTCCACAATCAGGGATCTCTAGGTCTCGATCAAAATCCCAAATGGCTTGGTTAGACTCATGGTTCACATCTTCCTCCATCCCTATGGGAGGGGTCGGGGTCCTTGGCACTACCTCTTCTGCCTAGTTTGGGTCCTCTTTGGGATCTTCCTCCTCTTCCTCTTCCTCTACTACCTCTTCAACCTCCTCAATCTCGTTATTTCCTCCTGGTATAGGTGCATTAATCAATTGCATACCGACATCTTTAGCAGCTGGAGGCGGATGCCTATATGGGGTGGAAGGATGTCTAAGTACATGGCATGTCAAACTATGTGATTCGTGCGTCTACTATATTTCATTCTTGATGGTCAAAGAGGTCGTCATGTAAATAAACATAGAGGGGTCCTATGATAGTCCATACTCAGAAGTCTGGAGGGGTTGGGTTCCCTTCGTATTTCAGGATAAAGGTGGCTTCCCTCATCATGGGCTCATGCCCATATTCCACCATGATCCTCTTGATGGTGTAGTGGTTTCTAACTTGGTCCATCTCCTTCTCCTCATGGGGTCATACCTTACTTGGTCCACAACTGATATCCATCTAGTATACTTTAACCCTTCTTTTCAAAGTCTAAACATTTCTCCCAAAGTTTGGGGACTTTTTGCCAAAGCAAAATCTTTGCATAACTCCCTTAATCTTAATTGATATTCCACAAAAGTCTCATCCATAGCCCTTCATAATTATATAAGAATGTTTAAAAATATCAGATTGGTTAAAATTTGATCCGCCTTGGGCCCGAATGGATACTAGTTTTGAAAAACGTATCCAGGGTCTGGAATATTAAAATATTCCATTGACACCGTTAGACTCGTTAAAAATATAAGGTTTTCAAAAATATCAGTTTTATAATTTTTTGATAACTAAAAATATCAGATATCGCACTTTTACGCATATTTTCCTTACTACCGGTATATTTATGTCTTGTCACTATTCATCGTACAACTTTATACTATTCATACTATCTCTACTTTTTCACTATTCACTCTTACGCACTACCATATCTATACCACTACTTGTTTCATTTCCAATACACTTTTATCACATCTATCTTACATATTATTACTTTTAATACACAAATTACAAAAAAAAAAAAAAAATCTCTCCCTCTTTCTTTTCCTTTGGCCAGCGCCCCTACTCCCCTCTCTTTCTCTATTTTATCTCAATTTTTTTAAAATTAAATCACTCAAAATCCTTTTCTCATTTTCCTATAAATACCCCCTCCTCTTTCACTTCATTCACACATCCATTACCCACAAATTTACTACCAAAAACTCTCTCAAATTCTCCTCCTAAATACTCTTCTCATTACTCTCCCAAAACACTCCAAAGCTCTCTTCTTCTTCATACACAAAACCCATTTATATATACTACTCTCATCTTATCTTTAAATAAAATTATTTTTATATTTTTACTACCATGTCATGTAACTTAACATGACCATAAAGTGTGTTTCCTAAACTATATGTTATGGAAGCAACTCTATGTTTATGTTTTGTTCTTGTTCATGAATCTATATTCTTTTATGTTGTTATTTTGTTCATATTTTTAGTGTTATTATGCTTCCATAATTATATCTAACTAAATATATCTATGTAGCTATATATACCTTTTAGAGCATATAAACTCACTTGTTATTGCAATTTATTCACTTTCATGTTTTAAGACTAGGTTTTCTACTATTGGATTTGTCCTCATCAAGTCAAAACAACCTTTTTCTTTCTTTTCTTTCCTTTTATATCAGGACGGAATTTACTATTTATCCCAGGAGCCTTGATGAAGATAAGACTCCCAATACTTAAACTTATATTATGTTGTTTATTATTTTGTTTAATTTCTATTTTTCTTGTAAATATCATCATACTCATGCTCATATTCATGATTGTTGTCTAAAACACAAAGATAGAAACTAAACTTTTCCAAAATAAATTCATGTTATATGAATTTTCAAATGAAGCTTAGGATTTTGTTTCAACAAACTTTACTTTTCCAAAAATCAAAGAGAACTTACCATGATTTAGCAAAATTATTCTATTTTGACAAAGTCTTTTCAAAAACCATAAAAGGCTTGTCTTTGCTAAATTTATTTTAAATGTTGATAATTCTTTGTTATACAAATTTTTCTTCAAAACTAAATTTAAAAGAAACTCCCTAACAAAGAAATAAACAAGCTTTGAGTCAAGTTAGAAGATCAAAATAATTATCAAAACAATACTTGAGAAATTATAGTGCAAAAAACACTAGTAAGAGATTTTTCTAAAGAAAATTTTAAAAGTTGATGAAAACCACCCAAGAAACTACTAAATAGAATATAAAGATCTCATTTTAAGTAAACTAAAAAATTATGGTTTTATTTTAAGGATTTACAAAAGAAAAATTTTTAACTACTGATTTTTCATACTTTCAAAAGACATTGTTTTCATTAAGTCATAGTTTGGACAACAAAACTTAAATCATGCATGAGATATGAGTTTGTATATGTATAAAAAGGGTTTTTCAATCTATATTGATAACTAAGTAATTATCACACTCCTCACATGAAGACAACAAATTTCTAAAGAAAGAAAAAAGGCAAGAAATTTGCTATTTATAAAATATTTAAATTTAAGATAAATGATGCTAGTAAAATATACAAGGAGAAAGAAAAGACGAAGGAAAAAAAATGGAAATACAATTCTATGAATGCAAGAAACATGGGCATATTAAGTATGAATATCCAACTTTTATCAAGAAAAAGAAGAAATACAAGAGGAAAAGTCAGGTAATGCTAGCTACTTGGAGTGGCTAATGATAGAAAGAGTGATGTAGACATACAGAACAAGACAAAGAGGAGACAGACGTATGTCTTATGGCTATGTCTAAGGTAAAGTCTGAAACTAATAAAGAATTTTTGAAGATGACAGGTATGTTGGAATGAAAAGATTATTAAAGGCACTTAAAAAGGTTAACAAGAAATTATCTAAGTTTGAAATAGCAATTAGAGCACTTAAGAATGAAAAAGATGCACTTTGTCAAACTAACATGCTATTGGTGAATGAAAATGACATATTGAAACATGATAATGAGGCTTTACATGTTAATAATGAGAAATTGGAAAAACAAAATAATGTAATTAAACAAGAAACTAGCGAACCAAAACTTAGTATAGATTCAATGAGAGTGACAAAAAAAGTTAAATATTTTACGTTTTGAGCAACAATTTGATCACAAAAAGCATGAATGGGATTTGAGCATAAAACCATTTTGAATGTAACTAAAGGTACTGTATTTCTAAAAGTTAAAGTAGTAAATTTTGACTTGACCCAAGTAAAAAAGAATTAGTGATTGAAAAATCTATTAATTATCCAAGAGGATACTATGGAGGAAATGTTAGAGGGTATGCTAGAGGATAATCGAGACAAAAAAATTGGAAAACAGGTAAATAAAAATATTGGGTTAATTCTTCCTATGCTTGTTACTTATGCAATAAACCTAGATGCATAGAAATATTGAATTAGAAGGTTCAAGTTGAATTTTGACAAGGAAATACATTGCTCCATTGCTCAAATGACATAGTTAAGTTACACTCAATGGGTAAAACATGGTTTTTATACGTTGAGCTTTTGTTGATAATATATTATGTATTTGCGTTTGTATTTTGAATTGTAGTTAACGTGTGGATGCCATACCATAAGGATCGGACACTAGCATGATAAAAAAGATGGGTCATGAAATTATAACTGGTCTACGAACACTAGGGAGTGATGTCTAAATGATAGAGGCAAATTCACATGACCAAAAACCTTTTAACCATGTGGTTTTTGGAAGGTGCTTGGACTCCAAGGTGTAGTATTTGGACAATAGAAGTGTTTAGTGAAGGTAGGTGTTAATGACAGGGATATCAAGTGAAGACACCATGAGTTCTCTAGATGTCCTCCAGATGATGGTAGATTACATCAGAATGGTATTTGATAGAAAACTACACATTAGAACGTCAAAAGTAAGGACAATTTTAGAAGAAAGTTAGGTAATGACTACATTTCTTAAAGGCCTTATAAATAAGGGTTGCAGGGCAAATTTTCAAGGTGGGAGAAAGCTTAAATGGTGAATTAGTCTAGTTTAATTCTCTAAATATGTCTTATAATTTCTTGAGGGAGAATAAGTAATGCATTTAGTGTATTAATTGGAAACTCTTTGTAAGACACTACTCATGTGTTTGCTGTGAGTTTTTGTGTGGGCGAATGAGTTATGCCTTATGGCAAGTCTTAATCAGTCTTTATTTAGATAGGGTGTTTTGAGCTTATATGATTAAATTTTTGTGAATATTTAGAAGAAAAAAGTACTTAGTTAGTCTAATTATTGATTTTAGGTTTTAAGGAATCATTTGTCTTAAAAGAAGGATTTTTGATAAGTTGGAGGAGATTTTGTTGAAGATAATGTAGAGTACAAAAGTGTCAACACAACTTCACTTGTACCAATGATAAAATAAAGTACAGAAGCTAGTACACAACCTGTGGTAGAATTTGTGTTGGAAACAGGAAGGCACCTTGTCCTAAACATGAATGGCGGACATGACTTATGTGCAGGGTCAAGTAGAAGGAGAAAAAGATGAAGATTTGACAAAGGTGGAGAGAACATGACCCGTCCACCCACTCGTGTTGAATTTAGAAGCAAATATTTTTGAAGATTTTGCACTGTTTTAAAAGTTATGGCCAAGATACAATTCATATTACATTCCAAAGTCAAAAAGAGAGATTTTCAAGGAGAGAATCTTGATTTGATGAGATTTAAAGATTTGAGAGAAGATTTACTTATACCATATAAATATTAGGCCTTACTTTTTTGGAAAAAAAGAATTGCATACATTGAGAGTTTAGAATTTCTTAAAGAAAGAAAATGAGAAGAAGAAACTCAAGATTGCTTATGTTCATTGAAGATTGTAGCCGTGAATATCATAAAGGGGTTTATTATGTTTTCTTTCTAATCTTTTAAATCTAGTGTTTTGATTGTAATATTCATAGAAGTGTAGAATGTTTTTACTCTCCTTAACTTTTATATATAACTAGATTTGTTTTGCTTTTCAATAATAGATTAGTGTTCTTGAATTCGTTTATGTGTTCTTATTTGTTTATTAAATTGATACTTCTAGGGTATTGATTTAATTAATTGATTTTATAGTAGTAGACTGAGAAATCACTATTATGAAAAGATCTTACATAAACAAGGAGGATTGTATGCATACCTAGAGATGAGTTGACATGATTCTTTTGCATTGCTTCTACCAATTACTTATAGGATATCAAGAGTCATTTTGATCCCTAGATTTGATCAATTTGGTTTGGTTCATTTGATCCGTGAGACATATTTTGTTTGTTGAAAAGTATCTTTTAATTTTTCTTACTTTAATGAACAAAGACCTTAAAAATTATAAAACTCTAGCTTATCATTTTGTTTCACGCATAACTTTAAAATGGCTTTGTGTTTCTTACCTTGGATTGCATAGAAATAGGAACTATTGAAGAAACAATTGATAACGTGTCAAATTACATGTTGTAGTTGGCATAAAATGTTAAACTTATGTGCATTTTATTGAGATTTTAATGTAAAGATTAAAAAAATTAATGAAATGCACATTCAATAGAATTATTGCACTAAATATAGAAAAGAATCAAAATCAAGGTTTACCTCATATACTATTTACATATTGGTGACTCCTATTATAGAAAAGATATATATATATATATATATAGATATATCTTTCTACTTATGATAGAAAAAATGGGACGAGCTAAATATATATTATATGTATAAAAATGCTTTTCCTATCATATAAGGGTATTTCATTTTTCATTCTTAAAGTCATATATAGATCATTTTCTTTTTTCGTTACAACAAGGGAATGGAGATTCAAACTATAATATCACGTTTGGTATGCCGAAATAAAATGGATTGGATTAGAATCGAATGAATGGAATGAATGAATAAGGAAAATGGAATGGAATGATTATGCAAAAAGATTTATGATAAATACTATTTCCCACAAATATAGATAATAAATATATGTAGGATAAAAAGGTAAATAAATCAATAACCATTAGTAGATGTGGAATGGAATAGCGATTTTGCTTTTGAGAAGGTGGAATTAAATTCCTTTTAAAAGCTGGATTGTTGATTCTATGGAATCACGATATCAATTTGTAAAAACTCTTTAAAAAAAATGAGAAAATGAATAAAAGCTATAATCATGATTTTATTCCAGTTCATTCTAACATACCAAATGTGCCATAAGGATATTGATAACTCATATAGGCGTAGTAGGCCTCCTTTGCTGTAGCTTATACGAGCCATCCAAATGATTCACTCGGGTAGCAATTTTTTGGACAGCTTCTCATAATTTTCTTCCTTTCATTTCTCATTTCAGAAGCCTGGGCGTCTTCAGCTTTGAGATGTAATTCTCCATGACTTATACAAATATGAAAGGCCCATAGAAAGTTAATAAGCATATACATGGCCCAATTTTGACTAAACGGTTTCCATTTTCCAGCAGGGGACGTGTAGTGGGCTTCACCTTTTGATAATTTCCTTTGGTGTAAGACGAAAGCGGAGCATTGGAGCCGCATTAGCGAAGAGCCCGTGGATGGCTTCAAGACCTCCTCTTCTTCTCATCAAAGTTGCCAAGCACGGGAGGTTATTGAGATCACGAGCCGCATTTCATAGAGAAAAAATGGAATTCCCATCCATACAGGAGAGAGAGATTCGAGAGTGTTTCTTTTATTATTATTACTTCTTTTTTTATTTTTTAATTTCTTATAAAGGGTGTTTGACCCTTGTGAGCTTCCATGTTCCCAATTTTTTCTTTTATTTTCTTAATTTTTTTAATGGATTATAATCCAAGAACAAATGGTAAAGGGCATCTGAACATGATATGGGGCTCGGGATCTCTATTAAAAGTCATTTATTTCCCTTTCTTATTTCTGTGTTTCGAAAATTGTATTATCCCATTATTTCTTATGTGCTTGATTAAAATGAATTAGGATATGTTTGTGTTGTCAGCGTGTAGATGACATGGAAATATTTTTAAATAGATTGTTTATTAAAAAATAGATACAAATGAAAAATAAATATTTTTTACATAAATAAATCAAACAAAGTAGATACCGATCATACACAAATGATATACAAATGCAGATAAGATGTAAATCAAATATAGATATAGATGAAAAGCAGATCATCTAAACAACCCCTCAAGCATTTAGTGTTAGATTATTAGTTCGTGGGTTTTATTACATGTCGAGTTGAGTTGTTAGCACCGTGTCATTGAGCACGTGTTTTGATTTTCTTGAAATATGTGTTAGATTAGAAATGTGTTTAGAAAGATGATTTCAAATCAATTTCCATGATTGGCTAATTTGGATTGCGATAGACATGATATAACGCCCTAAAATTAAGACATTTACCATTCCGCCACGTATCTATATATGATATAGACACATTAAAGCTGAAAATTTGCTAATTATCTCCAAATACATTAATAACTTGAAGCAAACTTTCATCACATCCACATTGATTCCACAACTATAACTGTAAACTCCTGTTTTCTAAGCCCTAAACCTTAAGCCGGAAAGTCTACCGGAGACCTTAAGTCAACAGATCTTGAGTAAAGCCCTACCGTTTAGATCTGACAAACCCGAGTTGTAAATCGAGGAGTCGAAAAATAATTAAAGTGTTTAGAATAGTCCGTAATAATATTTGAATTAGTAAAAATATCATATTGGTTCATTTTGGCTTATTTCGAACCAGTTTGGATACTGCTTTGGAAAGCGTGTCCCGGGGCTCGAAAAATTAAATATATATCTTTAATATTTTTAGACTCGTATTTTTATAAGAATTTCAAAAATATCAAGTTTAGAATTTTTCGGATTCTAAAAATATCAGTTATAGCTCATATAAGCTTATTTTACTCTTACCGGTAACTTAATTGTTAAATTTCTAAAAATAATTTAATTGATTATTTTATTTAAATCATAAAAATTCTGCCACTTAAATAAAAATATTTTTCTTAATTTATTTTATATATTTTCTTATTCAAAAAGTCACTTTATCAACTCATACCTCAAGTACACATACATTATTATTACTACACATTATTATGTCTTCTTTTGTTTTTTCTTACACTTCCATTTCCCAAAATTTGCAGCTGCCCATTCCCCATAAAATAGCCACTTTTCATTATTTTTAATCAATTATTTGACATTTTTAAAGTCTATTTTAGTTAGAAATGGATGCAACTTGTTACACATTCAAAAATACAAATTGGAAATCAACTACACCCACTCCCACACCCTCAAAATCACGACCAGCCCCTCCCCTTGTGCAGCTGATGGTTTTATTTTTTTAGCATTTATTTAACACACATACATCTCTATTTAAGCGTCTTATTCTCTCTCTCTTTCATCTTTACAAACCCTATATTTTTCCTCTCTCTTTTTCCCTCTCTTTTCCTCTTCTTCCTTGCCTTGTCTTCTTGAAAACAAGCTGTCCCCATTTTTCTTTCTTGCTTCCACATATATTTCTTGCAATTATTTGAGGTAATCTTTCCCTTTTTGCTCTTATAAGATGTTCTAGGATGATACCAGATGTTTCATGCATCAAAGGACATTCCACAAGCTTAAAAAGCTATGGATGATGATGCCAAGAAGTGAAACACTCCTCTAGATGATGATCTCTTTTGTTCTTAGTATTTTTGTTATATGGAAGGCTTGTTTATCTTCTTGTTTTTGTGATAGCTTGTAGATCTAGAGTTTTATCAAGCTTTAGTTATTTTTATGTGTAGATCTAGAAGTTTAAGGCCTACTGCTAAGTTTTTCTTATGCTTTGGATATATATTGAGTAGATCTTAGATTCAAGTTGGAATGAAAAAGTAAAATTCGTAACTTGTCAAGGCTCCATGTTAAAAACCCTCTTCCAAGTCTTAAAATGAAAGTTTTTGTTAAGAAAATGAAGGTTTGATGGATGTATATCATCAAGACTTCATCTTACAAGAATCAAAGTTGATTTTCAAATTTTATTTTCAAAAACAAAAATTGTATTTTCGGATCAAGACAAAGACCTAAAATAAGAACATGTTTTCCAACTCAAAAATAAGGATTTTGTTCAAGAAATGAAGGGTTCTTAGGATATAATATGTAATGGGTTGTTTTTCATGAGTTTTGATAAATTTTCCCAAGAGATATGTCTAAAATAAATTTATGAAAATTCGGATCAAGACCAAGACCTATTTTTGAAACCCATCATCCAACTTTAAAATGAAGATTTAGACAAAAATATAAGGGGCTCTTGATATAGGTATCTTAAGGAATGAAACTTCATAAGTTTAAATGAGTTTTCCTAAAAGGTATAGCTTAAATCAAGTGTTTTGTAAAAGACAAAATTTAGTTTGTTGTATTCATTGTAAACTTCAAAGAGGAAATTCGTAATTATGGGGAGACCAATTTTGAAAACCTTCTTTTTGATCTCAAAACAAGTATTTTATATTGAAAATGGAATGCTTTGATGATATATAATATTGAAAATTATTTTCATTGAGCTAAGTAAGTTTTAGTAAAGGAATTACTCAAAACAAGACAATGAGTTTCAACTTGTAAATTTCGGTTTTATGAAAATGGATCCTTAGAAGTTTCATTGGAACTTTGTGTTTGGTATTAGATAAGTGTGTAATCTCTTAATTTTGTTTTGAGAATCTCCTTGCAAGCTTAGGACTAAAATAAATTGGTCTAAGTAGTTAAATAGAGTAGATATGGAAATTTTTCACAAAGGCTCAAAATCTGGAATTTTCGTAACCCTACTGTACAGTAAGTTTCCGACCCCTAAATGATCTTAAATGTTCGAATTAACTTTAGAAATGGATAGCTCTTTCGAAGTAGATATAAATCGGTATATTATAAGCTAAATTCCGAGTTAAAATGAGTTAGATATGACCTTTTTAAGTTAAGGATTCAACCTAGACGGAAATTGACGAACTTAGTAAATAAAATTGTTAATTTTAATAGAACTTCATAAGAGATACTCATTGAGGGTATTCTTTGTACCTAGGTGAATTGGAGGACGGGTTACCACTTCCCGAGGACTATTACGACTAGTGGATTTCACTACATGGACAAGTGAGTTCATTTCTCAATTAATTATGCTCTTGGATGTGCTTGTAGTAGTAGTGGTATTAGACTTAGGAAAAGATAAAATCGTGATTGAGTGGTGATCTAAACTTGCATGAATGAACGATAAGTATATCGAGGCAAGCTTTGTTGCAATAATCTTGTATGAGCTAGTATAGATTTGGAATGTCTGAAACTTGTATGGTCACTTTTAAATTATCTAATTAATATACCATGATTATATGAATAATTGTACATGCATATCACGTAATGAGTCGCATATCATTGTCGAGTATGCCTTTGGTGGGACAAAGGTGTATTTGGGAGGCAGCGGGTCTTTAATGAAGGGGATTAGGGTTGCATGACTTATGGACCACCCCATTCAAAATGAAACTATGGTTGCATGACTTATGGACCAACATTAAAAATTGTGGTTGCATGTCTTATGGACCACCCCACTTAAGATTGGGATATGGTTGCATGTCTTATGGACCAACTTTGGAATTGTAGTTGCATGTCTTATGAACTACCCCAAACCCCGAATGGAGGGCGTAAATTCATTCACTTATGACTACCGGAAAGTCATATGCTTGTTGCTCATATGCTTGTGCATTCATATGGTTGCTTAATTATAACTTGCTTGTATAGATATTTTAGCTTGGTCGGGCATGTTACTTGAAGAAAATGAATCTCACTAAGCATTAGCTTATACCCCAACAGTTTTTGTTGCAGTGTTCCTATTTTTGGATGTTCCGAGAGGACACTTTGTGCAGGTTTACACATTGGATTAAAGAGCTTTTGAGGAAGTCGGGACCTAGTATAGGCGTGGACTTCTAGGAAAATCTCTTTAATGTAAATTCAGATATATGTAATTGGAGCTAAACGATGTAGACTCCTATTATTTTGGCGGGGGTATGCCCCCTTGGCTTTTGTAAAGTTTAACTATTTATCTTGTTGTGATTTATATTCTTAATGCTATGTATGCTTTCTTAAGACTACTCGAATCAAAGTGTGATCCTAAAAGTTGTGTGAAGTACACCTTACACACGATATGTAAACTCATGGGATGACTAAGGTTGTCATACGTAAGTTTAAATATCGGGTGTGGTGGACTGTCGCGTTTAGGGTACCCTTTGGGGCGTGACAATAACAACCCAATTTAAAGCACATTTTAACAAACCAAAGGGGTCTATACTCAATTAAGAAGACACTAAACTACATATCAATTAAAGGTATTAATTTTCTACATAGCATACTAACAAGTTACTATTTAATCTTCTTCTTGAGATTTATCAATTCTAGTGTTGCCCCCAAAATCCATTATTTAGTCACCACGTTTACTTTGTAAACTACAACACATCAACCTGAAAATGAAAAAGAAAAGACCCATAACCTGGTATTTATATACCACAAGGACACGCATGTGTGCAAGCAATCTACCAATCATATGCATATGTCTAATGTAGTAAGTGATAAATTTATTATCTTTAACTTTTAAGTTGAGAGGTACTCCCTAATATAGGAGTCCTTGAATCCAATTCACCCAGAATTACCTAGATCATTTCATGTACAGGAACGATGCCACAAATGAAGTGGGTTGCTGTGTTAGTAGTGCAGGTGTTTCCCATCTATTAATAGTAGCCGCACATACATTTGGGATTTAACGTTTTGTTGTTAGCCTTTGGATTGGTGGTAATGATTAGTACAATACGAGGACAATGGAGCGCTTACAAGTTTAGTTTAGATGAGTTTTTGTTGTTGTATATGTTGTAAATTTCGTGTAGTGTATAAACTAAAGAAATTGGAAATATTATGGATATTAATAGCTGTAATGTGTCTTAAATGCCTTTAGCACTAGGGATGTTAAATAAGATTGACGTTCAATGTACAAAATTACTCTTTATTGGGGTAAAATCATGCATTTTTTAATGTCTCATGGATCTTGTATAATTTTTAACTGTTATGAAAGCATTGATAGATTTTAAATTAGCAAAAATTTACTTTTGAATTTTAATATTACAAAAACATGATAGAATAATTTAAGGTCTCCATTAGGTATAAGTTTCAAGATAATTCTATGGCACCATATGATGAGTTTTACTTAAAAAATTTGAAATATAGGATAGGATGGGCTTCGTACTTACATAGCATGTACCATCATACGCTAATGTGCTTATTCTAATTTGACAGCGTGAAGTATGTTTGCCGTTATATGTGAAAATTTAGGTTATTGAGAATTTATTTTATTATATATGAACAAATTTATATAAATTAATTTTTAGCATTATACTATTGAATAATAAAGGGAAGAGGATTGAAATCTAGATAACAGTAAAAGAAAGGTAAGATCACGAGGAAAAGAAAATATAATGGTACTAATAGAATATAATCATGTTAGAAAAAGTAACAAGCTTCGTTTCCTTTCACTAAGTCCCCAATAAAGACATGATAAAAATAAAAAGAACTTAGAAGAAAACTTATAGTGAAAACTGAAGCTTTATTGATCCACGAATTGTAGTTACAATGGAGGCAGAGAAATGGTAAAAGAAATTATTACAAGGATGGTTTTACAAAGGTAAGTTCCGTTGTGTCTAAGGCAGTATATTAAAGGGATGCTAGTTGCTAGAGAAAACAAAAGGATGCTAGATGCTAGATAGTGTTTATGAGTGCCTAATACTTTTCCTTTGAATGTTTGTTGTTGCGTCCGTTAGTGAAGTATGATGCTTCTATTTATATAATTCTTGAAGTCTTGTAGCTTTAGTTGTCTTTATCTGTCAATTCATTGTCTTTAGTAGCCATTCACTGTTTTAGATGATATTTGTTATTGTCAATTTATTGTCTTTAGCAACCATTCGCCGTTTTGGATGACAACAACTTGTCTTGTCTTATCTTTAGCAGCCATTTACTGTTTTGGATAAGGTCTATCATAGTTGATTGTTAATCTTCTATGTTTATGGCTTTTTCTTCTTCTTCATAGAGTTCCACCAATTTAGAATTTAGTTTCAACATTAGGCCAGATTATCATATAGTTTGAGGAAAACATATTATATATCTTATTTTGACAAATTAAAAACAATCTTGTGGTTATTTTGTTACATATTCTATTTCATAGACAATCCATTTTTCCACCTGCATATTTATTGAAATATTACTATCTTATTTTATCTGTTTAGAAAATGTTTGATTGTATTCAGCTTCCATGATAATTTTATGTACAATAGGCTTTATATCATATTTGAGCCATTCTGGAGGCATATATTTTACGGCCACTATTTACAGCTTCTTTAATTACAATTTTGAATTATGTTTTGTTGTATTGCTCAGGGGATCCAATAGCATTATTTATAAGTCCATAGTCCAATAATGTTTGTTTAGTGAACCTATATCCTTCAATCATAAAGATTCAAAATATTCAAGATTAATATTAAACTTATATATACAAAAGTCCATTTCTCCTTCTTTATTTATGTGAAAATCTATAGTAATATTATAATTGTTGTCTATGTTATTTTTTTGCATATTCTTGTATCATAATAAATGGTCTCAAAAGTGTTTTACTGCAAAGAAATTTATTCTTTGTCTAACTTTGAAAGGCATTTTTTTTCAATATATTTGTTTCTATCAAAGAAAATATATGACCATGCTTTCTCATAAGCTTCTTGATTATCTTTATCATGTTATATGCAGTATGTAGGATTTAGCTGTTGTAAGTCTTCCAATCTGTGACTCTGTTGTTTTTTTAATGATTCTTTTTTGTTGTATTTTCTAATCTTAATTCAGGTATCAAGCATGGCTCTATTCCAAAATCACTGTGTTGAAGAGTTATTTCAAGGAGTTCTTTAGCTTCGTCTATGAAATAAAATCCTTTCCACTAAAGACTAATAAAGTTCTTAACTTAGGCTATAACATAAGCCTACGTTTGATAGGTTCCAGGATTAAAACCATTTATTACAGCATAGCAATAGGATATGGTATTTGTTTGTTGGATAAAGAATTAGATTTAGGTTTTGTCTTTACCTTATGTAAATAGTAGCATAGAGCTAAACACACCCTGACCTTGTTCTTATCCAATGTATGTAAGTTCCAAATTGCATCAACTAGAACTTGCTGATCTTTTATGATTGTCATGGTTGGCAATTTATTGTGCTTGAATTTATTTCCAGGGCCAAGGGCTTGTACATAAAGTTCAACATTCCCAAATGTCATTTTCTCTAATGGTGGTGCCTATTTTGAACTAGGTATCCACTACTAGTTAGTTTGTATTTCTTTTGAAATATTGGAGCTCTTAAGAAAGGAAGTATTTACATGTGAAAAGAAGCAATATTTGAAATACTAGGATATTTCCTTTGGTATGTATCATTTGTATGCATGTTTCGACCAATACAATTAGTAAATCCATCTACATAGTCTGTTCAGTCTATTCTTTTTATCTAGAAGTTTGTCCTTCAAATCTCTGTACCATTTATATATCTGCTCAGTGTATCTACAAGATCATTTTCCATTCCTTTAATATGCTTAAATTCAACAATATAACCATTTTTCAAAGGAGTATCTACAATGTTAATCCATTTTCTTTGTGACATACTTTTTTCATTTTTATTTTTATAACATTTCACAATTGCTTTACAATCTGTTCTTTTTAAATTTCTTTTTTGTTTATTAAGAATAACTTGAAGTTATTAAGTCTATAAATTGCTCCCAATATTTCTGTGTCTAAGCTACTTCTTAGTCCTTTTTCATTGAATACACCACTATTATATTTGGAAGTCTCTTCTTATTTCATAGGAGAGTATTTGTCATGATCCTAAATAGGGGCTTGGCAGGCATGCTCTAAATTTGTCATATCACGTGTGCACCCATAACATGAACACCATCTTGCAAGTAAGAGATTGCAAGACTCCAATTATTATTTTCTCAATATGTTATACATATATATATATATATATTAAGAAAAATAGTTATGGACGCCGATATTTCCACAAATCACAAGGACCACAGAGAATCAAAGACCTTACCAAAAGATAAGATAAAGGTAAACTTTGAGTTTGTTAATCAATTATTGCTATAGGAACTGGAAAAAGGGAAAAAGAGGAGGTTTAAAAGAAAAGAGATAATAAAGTTTAAATTTTTCTCTCATCATCGTTTAGTCTATCAAATTCCTAATATTCTAACTGACTTAACTTGATCTTTGATGCAATCTACCCTCAAATCCTATGCCAATCCCAGCTTTTATTTTCTTGTGAGTAAGGTACATCCAACTTAGTAAGATAATTTCCTATGCAAAAACGTATTCATAACAAAACAATAACAAACAAGTTTGAAATACCCCAAACCTTCACCTAAGTTATAATTAGAGTTTAGATAGATTAAATAAATCAAATGAATTATATGATGTAATCAGACAAGTGGACATAATTAGATCAATAATTGAAATTTAAGATTTAATTCATAGACCTCTAAACATGTTGTTTAAATGTTTAGTGGATTCTTAAATCCCTAAACTTTAGCCCAAATATTTCATGTCTTTAATCCCCACCAATTCTGAAATCATTTGCTTGCCTGAAAATGCCAGTTCTTAAGCCTAGCTCAAAGTGACCATCAATTTTATCTAAACTAAGTTCCTAAATTAAGTTTTTAATTTCTAACCTATTGATTTTGAAATCATCTTCTAATATTTCTAGAACTAAATATATTGATTTGAAAGTTCTAAACCTAATAAATTTATTCTAAAATATCTTAAATTGTATTTATCCTTTTCTTTTATTTTTCTACCTTCTTTTTCTTTTGCCTTTTTCTTTCTCTCTCTCTTCCTTCTCTCTCTAGTATCTTCTCCTTCTTCTTCCTCTTTCCTTTTTCTTTCTCTCTCTCAAATTTATCTCTCTAAATCTCAAATTCAAGAAGAGAAAAAGAGAGATGAAGCTAGAAGATGAGACATGAGAAAAGAAATCAAGATAGAAGTAGCCCAATAACAAGAAAAGAGAAGTCAATTGCATGTTCTTGCCACGAAGCTAAGTATATTGGTCTTATGTTGTTTTGATTCTTGTTTTTGTTTGTATATGATGAATTGATTTTCGATATAAGTATATTTTATGATAAATTGATAGATGAGTGAGTTAATGAAGTTATGAAATGTTTAAATGTTGGATATGAAGTTATGGGAGTTGTATGACATTGGGTGTCACGCCCCGAGGGTACCCTAGTAGTAATAAAGAAGTTACACTTGAATATTATCACTAGATTACCTTCAGGGAATGACAGGTTTTCAAAACAACAGGATCTTTGAAGTTGCTTGATAAGAAATAACAAATATATGAGAGAAATGATTCAGTGAATAACCATTACAAACTATTACAAACCGAATATTTCCTCGGAAATATACAACTAAATATTCTATGCTAATAGTACATAACCATCAAACTAAATTAGATCTGTAGACTTCTAGCTTCAAAGCCCTTACCGGAGCCATATTCCTGGATGTAACTAACCAGGGGCGTAAAGTGAACCTGAAAGACTGTAGGAGTATGAGCGAAACCACAGCTCAGTGAATAATCAGACATACCATAACATCACACAAGTCATTAACCAATCATATGCAATGCAATCACTCAGCCATATGCATAGATACAAGTTTGGATGATCTAGAATCCAAACAGGAAAAAGATTTACGCCCTCTTTTTAATGGGTTGAAGAACAAAACTCAATGACCCACCTGCCCAGGTGAGACTAAGTACACAGGAGAATCAACGATTTCTCGTTTTAATGTTATCACTTTGAATATAGTGGCTTCCACAAACCATCTCCTGCAATCCCCTTAGAAACTCCCTAAGTATTAATCATTTCAAAGCGATTCTACGGGCGACGTTCTTCGGTGCCTTTTAGTTCCTCATAGGACCGCCAGACCAAAGAGAACCTTGGAAGACTCACATTGGATCAACCAAGCAAAAACAGAGATCCAAAATATTAATACGTAGCAGGCTGTCACAACCATATATGCAATAATGCAATTCGTGCAATGCATGTCCAGATTATTTGGTTAAGTCCATAATTCTTAATCAAATTCGGGGTGACCATACATTACACACAATCATCAATATACCACTGCACAACACCAACCATTGCGTTATCGCTTGTATAAAGATATTTTAGCAATCATACAATCAGATCATATCATAATTTCAACAAACACCATTGGATTATCTTGCATTACATATTTGACTATTTACAACTACAACCAGTACAATATGATTGAATTACTCACTTGCTCATACCGACTCAGTCGTAGTAGTCCACTGGTAGATCTTCTAATGAGTCAAATTCACCTATTTAAAACAAAATATTCATCAATATCATCTAGCTAAATCTCTAGATGTGATTAGTGTCCTAGACTCGATATTAATACTTAGTATCGTCGGGTTTTTCCTATTTTTATCTCACATAATTGTGTGGTTATTTTTAGAAGTCACATTGCTCAAGAAATTAACTTATTTCAATTTTCATTCTTATATACATTATCTTGTTAAAACAAATATTAGACTAATAATACTCTAAATATCGTCTTAGTTCTAGGGTTTCAAAAGTTATTAGATATAAACTTTAAATAGACTTAAATACTTGTATTGAAATCATTATCTAATACATATTTATATAAAAATATATACATACTTAGTAGATATTATATATATATATATAAATTTAGTTTAGGTCAGAAAAGCTTTCGTGGGAAAATTTAGTGTAAGCCAGCTCAAGGCCGCCGGCCTAAATCCCCAGGTGCCGGTGTAAACTTCTTTTAAAGAAAATGTTCCTATCGAAAGCACTGGTGTTGAAAGCTGCCGGCTTACAACGCACGCCGGCCCTACGCCGCCAGCATAGATCTCCAGGTAGCCGGCTTACGTCGTATTTTACGTGAAAATTAATTTTACGTAGCCTCTGTTTAAGTGTAAGCCGCCTATAAGCCGCCGGCCTATCCATGTAAGCCGTCGGCTTACATCGTTTACACTGCCGGCTTTGAGGCAGCGTTGCACTGTTCATCATCTCTCCTCCTCGGTTCGATTCTTTTTCTTTGGTTTTTACATGTTAGAAACTTACTTAAACTACTTCTAAGAGTTTATACATCATATATAAGGATATATAACAACTTTCAACACGTTTAAACACATAAATATATAGATCTCGATTTGTGAAAATAAAACTAGGGTTTTGAAGTTTTACCTTGTTGGAGCTCTTTGAGTGTAATCCGAAGCTCGTGTTTGTGTTTAATATGTTCCTAAGATGATTTTAAGTCAGATGCAATTCATATAATTGAAAGAAAATCCTTTGAATTATGTCAACTTACCTTTAAGCTTGTTTTTGAGGGTTTTGCTTTGTATTTCTTTTGATCCGAGCTCGACTATTTCGATGGATTTGTTCTTCGTTTTTGATTCGATTTGGTGGTTGTTTAGGAGTATTTTCGTGCTGGAGGAGTTGAGAGTTAATGGAGTTTGTTTGTGCCTTCATTAATAGCTTTAAACTCATATATATATAGAAGAGAAAAGGAGGGCTTCGGCTGCTGTTCTACTCCGTTTTTCCTCCGAATTTCATCTCTTTTGGCTGTTATTTTCCATGCATTTATTGTTAGGTTGAGGTGGCATTATTCCATTGGTCATTGGGTCACTTTGGTTGAAGTGTTTGGTGAATTATTGAGCTCATTCCGGCGCCTCTTTCTTCCTCCACAATTTGCACCGAATTCCAGCCGAGATTCATACATATATATTAGTCTATTTATTTAAGTTAGTTTTAAGTTAATTATACGAGTTATACGGGTATATATCGGCTAATATTTGGAAGTTTTCGTGTAAAAGTATGAGTATAAAGTTATATAAAACACTTAGATTTCCAAATAATACAAATTTAGGTTATATATATACGAAGTTAATTTATTCGTAAAATTTTATCTCCCGCGATTTGGATTTCTTAAGCTCATTGGGTCAATTTTTGTTTCAGGCTCCGATAGCTCAAGAAAACTCGGTTTAGAACAATAGTGTGATCCGATTATTTATTTGAAGTTTAGATTTTGAGTTATTCAACAGTTTATATCTTCGTTGTGTATTTAAAATCTTAACGGTTCATTTTTGGATCACCGTTCTCTAGTTATAAGCGTATATGGTCATTTATTCAGTATTGGGCTTCATACAGGATTTATACTATGTTTATATCTCTAGTTTTGATACTGAACATAAATTCTTATTAATAGCTTTTAATTTAACTAGGAATCTCAAATTTAGGGTTTAAGTCTAAATATAAACTCATTACTACTCGTTATTCTAGTTCTGTATTATTATCGAGATCAAAACAATCATTTAATCTTTATATTCACATTTTCTATTTAAATCTATTAGTATACTAGGTTTCGGGTCTAGATAATAGATCATATCTTGAATTAGTTATTCAAGACACAAGATTTCGTTTTCGGTATTAACTAGGGTTAAAGAATCTCTTTATTTGATTCCTAAGTCTTTCATTCATCCAAAAATCTAAATATTAGCCTATTATTAAACTTCACTCAGAATCTGAATCTATTATCTAGTTTATAATCTATTATGAAGTCGAGTACTAATGTGAAAAATTTCCCGGGGTTTACATTGGGATGTGGGGTTTTTATGTTTTTGATGTTGTTGAGAGTGTGTGATGAGTTGTATGTGGTTTTTATGGTGTTTAAATTGAAGTAGGATGTGTGAAAAAGTGTTAAAAAAGAAGAAAGAAAATAGAGGAAGTCGCAAGTGTAAACCCCCGGAAATTTCATAATTCTTAAAAATAATTCTAGAAGTCTAATATAAAAAATTTATCCCGAAAATTGACTCAAGATAAAAACCAAATTCTAGACCGAGTCAAAATACAGGAAACGAAACCCTAAAAATCGAATCAAGTTAAAACTTGATTCCAAATAAGATCAAAAACAAGTTTTCTCAATCCTGAGAAAACGAGAACCCTTGAAATAAAATATAAAGTCCAACTACGGTTTAATCAACGTCCGTAGCCAATCAAGTTATCTACCCAATTCTTAAAACGCAAATCAAAACGATAGATCCAAATACCGCTTAAGAATGAAATGATAAAATTGTAAATCCTTCAGTAAAATTTCAGAGATCGCAAATTTCAAATTTTCACCAAAAGTCAAACTGAGTCAACTCATAACCCTAGACTCGGTTAAACGATCCTGAGAACCGAAAACTATTAAATAATCACACATAAAATAAGATAAAATATAAATGTCGAGCTAAAAATATAAAACGATCAAAACTCGAAAATTATACGATCTTACGAATATCTCGACAAAACCGGAAGTCAAACCGGAACCCTAAAATCAATAAAGCCTATAACGAACCGTAGTGTTTAAGATCCGGCAATCCCGTGTTTTCGAACCCTAGAAAACGAAATTAAGCCAATAGCTTAAAATAGTCCGTAATAATATAGGGTAACATAAAAATATCAGATTCGCGAATTTCGAGTGTCCTTCGGACTCAATCGGGATTAGTGCTCGAAAAGCGTGTGCCGGAGCTTGGAATATTAAAAATACTCCGTTTATACCAATAGACTAGTAAAAATATAAGGATTCCAAAAATATCAGTTTTAGAATTTTTCGGTAGCTAAAAATTACAGATATCGTATTATTACACGTATTTTTATTACTACCGGTACTTTAATTATCTAGTCTACTATTCATAGTACCTTTCTACTTTTCATTACTATTAACCTATCTCTACTTTTTCTTATATCTATTTCTTATACCTGCATTTCTATTTTCTTACTTTTTCATTTCCAATACAACTTTATTCACATCAACTTTACACATTACTTCTTTATTACACAAACAAATAAAATAAAAACATTTACCGACCCCACACCCGCGCCCCCGCCCCCCCAACCCTAAAGTAGCAAAACCGGCGCCTCCCTCTTTCTCTTCCAACAATTTATTTTTCTTTTTCAATTTATTTTATTACATCTAAAATTCACTCCAAAAATTCTATAAATACCCCCTTCCTCTTTCATTTTTTCACACAATTCATTATACTACTAAAACTCTCTCAAATTGTGTCATGCCCAGAGGGTATCCTAAACGTGGCAGTCCACCGCATATAATATTAAAGCTAATGAATGACAATCCTTAGTCATGCAGGAGCTTCGATATCACATGCAAGGCATGCTTCCAAGATAGTAGGAGACTCATAGGGGTAATACGTTTAAATAGATAGCAAAAGCAAGCATGAGCTTAAATAGATAAACATAAGATCTTCATTTAATAACAATTTAGTACATCATCTTAGGGGCATTCCCCCGCCTTAAAGTTTTTGTACCACTATACCAATATCAAAATAAACATAACTACAACATAAGCCTATTATAGAGATTTTTCCTAGAAGTCTATGTTCAAAACTAAAAATACATGAACTTCTTCTAAAAACTCCTAGTAGCTTACACTCATACCTGGCATACGGGGCTCCTTAGGGCCAGCCATAGATAATCATACTGTAATAGAAAACTATAAGGGTATAAGCAAAACTAGTTTAGTGAGATAATTCCAACTATAAGTCATTTCCATAAATCAACCAAGTATTTAATAAAAAACATATGAAAATGCACAAATCATATGAACAAGCAAGATACACATGATTAATCGGAAATCAAGTGTAACATGGATTTAACGCCCTCCATGACAAGGGTTGGGAGGTTTACAGGCCCATACGACCATCAATATCTGCACATTTACTGGCTTCTGCTTGTCCTATAGACTTTCCGGCTCCTACTAGCCACTATGTAGACTTTCTGGCTCCTACCAACCACCACTACCATTTCCTCGTTTCCCCACACGAAGAAAACCAGTGAAACAAATGTGACCCATGTATATGATATGCATGAATTAATTCCAATATAAATTTAACCAAAAATATTTAGTTCAAGTTAGAGGTGATCAACACAATTCTCATCATGTCAATACAATAATCACAAATTATTTATCAAACCAAATTCCGGTATTCTTAGTTTATATTCAAGCAATCACAAGTCACATGACAATTGTTCATTTTATCTTTCTCTTAATTTATAGTGCTTCCATTTACAAGCACAAAACAAGGAAATGTAACTTGATGAGACGAATAACTCTCTCCATATCGGTGGATCTAATCAAAATAGTCCTCCGGATAGATAATCTCGGGTCCCTCGTCACCTAAACAAGATGAAATACCCAAAATGAGTCTTTCATAAAACTTCTATTCTTGAAAATTCTAATCTTTTCTTAAAGTCACGGTAAAATCGTATAAAGGGGAAATTCCAACTTAAAATGGCCATAACTTGCTCATTTTAACTCGGAATTTCACGTATAATATATCGTTTTCTAGAAAAGATCTATACATTTCTAAGCTTATTTTCATAAAACTAGGTCGTTTGGGTTCCGAAAAGACAACGACCAGATTTGCCACGAATTTGCAAAGACTTGTTTTCCTTCTTGTAAATAAAGCTCATTCGAAAAGATGAATATTTCAAGTATTTTGTAAAATTTTTGAAAGGTATATACATATATGTAATGACTTATAAATATGTATGAAGTAAATGAAGTTGTCTCAACATATGAAAAGTAAGGTTTTAAAAGACTTTGAACTTGAGATTTTATTAGAATATTCATTTTACTTTTGAAAGGATTCTTGGGTTATTTGAGACGAATATTTTTTTTCTAAAATTAATTTCTTACAACTACTTTAATTTCCTAAGGAGTGGTTTTATTTTCTAAACTTAGATTCCAATAATTTTAAAAGTAATAAAATAATATTCTTGTTTCTTGTAATGATTCTTAAAAGAGTTTCTAATACTTGATGAAAATAAGTTTTATAAAACCTTTTGTTTATTTAAGAAAATTCATTTCCAAATATGTTCATGAGTTTTTAAGAAATCTATTTCCTACTTTTATTTAACAAGAACCTTTAGTTTATGAAAACACTTCCTCATTTATTTTTATTGAGACAAAAACATTATATTCATGCATGAGTATGAATCATAAACTATAGAAATATAAAGGAACATAATAACTTGAAAGATTAAGCAAATAAGAAAATAAATCAAGTATTGGGACCTTAGCTTCATCAAGATACCCTGGGACTAAGAAAAGACTAGTCCCGAAAAGAAAAGAAAAGGAATCGTTTTGACTTGATGAGGACAAGTCTAAGACTAAAAAGACTAGCTTTAAGAACAACTTGAAATTAAATAAATTGCAATGAAGTAAGTAAAGTGCAAGAAAAGTAAACAAATTGCAAGACAATGGGCTTATATGCTCTAAATAATATATATAGCTATATAGATATATTACATAGTAATAAACATAAAGGAAACATAAAGGAACATGTAGGAATTGTTATTATGAACAAAAACAAAGTATGAACCTATTGTTGCTTTCTTAACCTTCATGGTTTTAGAAAATACACACTAAGCTCATACTAAATAGATGAACATAAAGAAAGTTTGGAGAAATTTTTACCTAAAAGAAGCTAAACTAGGAAGAACTTCTTAAGAGATTTTGAGAGAGATTTTGGTATAGTAACTTTAGTGTAGAAGTTATGTGAAAGAAGTGAATGTATAAGGTGGTATTTATAGGAAAATGTGGAAGATAAATTGTGTTAATTAAATAAATGAAAAACAAAACAAATTGAGGGAAATTGAGAGGGGGCCGGTGCAATTTTCATGCATGGGGAAGAGAAAAAATTTTAATTTTTGTTATTTTGTTAATTAAAAGTAAGAAATGAAAGATGTGAAGTTGTATTGTAAATGAAAATGTGTAAGAAATAGGTGTATGGTTTGTAAGAATAGGTTGTAAGAAAAAGTAGAGATAAGTGAATAGTGTAGAATAGTAGAAAATAGTGTAATGTAAAAGTAGACATGACAATTTAATGTTGGTAGTAAGAAAATATGCGTATAAAAGCGATATATGATATTTTTAGCTA
This sequence comes from Combretum micranthum, assembly GCA_024138025.1. NCBI lineage: Eukaryota > Viridiplantae > Streptophyta > Magnoliopsida > Myrtales > Combretaceae > Combretum > Combretum micranthum. The sequence goes on from JAMXBD010001880.1 coordinate 74,257, forward strand.
CTGAAAAATTATGAAATTGATATTTTTGGAAATCTTATATTTTACGAGTCTAACGGTATATTCGGAATATTTTTCCTATTCCGAGCTTTCGGACACGTTTTCAAGAACTATGTCCGATCGGGTTCAAAGGACACTTGATTCCTCCGATCTGATATTTTTATATGACCTATGCTATTCGAACTATTATAGCTAACTTTTCCAACTTCGTTTTCTAAGGCTTAAGAAAACGGCAATGTCGGACTTAAGCGGTTACAATAAACTACGGCTTTGTTGACTCTGGAAATTCGGTTGACTTCCGATTAGGGTTTAAGCTTTAATTTGGATAAAAAATTTGGGGATTTACAAATTCATAACACAAACTCTCTCCATAAACTTTTCCTCTACCAACTCTCTTTCACCAAATACTCACAATAATTTCCCTTTATACAATACAACTACCATTTCTCCATAACCACATAACTACATAACCATACATTCACTACCATCTTTATACCACAAAAATACCTTAGGTAAAAATTTCTTTCAACCATTTATTTATCCATGTCATGTAACTTAGTATGACTATGGTGTTGTTTTGAAACTCATATGAGTAGTAAAAGCAACAATATGTTTATGTTTTGTTCTTGAATATAAGCTTTCTATTTTAATGTGTTATTATTATTTGCTTCTAATCTAACTTATATTATGTATATTATGTATATATATTTTTTTAGAGCATATAAGCTCATTTGTTATTTATTTACTTTCAAGTTATGCAATTTATTTATTTCATGTTATTATTAAGACTAGTTTTTCTAGTCTTAGACTTGTCCATATCAAGTCAAACACAATCTTTTATTTATTTTCTTTAATCTTTCGGGACTAGTCATTCTTAGTCCCGGGATGCCTTGATGAAGCTAAGACTCCAATATTGACGTGATTCCTGATGAAGCTAAGGTTCCCAATACTTGATATTTTATTTTCTTGCTTATTATTTGTTTCTAGTATTTTCTTCTGTTCTTATTATTTTACATTGCTCATGTTATTTGCATCTACATAATGTTAATGTCTCAATTAATTCAAAAATAGAATTTTATTTTATTAATTGAACTTAAAAACCAATTTCCTATTATGTGATTGTCACAAAATAATAAAGTTATTATCAAACAATATAGATAGATTAATACAAGTTTTCTGAAAGCTTTCTTAAGTATCAAGATAGTTTTACCAAGGAAACGTAAGAAATAATATTTTTCATTTTACAGTATGAGAACCTAAGTTCTAGTAAATTAATTGGTTAGTTTTCAAAGTCCTTACAAAAAGCTAAAGATTAAACTCTTTTGAACTCCATGACCAAAACCAAGAAATAACTAGATTTTCAAAGTTAAGATAGAATCAACTCATAAAGTTAGTACCTACTTAGAAAAATATGATTTTCAAGTTCTTAAAGAAGAGACTTGTTTTCAAATAATATAACCAGATAAGATTAGAAACAATTTGATTTTTTGCAATAAAAAGAATTCTTTTCAAAAGAAAGAAATAAAAGAACAGTTTAGAAAACAAAAACTTATATTTTAAATAATAAATATAAGAAGACAAGACTCATTTTCTAAAACCATCTTAAAAACAAAAATTATAAAAGGTTTTACAACCTAAATATACTTTTTGATAAAATTGTCTTTTATCACTAAAAGTGAAATTTATGAAAGCAAGGTTAAAAGAAAATTACTTGTTTTGGAAAAAGGAATGAAGGAAATAAAATAAGAATATACTCATTTATAATGAAAATATAAAGTTTCTTCCAATACTTAAAAGAGAATTTATCAAGATAAGTTTTAAACTTTAAAAAGAATTGTTTTATGAAATAAATTGTTAAGACACTACCATTATAAATTTTGCATATAAAGTGAGCTTATCTATATACCCAAAGTATTTATCAAATATATGTAAGGACCCGCCATTTTTACCCCTATATTTGATATAGGTGATAACGGATCCCCAACCACATATAACCCCTAAGATTATATGTAAGGTTGCCTAAAGAGATAGTTTGAGTAATTGTTTATCCAATTCTATGAGATAATCTTCAACAAACAACATAGATATTAGCAGCGGAAATAACTCTACTTCTAAATAGCTACATACATACATATATACATATTGCATCCAAGGGCTTTTATAAGCCTTAAGCAAAACTCTCAAAAACAAACTCTACTACTAACACCAATTTACACATTAACTAAAAAAAAAATGAATCTCATCTAATCTATTACATTTATAGGGTCCATAGAGTCCATGGTCATCTCTAATCCTCCAACCCATCAAGAAAATCCTCGAAGTCAGTTCCGTACCCCATACTCGCATAGAACTCATCGGGATCATCACTTGAAATAGATAAATATGAGCCAAAGGCCAGCACACAAGTAACGAACAAATGCGAAGTGAGTCACACATTCTTAGGCTAGATGCATTATGCAACAATCGCTTATTCATTAATAAGTCTTTAATTAATAAGACAACATGGGAGTATTCAAACTCCGGACAACAGGTTCTAGTATTACGTCGACTCCCTGAGTGGTCCCTACTGTTCATACAGGATAGGCAGCCCCACCTTCGGCGTAGCCCGTAATACTAGGGGTTCCTGAGTAATGCATCATGACGCTCAGGGGGTTGATATGAGCAGCTCGGATACTCATATTCCTAAACCTTCTAACCGTTAACGAGAAAGAACCCTGCCCCAATCTGAGCAGGGTGCCGCTCTCCGAACCAGATTCAACGGCAAACACCGATAATCAACACATAAACAACAATAGTATTCTCTGATTTTTAGGTATTTAATCTTGATGCCTACCCTAGCAAAGAATCAAGGAAGTCACTGTGTACCTGATATAGCTCGGGAATTAATGGAGTCGACTGGGCGAGGATCTATCGCTGTTTAATCAATATTAAAGTTCATACTTAGTTTAAACTCTAATTGATTAGTTCAAAATATAAATTCATCCAAGAAATCCAAATAAATTAATTCAAAATCAAAATTAAGCATTTAAGCATCCTATTAAACCCTAAATCGCTTAATAAATACATAATTACTCAAATAACAAACTTTGGAAAATTTTAGAAAAAGTTCTTAAAATTCAAAAGCTCAGGGGATACGCCAGCACTCAACGCCGGTGGCGTTGAGCCGGTGTTCAATGTCCTGAGAATTCACACTGTCAACGCTGGCAGTGTTCAAGGGTACGCCGTCAGCCTTTACACCCTACGCCGGCGGCGTTGAGCCGGCGTAGATTCCAAAACCAAAGTATTCAAAAACATCCAGAGAGGTATAAGCCGGCCGCTTATACAACTATGCGGGCAGCCTTCACATGTACGCCGGCGGCCTTGATTCCCAGCAGCCAGCGTACATTAAGGAAGAAAGAACGCCGGCTGACTTTCCTAGCGAAAGCCGGCGACGTTCAGTCGGCTTTAAGAAAATTGGTTCTGTGGGCTTTCTACACCGCCTCTACGCCGGCGGCGTAGAATCCCAGATGCCGGCGTACGTTCAAAATCTAGCCTATACGAAAATGTTTTTGAAATCCCCTGTTTTATACATTTGATCAATTCTCAAAACTTTTCCAAACTTAGTCCAAACTTTCTAAAGCTTGTTATATGATTCAAATACTATCCTAACAACATGAATTCCACCTCTAATCATCAAATCACCAATCATACTTCAAATTCACATATCAACTACTCATTCTTCAATTTTCTATAACACTCATACCCACACTTCCATATTCCTATGAGATGCAAACTACCACTTCATTAAGCACATAATCCCATTCAAACTATCATTCATGCACCAACTCAATCTCATACCAAACATCATCTCAAATCACATCTATTCTAACATTTACAACAACACATTATAAACATGAAATAAATAAAAGTTGCATTAAACTACATGAGTGAATCTTGGCTTGGAATGTTATTCAAATCCTTAAGCTTGTAGTAAACCTTGGCTTAGGGTTTAAAATTTGGATTGAGAAAAGAAAGAAAAGAAAGAAAGAAAGAAAGAAAGAAAATGAAATTCGTATGGAAATTTGGGCTGCCAAAAGGAGGGTTAATTTGTCCAAATTGAAGTCAAATGTCATCCAAATCTCACCATTAGGGGTATATTTGTCCTAGGTTTAATTTGGAAAATTTCAAATGCATTTGAGTCAAATTTGAGCTCAAAAAGTGGGTCTACTTTAGCCAAAAATTCTGTCATGATTTAAGCAATTCAAAACAATTTGATTACATTCTAAACATAATGCATGCATATTAATTTACAAAAAGACACACATTCATTAGCTATTCACACATTTATTATACTATACAAACATTTATAAACATCCAACAATAATATTAATTCATAATACTAAACACTTATAATCAACACATTCACTAATTACATTAGCTAACACACACACATATATATATATATATATATATCATCCAAATCATATTAGCATGCAATATAAGGAAGTCATGGCTATTTCATTCTCTCCTCCTTCAAAAAGTTTCGTCCTCGAAACTTAGCTTACCTTAACGCTATTCAAATAACTCGGGGTATTTCTGCTTCATTTCGTTCTCGGGCTCCCATGTCGCTTCCCTCTCGGTTTGTCCCGTCCACAAAACCTTCACATAAGGGATTACTTTTCTCCTCAACACTTTATCAATCCTATCCAAGACTTTGATCGGTTTCTCCACCGTGTTCAAATTTGGTTGAATCTCCGGTTGATGTGTAGAAAGAATAGTTTCGGGATGATATACACTTTCGAAGTTGTGACACATGGAATACATCATGCACTTCCGACAAATTTGGTGGTAGAGCTAATCGATAAGCCAATGGTCCAATTCTTTCTAGAATCTCATACGGACCAATGTACCTTGGGTTCAATTTACCTCTAGCTCCAAATCTAATAATCCCTTTTGTTGGTGAAATTCTAAGAAACACATGATCACCCACTTCAAACTCCAATGGTCTTCTCCTCATGTCGGCATAGCTTTTATACCGATCTTGAGCCGTTTTCATCCTTTGCTTAACCACTTGAATTTTATATGCTGTTGCACTAATTCTGGACCCAAAATAACTCTTTCTCCAACTTCATCCCAATGTATTGGAGATCTGCATTTTCTACCATAGAGCGCTTCATAGGGTGCCATTTGAATTGTTACTTGAAAACTGTTGTTGTAGCAAATTCAACAAGTGGCAATAAGTATCCCACTTATTGCCAAAATCTAGTACATGCTCTAAGCATATCTTCTAGGATTTGAATGTTCTTTCCGATTGCCCGTCTGTCTGTGGATGAAATGCAGTACTAAACTGAAGTTGAGTACCTAAAGCGGCATGTAGACTTTTCCAAAATCGACTGACAAAACGAGAATCTCGATCAGAAGTGATTGTCTTCGGAATCCCATGTAATCTCACTATTTCTTTGATATAGGTATGTGCCATCCTTTCCAAAGAATCTCCAACCCTCAAAGGTATGAAATGAGCCGATTTCGTTAATCTATCCACGATTACCCAAATAACTTCATGCTTCGCAATAGTCTTGGGTAAAGCTGATATGAAATCCATGGTAATATCATCCCATTTCCATTCAGGTATGGATAAAGGTCGAAGCTCTCCTCCGGGTCGTTGATGCTCGATTTTTATTTGTTGACAAGTCAAACACTTGGATACATAATGAGCAATATCTCTCTTTAAACCTTCCCACCATAAATTTTTCTTCAAGTCTCTATACATTTTGGTGGTTCCCGGGTGGATCGAATATGAAGATGAATGAGCTTCCTTCAAGATTTCTTCTCTCAACTCATATGGCACAAAAAGTCGATTCCCATATCTAATAACTTCATCTTCACCAATTCTCAACTCTTTTCTCTTCCCTTCTCAATGGCTAACTTTATTCTTTTAACTTCATCATCTTGCTTTTGGACTTGTTTAATCCTTTCCAAAATTGTCGGTTAAGGATAATTGAGCCAATATCACATCAACTTGCTCAATGTAACCTCAAGTTCTAATTTCATGAAATCCATCTGAATTCCTTTTGGCTAGAGATCATAATCACATCATCCATTTGCTTCTTCCTACTGAGTGCATCTGCTACTATTAGCTTTCCCGGGTGATAAAGTATTTCCACTCATAATCTTTAATCAACTCAAGCCATCTTCTTTGCCTCATATTAAGTTCTTTCTGGGTGAATATGTATTTCAAACTCTTGTGATCCGTATAGATCTTACATTTCTCTCCAAACAAATAATGTCTCCAAAGCTTCAATGCGAGAACCACTGCTGCCAATTCAAGATCATGCACCGGATAATTCTTCTCATGGGGTTTTAGCTGCCTTGATGCATAAGCTATAACTTTTCCATCTTGCATGAGAACACAACCGAGTCCTTGGATAGATGCATCACTGAAGACTTCAAATTCCTTTCCACTCACAGGCAATGCTAAAATAGGAGCCGATATCAATCTTTCTTTCAACTCTTTAAAACTCCTCTCACAATTGTCATCCCACACATACTTGGTATTCTTCCGTGTTAACTTGGTTATTGGAGACGCCAGTTTAGAAAATCCTTCAACAAATCTTCGGTAGTATCCAGCTAATCCAAGGAAACTTCTAATCTCACTCACATTAGTAGGCCTTGCCCATTTCAAAATAGCTTCAATCTTCATTGGATCAACCGAAATACCTGCCTTTGAGATAATATGCCCAAGAAAAGATATTTCTTCCAACCAAAACTGACACTTGGTAAATTTCGCATAAAGTTTCTTCTCTCGGAGTTTTCGTAACACAAGTCTCAAATGCTCTCGATGCTCCTCCTTGTTCCGAGAATATATCAAAATATCATCAATGAATACTATGACAAATGAATCCAAATAATCTTTGAAAACTCTATTCATCAAATCCATGAATGCGGCTGGAGCATTGGTTAACCCAAAAGGCATTACCAAAAACTCGAAGTGTCCATACCGAGTCCGAAAGCCGTCTTCTGAATATCTTGCGATTTGATCTTGAGTTGATAATATCCTGATCTCAGGTCGATCTTAGAGAACACTGTAGCTCCCTTTAACTGATCAAACAAATCATCGATCCTTGGTAAAGGGTATTTGTTCTTGATAGTAACTCGGTTCAATTCTCGGTAATCAATACACATGCGTAAACTTTCATCTTTCTTCTTGACAAACAGCACAGGAGCACCCCAAGGCGATATACTCGGTCTGATAAAGCCCAAGTCTTGTAACTCTTGTAATTGTAACTTCAATTCCTTCAATTCAGCTGGAGCCATCCTATATGGAGCTTTAGAGATAGGTACCGTTCCAGGCAAAACCTCAATCCCAAACTCTATCTCCCGATCCGGTGGTAATCCAGGTAACTTCTCAGGAAATACATCCATAAACTCATTCACAATGGGTGTCATTTTGATATCCACTTCTTCAATATTCATTGCTGCTACAACTGGTTTTTCCCACAGTTCCATAAACTTCATACTCCTAGGTCTCAACCTTTCCAATTTATGTGTGAAACTCCCATCAATCAAGCCAAAACTTAACTCCGCCTTACTACAATCTATAGTGACCTTATATTGATTTAGCCAATTCATTCCCAAAATCACATCAAAATCAGATAAAGGCAACACTATCATATCAATAGGCATGCTCACATTTGAAATCACAACATTTATACTTTACACACACAAGGATGTCTATTTTCAATCACCAACGGAGTAGTCACACACATAACACGATCAATCAACAATTCAGAGCAAGCTCACAATCATTCATAAAATTTTCAGAAATACAAGCATGAGTCGCTCCAGTATCAATTAGCACATATGCATCCCTATTAGCAACACTCAGTATACCTGCCAAAGTGTCTACTGAGGGTGTGTCCTCAATCTGTTGTAAGGCAAAAACCCTCGGATTTGTCTTTCCCTTCTCTCATCAACTCCACTCTTCACATTAGGTCGGTCCTTGCAATTAGAAATGTGATGCCCTCTTTGCTTGCAATATGCACAAAAGACCGGTGGTATTTCGGATTCTTGCACTCTCTAGACTTATGCCCAACTTGACCACATGAGAAACATGCATTGGGAATCCACTTGCAATCGGACAACTCATGAGGACCATAGCCTAAAACATTTCTTTTCAAATGCAAGTGTAGGAGCTTTATATATCTTTTGTCTCCTTGTCGTCCCATAAATGGCTTCTTTCCTTTACCACACCTCGATAACTATCATAAGATGAAGTAGGAGCGGGCCTCTTCCCTAGAAATGCAGCTCTCTTTGCTCTCCTAACTCTACTATCGTTCTGAATTTGCTCCATTAGCAAAGCTTTGGCCACCATATCCGATAAGGTATGCAACTCAAATTTCTTCACTTCACTTTGGATTTCTTCATTCAGTCCATTCTGAAATTTCTGAACTTTCATCCTCTCATCTCGGTAATCACCTCCCGCAAAACGCAACAGTCTACAAATTCCATGATATTCATCTACAGTCTTACTCCCTTGTCTCAAGTTTAACCAATCGGTTATCATCCTCTCTCTCACTGAATTCGGAAAGTACTTGATGAAAAATATATCCTTGAATGCATTCCATGATATGGGTAATTGTAAATTTCCACTTGTTAATCTCCACCAATTATAAGCTTCTTTCTTCATCATGTAAACCGCTAAATCCACTTTATTATCTTCCGGGGTTCTACTGGCTGCAAATGTTTTCTCAAGTTCTCTATCCACCCTTCAGCTACTGTAGGGTCGGTACTAGTGCCATCAAACTCTGGAACCATCTTACTAAAATCATGTAACTTGATTTGATTGGATTGATCATTCACAAAAGTAGCCTCATTTGATCTCATCCCTTGCTGATTACCTTGCTGCATGAGATGTTGAGTTTGTTGATACATCATCATCTGATACTGCTGCATCATGGCCATCATATCCCTCATCATACCATACATCGAGTTCGGGTCACTAGTTGGTATTTGTGACATAGGAGGAATGGGTGGTATAGGTGGAGGTGGAGGAATTTGAGTCTGTGGAGGAACTTGTGAAGCTGAAGCCGATGCAGGCGATGGAGTAGTCTCACTGCTCGGTGTAGAAGATGAAGTGGGAGCAAATGTAGACGATGACTGTGGTGGTGGTGGCATACTTTCTCTATCAGAATGTTGCCTAGTAGACCTCCTTAACCTGTCCATCTTTACAATTGCATAGATATATTCAACACACATTCATACATGCATCTAAATTCCTAATCACATACAAAACTTATCAAATTGACATTTACATTCAGGCATAGATAAGCAAACAATTCAATAAGACATCAACAAACAATAAGCAATTGGTAGACAAGAAATCAAATAACAATTTATAAAACAAGCAAAAGAAGATTACACACAACTATTTGGATAGCTTAATTCTTTTCTATACTACTTATTGTGTCTAGGTCAAGTCTTAAATAATCATGACAATTAAATAAGCAATTAATCAAACTCCGCTCTGATACCAACTGTAAGGACCCCATTTTACCCCTATATTTGATATAGGAGATAACGGATCCCCAACCACATATAACCCCTAAGATTATATGTAAGGTTGCCTAAAGAGATAGTTTGAGTAATTGTTTATCTAATTCTATAAAGAATTATACAACAAACAACATAGATATTAGCAGCGGAAATAACTCTACTTCTAAATAGCTACATACATACATATATACATATTACATCCAAGGGCTTTTTATAAGCCTTAACAAAACTCTCAAAACACAACTCTACTAACACAACATTTACACCATCAAAAAAATGAATCTCATCTAATCTATTACATTTATAGGGTCCATTGAGTCCATGGTCATCTCTAATCCTCCAACCCATCAAGAAAATCCTCGAAGTCAGTTCCGTACCCCATACTCGTATAGAACTCATCGGGATCATCACCTGAAATAGATAAAATATGAGCCAAAGGCCCAGTACACAAGTAACGAATACAAATGCGAAGTGAATCACACATTCTTAGGCTAGATGCATTATGCAACAATCGCTTATTCATTAATAAGTCTTTAATTAATAAGACAACAGGGAGTATTCAAACTCCGGACAACAAGGTTCTAGTATTACGTCCGCCTCCCTGAGTGGTCCCTACTGTTCATACAGACTAGGCAGCCCCACCTTCCGGCGTAGCCCGTAATACTAGGGGTTCCTGAGTAACGCATCACGACGCTCAGGGGGTTGATATGAGCAGCTCGGATACTCATATCTCCTAAACCATTCTAACCGTTAACGAGAAAGAACCCTGCCCCCAATCTGAGCAGGGTGCCGCTCTCCGAACCAGATTCAACGGCAAACACGACAATCAACACATAAAAACAATAGTATTCTCTATTTTTAGGTAGTTTAATCTTGATGCCTACCCTAGCAAAGAGTCAAGCAAGTCACTGTGTACCTGATATAGCTCGGGAATTAACGGAGTCGACTGGGCGAGGATCTACTGTTTAAATCAATATAAATTCACACTTAGCTTAAACTCTAATTGATTAGTTCAAAATATAAATTCATCCAAGAAATCCAAATAAATTATTCAAAATCAAAATAAAGCATTTAAGCACCCTATTATACCCTAGATCACTTAATAAATACATAATTACTCAAATAACAAACTTTGGAAAATTTTAGAAAAAGTTTTAAAATTCAAAAGCTCAGGGGATACGCCGGCACTCAACGCCGGCGGCGTTGAGCCGGTGTTCAATGTCCTGAAAATTCACACTGCCAACGCTGGCAGTGTTCAAGGGTACGCCGTCAGCCTTTGCACCTACGGGCGGCTTTAGCCGGCGTGATCCAAAACCAAAGTTTCAAAAACATCCAGAGAGTATAAGCCGGCCGCTTATACAACTAGCGGGCAGCCTTCACATGTACGCCGGCGGCCTTGATTCCCAGCAGCCAGCGTACATTAAGGAGAAAGAACGCCGGCTGACTTTCCTAGCGAAAGCCGGCGGCATTCAGTCGGCTTTAAGAAAATTGGTTCTGTGGGCTTTCTACACCGCCTCTACGCCGGCGGCGTAGAATCCCAGGTGCCGGCGTACGTTCAAAATCTAGCCTATACGAAAATGATTTTTGAAATCCCCTGTTTTATACACTTTGATCAATTCTCAAAACTTTTCCAAACTTAGTCCAAACTTTCTAAAGCTTGTTACATGAATCAAATACTATCCTATCAACATGAATTCCACCTCTAATTATCAAATCATCAATCATACTTCTAATTCACACATCAACTACTCATTTCTTAAATATTTCTATAACACTCATACCCACACTTCCATATTCCTATGAGATGCAAACTACCACTTCATTAAGCACATAATCCCATTCAAACTATCATTCATGCACCAACTCAATCTCATACCAAGCATCACCTCAAATCACATCTATTCTAACATTTACAAACAACACATTATAAAACATGAAATGAAAGATAAAAGTTGCATTAAACTTACATGAGTGAATCTTGGCTTGGGAATGTTATTCAAATCCTTAAGCTTGTAGTAAACCTTGGCTTAGGGTTTAAAATCTTGGATTGAGAAAAAAGAAAGAAGAAAGAAAGAAAGAAAGAAGAAAAAGAAAGAAAGAAATGAAATTCGTATGGAAATTTGAGGCTGCCAAAAGGGAGGGTTAATTTGTCCAAATTGAAGTCAAATGTCATCCAAATCTCACCTTTAGGGGTATATTTGTCCTAGGTTTAATTTAGGAAAATTTCAAATGCATTTGAGTCAAATTTGAGCTCAAAAAGTGGGTCTAACTTTAGCCAAAAATTCTGTCATGATTTAAGCAACTTCAAAACAATTGATTACATTCTAAACATAATGCATGCATATTAATTTACATAAAGACACACACATTCATTAAGCTATTCACACCTTTAATATACTATATAAACATTTATAAACATCCAACAACAATATTAATTACATAATACTAAACACTTATAATTCAACACATTCACTAATTACATTAGCTAATCACACACACACACATATATATATATCATCCCAAAATCATATTAGCACGCAATATAAGGAAGTCATGGCTATTTCAATATGTTCATAATTATATATATATATATATATTGTTACGAAAGGATTTTTCTTTAAAATAAAGTTGAGTTAGAAAACGGATTTGCAAAAGTTTAGAAGAATTCTTTTTAAATCTTTACCCAATGTTTTCGGAACCCAAATGACCTTATATGACAAAGATAACCTTAGAAATGGATCGATCTTTTCGAATAGGTAAAACGGTATGTTATATGCGAAATTCCGAGTTAAAATGAGCAAGTTATTGCTATTTTAAGTTGGAATTTCCTCTTATACGATTTTACCGCGATTTTAAGAAAAGATTAGAATCTCCAAGAGTAGAAATTTCATGAAAGACTCATCCTGGGTATTTCTTTTGTCTAGGTGACGAAAGATACGAGATTACCCCACCCGATGATTACTACGACTAAGAAGATCGCAAAATGGACGAGTGAGTTATTCCTCATAATTTCGTTACCTTGCTTGTGTTTGTAAAGTAGTAGCATTAGTATACTAAGAAAAGATAAAAATGGATATATTTGGGGAATTCGGGATTATGTGTATATATGTGATTCTATGCTTCTACGTGAAATGAGAATTAAGAATATCGCAACTTCGAACTGCTTGTTTAAATAATGTTGTTTACTTACTTGTATGATTGTTTATTGTTTGCTAAATTGATTGATCGCCATTAATAAACCTTAAAAAGGTTTGGCTTAAGAAACTAAAACGCTCACGCATAGCATCCATTGAGTCACATCTATTTCGGAAGGCTGCTACTCCTACGTGTAGAGTTGGATTAGTGCCACGGGCCATGTTCCTTCCTGAAGAATCCAAATCGTTCGGGGAAAGCGACTCTAGGTTCAGAGCCGAGCCAATTGAACGCTGTGGGTGAGGACCTGGGGACTAGAAGTAGAAGGTCGAGGACCTTCAACCCTGATTCCCTAACCTTTGATACGGAGGGGTAAATCCGTTCTATATATGGTTTCTGGTTAACTATATATATTTACGTAATCATGTGGTTGTTGCATTGTATGCATAACATATGTGTGAAAATCTAAATGAACTTGTTTGAAAATATGGTGCGAATGAAAAGGAATATCTTACTAAGCTAGTTGTAGCTTATACCCCTATAGATTTTGTTGAAACAGGTATACCTGTGGCTTAAATTGAGGATCATGACATTAGGGAAGTCATGGAAGGATGATTAAGCTTCTATGAAGGAAATTGAATCATAAGATGAAGTAATTTTGTAAGGTTCTTTATATGTAATGACCTTTATGATTAGTGATGTATATTTATTTGAAGATAATTGAGGGATATGCTCCTAAGAATTGAAATGTAATATGTAAGTTTTATGATAAGTATTCTCTTTGCCTTGTTACTTGTCTATTATCAACATAAATTGCGCTACTCCGATGCATTCCCTTGGTTGTGATGTATGCCTTGTACATGATATGAAAGTCTCTGTGTGACTAAGGAAGTCATTCCTAGGCTTTAGTATTGTGTACGGTGGACTGCCACGTTTAGGGTACCCCTTGGGGCGTGACAGTTTAAGTTGGTATCAGAGCAACAAGGTTTTGGGAATTAGGAAAAAGAAGAGTAGAAGGATAGATTGATAGGATTTGATCTTATGTTTAAGAATCCTTATGTCTAAGAGTAAAACTCTATCTTGGAGAATATTAGAAGAAGGCAGGAAATACTTATACCAAATCGGAGGATATTTAGTAAGATATGAAATGGAAGCATCACCTGGAGAGGATTTACCCTAGGATGTTGACCTAAGATTGAGAACGGTAGAAATGACTTGGAGATAGAACATAGCAGAACAATATGGACAAAACATGAAGGAGACTTAGAATTTGGATATAGAATGAATATAGTAAGTTTACCTTAGCAAGACCAATAAGCCTTAATGCATAGTAACCCTATTTAAGACCAATTACGAGCAAGATAAGTGTAATGCCTCTTTTATAGGTAAGACTGTAATCACCCAAATTTTACATAACCCAATTATATTAATTATTAAGAATATGATATAGAATTATAAAAGAACTATATTAAAAATATCAAAAATCACTCCAAATTTTTCGCGATTTAAATTTTTAAGTATGAACAAATTAGAATAAAGAATCTTTATTACTAAGACTATAAAAGTTCATAATAAAAAATAAAGAAAACTATTTAATATTTACGAACTTAAGTTTTAATGTAATATAAATATATATATATATATTAAAACATTCAAGTTAAATAATTCTGAGTCTATAAAAACTAAAAGTCTGATCTAATCCAGTAATTTATAATTAGTAAAAAGAACTGAGTAACAAATATAAAATTAAAATTTAATTTCTAATCTAATAAAAAGACTAGGATAAATTTATAAATAGAAATTGATTCCATATGTAATTTCAAATCTTAAAGATTTATAATAAAGTCGAATTAAGGGTAATATAATTATAATTTATCAAACTACCACGAAACGAAACTTTTAAACAAATAAAATATAATTTAGGATAGCAGGTATAAAAACATAAAAATAAAAGTATTAAACTAAAGATTCTATGTATACGATCGTATTCAGAATATTTAATATCGTTAATATATAAATTTTTATCCAAAAATATTATCAAATCAGTATTTATTATACGTGTCATTTAGATCTATAAAATTAGCTTTTTTTCAATAATTTATATTTTTCTCACTCCTTACATATTTATTGGTTATAAATTTATCATCTTCTTATTATTTATATATTTTTATATATCCTAACTGGTTTGCATTTTTTTTCGTTTGATATACGTTGTTACGGTTTGGAATTGTTTTGCAAATTGAACTCCCTGGACGCGTATATGATTCTAAGAAAAAGCAAAAAATCAAACACATATATAGATATCTTTAATAGAAATTCTATGTATACTATATTGTTGAGAATATTTAATAACGCGAATATGGAACTTCTCATCTAAAAATATTACTAAATCAGTATTTAATATACGTATCACTTAAACCCGCAAAATTGATTTTTTTCACAAATTATATTTTACTCCTTCCTTATATGGTTATAAATTCATTATCTTATCTTTATATTTTATTTATATATATCCTAAACCTAAAATAATTATCAACTAACTAATATTATATATATATATTATATAGGATTGCAACTTGCTGGAGACGGTTTACATGAATTGAAGGGCTGTGATTCTCTTGAGGATTGTGAGCCGGTTTTTTCTTCAATTATATCTAAAGGTCAATCCCCATCCTCTTCAAAGCCATTGGAAATTTGACAAATCACCCTTGCATTAATAACCATAGAACAAACCACATAAAACCACAGCAAACAAGGGCAATTCGTTTTGGATTGAGGAGGAAATGCGGCCAGAAATTTCACTTCGTTATATTATATATACATACAAAGGACCTTAGAAGAAGGAGCAAACGGACTTCAAACCCTCTCAAATTTTCCAGAACTCATCTACATTCATTAGGAGTAGAACCAACCCAAGAATCGATTTTTAAACGCTCGAACAAACCTCGTTCTAGAATTCAAATCAAAAACTGGAAAAAAACGTTCAAAAACGAGCTTGAGGTAAGTGATTCTCATTCCGCAAGTTTTAATGTTTTTAGTTGATATATGTATATAAATATCATGTATAAATGCTTAGGAATGAATTAGAATAAATTTATGAGTGTAAAACAATGAAAAATCGGATCAAAACCAAGGTTGAAGACGATGAACAGTGCTTCCCGATGAGCACAGGATGAGTGTACAGGCGTACACCCCTCATCCAACAACGTTGTACGGGCGTACTAACCCGTAAACCCCTCGGCTAGCCATGTGTACGGGCGTACATAACCGTATACTCCTTAGCCAACACGTTGTACAGGCGTACTCAACCCGTGCAACCCTCGGCCAGCCAGTTGTACGGGGTACTCAACCGTAAACCCTCGGCCAGCCATGTTGTACGGGCATACTCAACCCGTGCAACCCTCGGCCAGCCATGGTGTACGGCGTACTTGACCCCGTGTACCCCTCGGCCGAAGAAAAAATGAAGCTAATATAAATAATTATATAATAAATAATAATTTAAATAATTTAGAATGTTTATTCTTTTCCTGCATTTATTTATAGTAATAGTAATATTATAATACAATCATATTAAACCCGAAATTTATTTATTAGTTATTTAAATTTAAAAATAAAATTTTTTTCTGACTTTATTAAATATAGGATATTTAAATATTTAAATTATTATTGTTAATCTAAAAGAATTTTCTTTAGAAATATAAATTACTTTGTTTCTGCATAATAGATTTCTAATTATTAATATCCTTAATAGTATTAAAAGAATTTTTAGAATTTCGAAAATATTATTTTGGAAATAATAATATATGGATATAAGACTAAAATTACTTTAGTAATAATATTAATTAAAATATATAAGACAATTAGTATAATTCTTAATGTGATGGAATATAATCTATTTTCGGAAATTTATTACTATTATAACTGTTATTATTTTTGTTATCAATATTGTTATTAGTATTATTGATTCGTTACTAACTATTAAATTGTTTTTATAATTAAAATTTTTTTACTATTAGTAGTAATATTAAAACTAATATAATCACCATTATCTTTGATACTAGTATTACTACTACTTATATGTGTATCACTAATACTAAGATTAGTATATTATAGAAAATTATGATTTTTGGTAACTAATTAAAATAGATTTAGTAATTAAATTAGGCGATTAGTTTCCAATTAACTCAGCTTAGATTAATATAGTAAGTAAAACCTTAAAAAGAAAGGAGTACGTAATTTCTAAAATATGTCTAATTTAGAATTAGTGTAAATAATAGTATAAGTTATACCAAAAACTAATCCGATGAATATAATATTTCAAATATCTTATCTTCGGAACTAATAGAAGAATAGATTAGTAAAATAATAATATCCGTTATTTCATTCCATAGGAATATAAATCTGTTCTCGGACTACCAGTAGCTTATTACAGCAATATAGCGAGGACCACAGGTGAGGGACTTTGACCTTATCATATTGCTTGTGCTTGTAGTTAGTTGCATTGATAATAACATATCAACTGAATTGCATGTGGTTGGGTAAATCGTATGCTGCTTGGTGTATGTATATTGCCAAACATCTTATTATAATTAACAATTTCTTTGTATAATGACAATTGTATGGAGCATGTTGTTTGTCTGTAATTGTATTATCGTCCTGAACCTGACTAAAAACTATTGGTACCATAAAATGAAATGGGTATGCATTGCATATATTGCATATTTGCATCTCTAAAAGCGTAGTAGTCTATTACGTATTGGCCATCGGACTTTGGTAATGCTTGGTTGACCTAGGCTAGAGGCTATTAGATAACGCAAGGTTACCTTTGATTCTATTGGTACCATAAGAACTAAGTGGTAAATGAAGGACGCCGCTTATGGTATTGTTTGGATGACTAATGCTCAGGGAGTTGCTAAGGGTATGTAATGGGATGGTTTGTTAAGCTATCATATTAAAAGTGATAACCTTAATACGAGAAATCGTAGATTCCCTGTATGCTTGGCTTCTTCTGGATAGACTATGTACTACTGGTTCCTTCAACCCTGATGAGAGGGGTAAATCTCCATCCTGCTTTGGACTCCGGATTCTCCAGGCTTGTATTTGTTCATATGCTTGATTGTGGCATTACATATGTTTGCTAAGTAAACTTGATTTCCATTGTTTGATATGTGGTCTGGTCAGGTCATCTCACTGAGTGTGGTTTTGCTCACCCTCCAACAGTCTTCTGTGCAGGTATAACGTTAGCTGGGATTGGGTTAAGCATGAGTGAAGAGTGCTACATCAAAAGACCTTGCTGAAGATAGTTTCATAGATTATATTGGTCTCAAAGGACAACTTAGATAAATGGTATAATTGATTAAGATCTTGTAATTATAGGTTTGACCTCGATTTCACTATTTGGTAGGGGATACGATTCTTGCGGTTCTGGCAAACTAAGGAAAATCGGAATCATAGTATTTATGTAATATATTGGTATGACTACATTACATGTAACAATTATAAGATAGAGTCTTGTAATATCTGACTTGCAAGACGGTTCTCATATTACGGGTGCACACGTTGTATGATGACTACGGGCTGATACTACTAGGCCCTATTTTGGGGCGTGACAATGACCCTTTAATTAAGTACCTACGTTAACCTTAATCAGATGAACAAAAAAAGTAACGCTCCTCTTTTCCTTAAAAACAAATAACATGTGCGTAAAATTCGAATTAAAGAAAATATCTAATACGACCGCTTCATTTGGTTCTAGGAAGCTACTCGAGGAAGTTATGCCACAATCAAACACCTCTCTCGAAGAACAACAAGAACCAGGAGCACTCCCACCATAAGATCTAACTCAAGAACTCTTGGCCACCATAAGAAGTCTAAAAGAGACGATAAGAGCATACATACAACAAGCACTCATAACCTCTGCACCCGCTCCAGTTATAAGACCCCAACTCGGAGCAAACCCAGTATTGCAAGTGACTTCCTTCATGGCCGATCCAGAACCCCAGGCTAAGAAGTGTAAACAACTTCAACCTCTTAAGGATTTCGTAACCCCTAAGGTCAAATGCTAGAAGTGTGAAGGAGGACATTTCCCCAAAAGTTGCCCACGATTGTAGCACATGTGTTACTTTTGTGGAAACAAAGATCACAAAATCCTTCATTGTCCTAAGAAAAATGGCACTATCTATTCTAGTTATGCAAAGGGAAGACACAATGCCAACATTTACCCAACAACAATAAGGAAATGCTATGTATGTAGCCGTCTCATCTGTAGGACCAGGAATTACCCTACAAATGCCAAGGAAACATGCTACATGTGTAAGGTGTGGTATCTCTATGTATGTGAAGATCTAAATTCACAAGGTCTATAGGATGACCCTACCAAGGAAATGACTCATCCAAGAAAGAATGTGGGACTTCGCCTAGAGATCCTACCACCAAATCTCACCACAAAGGAAAAGAAAAAGCTCCTGATAATGAAGACGAGGGATCAAGTAATCAAGGAAATATTCCTACCCCGTGAAAAGCAATCCGAAATAGGAACGAACGCTAAACCTCCCGTAAAAGCTTTAATGTACAAAGGATTAAACGATGATGTATATGTTGTTTATTTAATGATTTGAAATTATTATGTTTTCCATCCTTTCTTTGAACTTTTGTAAAGGAAGTATTTAAGTCTTCCTTCTGTTCCTATGTATTTTGTTTTAATGATATGGATTTTCCTTTTCATCATTATGATTTCAGTCAATTTTCAAAATTTCTTCTATATATATATTTACTCATTTCCGTACTCAATTACTATGTTTCATGATGTTTTTCTGAAAAACGTCTAAGACTTAATATAGTTCAAGAACCTCACACTAGCTTAATAAAACCTGTAGAACAAATAGGAGACGCACTCGTGCTCAACGCAACCAAGAAATACCTCCTGTAGAACCTGAGAACCCGGAGGGACCTCAACGACCAAATCAACCAAGAATGGATCAAGCTAACATCGAACAACTTGCCAACTTCATAAGGAATTTCGCATAACAGGCTCATGCTATGCCTATGCCAGTACCTGCACAAGAAGTGGCACCCGAAGTTCCAACGTCACCAATTGAAACAGCACCAGCTGAGCCACCATTACCAAAACCTTATCAGAGTATGTTGCCAGAGTTAATTAAGTGCAATCGATATTTTGATGGAGCTTTTGGAAAACCCGATGAAGCCGAGGATTGGTTAGCACAAATAGAATGATCTTTCAATGCTTTTGAAGTACCACAATACCTTCAACCTACATATGGTATTTTTATGTTGAGGTTCAATGCAAGGATATGGTGGGAATCCAAAAGTAGAGAGCTACTATCACCAATCACATGGGAGATATTTAGGCATGAATTCTTGGAGAACTTTTTCCCTGGAAGCTTGGGAATCCAATATAGTGTAGATTTCTTAAGTATTTCTCAAGGAGACCGTAGTCTTGAACAATATGAAACAGAGTTTAACAGGCTGTTACAATATGCCCCTGAATCATATAAGAATAGCGAGGAACTCAAGAGGCAAGTATTCTTAGGAGGATTGGACGAAGACCTTCGTATCAAGTTGATAGAGTTCGACATCAAAGATTTCCGAGAACTAGTAGAAAGAGCACGAATTGTGGATGGTGCTAAGAAAAGGAGGAGGACGGAAGGAAATGTCATGATAATGGAGGAAGAATCTATGAGTGAACCTAGTCTAAGCCTCAAAGTCAATGAGCTCGAAACATCGATCAGCCCGAGTAGAAAGATGGATAAAAAGAAACCGGATACCCAATGTTGGAAATGCAAAAAGGGACATCAACCAAGACAGTGTCCTAAGTTACAACAAAAGTGTTACTACTACGGGAGTCCGAATCACAAAGTCATAAGATGTCCAAAGAAAACCTTTGCCACCTGTCTAATCTGTAAGGAACCAGGATATATTGCCAAGCAGTGCCCTAAGAAGAAGGATAAGAATAACAGCAGGATCGGGAGATACCCGGTAATATCCCCACAAGAAGTACGTGTGTACAACTTGTAAGGACAATGGGTTTGCGAGGAAACCAACCAAGAGATAGAATTCGCTGTTTTAGAAGAAGACGATAGCCACGAATGTGATTCGATATCAGGATAACATCGATGTTAGATTTCCTTTTTCTATACCGCTAGGACCAAAGCAACAGTTTGCTAGTAATGCCATAGATTATGTAATCATCACCTTTTTCCCTTAATACAGGAGGAATAAAAATATGATTGTCGAAAATTTAGTACGTAAAGAAGAAAGCAAATCAATTGCCATTTACCTTGAACACACCGAAACAAAGTACATCAAAAGTATAACTATTACCGCCTAAAAGCTAGAACTGGTAATGATAAAATCTCAACAAACAAATTCCAAATTTTTCATCTTGATCTCAAACCTTGTCAAGATGACCACGTAAATAATAAAACAACAATATGATATAAGTATGAACATAGCGTATTTTATACGTGCATGTCATATATATACTCACATAAGAATGGGAAAGTGAATTTACAAGCTTCCTTCGTTAAGTGAATATACCAGTGTCGTGTCATATCGAGTCGTAGTCAATTCAAAATTGAGTCAAGTCAAGTGGCAAGTCGTCAGTCGTCAGTCGTCTGTTGGGTTGGTTGAGTTTGAAACTCTCCAAAAAGAGTCAAGTAAAGTGAAGGTTGAAAGTCGCTAAAACCAAATCTTATTGATTTTATATGTACTATATTGCATAAAATATTAAACGTGCAAGATTAACGAAATTCCAGTATTACCGACTAAAGATACATGAGAAATAGACATTACGAAAGAAGAAATCCAAAAACAATGATAGACTTCCAAACCCTTTTGTGGAAGTGAAACTAAGGAAACGACATAATGAAATCATAATATCTTTCCAACAAATAAATGTGAGACAAAATTTCAAATATCACGAATATTGATGAATTACGACATACAATTCCTCATCTAAAAACCTACGTACACATAACAAGTTTTGAGGACAAAACTTTCTTTAAGGTGGGTAGGTTGTAAACCCCCGAAAATTTCATAATTCTTAAAAATAATCCTAGAAGTCTAATATCAAAAATTTAAATCTCGAAAATCAACTCAAGATAAAAACCAAATTCTAGATCGAGTCAAAATACAGGAAACGAAGCCCTAAAAATCGAATCAAGTTAAAACTTGATTCCAAATAAGATTAAAAACGAGTTTTCTCAATCCTGAGAAAATGAGAACCCTTGAAATAAAATATAAAGTCCAACTACCGGTTTAATCAACGTCCGTACGCCAATCAAGTTATCTACCCAATTCCTAAAACGCAAATCAAAATGATAGATCCAAATGCCGCTTAACAATGAAATGATAAAATCGTAAATCCTTCAGTAAAATTTCAGAAATCGCAAATTTCAAATTTTCACCAAAAGTCAAACTGAGTCAACTCATAACCCTAGACTGGGTTAAACGATTTCGAGAACCGAAAACTATTAAATAATCACACATAAAATAAGATAAAACATAAATGTCAAGCTAAAAATATAAAACGATCAAAATTCGAAGATTATACGATCTTACGAATATCTCGACAAAACCGGAAGTCAAACCGGAACCCTAAAATCAACAAAGCCCATAATGAACCATAGTGTTTAAGATCCGGCAATTCCGTGTTTTCGAACCCTAGAAAACGAAATTAAGCCAATAGCTTAAAATAGTCCGTAATAGTATAGGGTAACATAAAAATATCAGCTTCGCGAATTTCAAGTGTCCTTCTTACTTAAGCGGGATCAGTGCTCGAAAAGCGTGTCTCGAAGCTTGGAATATTAAAAATACTCCATTTATACCAATAGATTCGTAAAAATATAAGGATTCCAAAAATATCAGTTTTAGAATTTTTCGGTAGCTAAAAATTACAGATATCGCATTATTACACGTATTTTTATTACTACCGGTACTTTAATTATCTAGTCTACTATTCATAATACCTTTCTACTATTTATAGTACCTTTCTACTATTCATTACTATTTACTTATCTTTACTTTTTCTTACGCCTACATATCTATTTTCTTATTTTTTCATTTCCAATACAACTTTATTCACATCAACTTTACACATTACTTCTTTATTACACAAACAAATAAAACGAACTTAGTTAATCAATCTAATTCCAACTTGACTAAATAGACTTTAGTAAGCTAAAATGAATTAGATTGACTAAATTTAATCAAAATGACTTAGTAATTAAACTAAATGATGAACTTTAATCAACCTGGCTAGGATTTAGTTAAAATGAGTTAATACTTAATAATGGGCTTAAGCTAATAAGTTGGAATAAACCTTAATATAACATGAGAAATATGTTATTTCAAATTTATGCTTGTTTGGTGAATGAGTCTTTTTGAATATGAATGCTTTGTTGATGCTTTTGTAATAAATGATTATAAACAAAGTGAAAAAAAAATACTTTGATAAACAAGGAAGAACTGTTCGTATTTTACCGGGGTGATCTTCGTAGCCATTGTGGGATTCTTATTTGGTGCTTGATCAAATGGGTAATAAAATAAGTTTGAGATTAGTGGATATTTAATTAGATTTCTTATATGAGTTTAATTCTTGAATTTGTATATATGAATACCTGATCTATCTTCTGAGTTGGCTTTTGATTTACCTTCTGAGCCTGTTTGGATTTCAAATATAAGGTACACAATAACCTGTGTGATGATATGTTAGGATAGGCATTCTAAAATGAGCTAAAACTTAAAGACGCTTTTAATAATTGAGTGCCGCTTGTGCTTATGCCTTAGAATCTGGTCAGCCTTGCCTGAGTGGACACGGTAGTTCAGGTGCTTAGGCCAACCCCGTCATGGTGCGATGACATTTGTAGGTGGCTCAGCGGATAGTCAATGGAGCAAACGATATCAGTGTGATGTTTATCTTAATTGGTGAGAAGTAATATATTGGGGCTCATGT
Organism: Combretum micranthum; assembly: GCA_024138025.1. Lineage (NCBI taxonomy): Eukaryota > Viridiplantae > Streptophyta > Magnoliopsida > Myrtales > Combretaceae > Combretum > Combretum micranthum. Next base: position 97,889 of record JAMXBD010001880.1, read on the forward strand.
TTATGGGATCGGTTGAGCCTTTTTATATTATGGACTGAGATGGTAGAGTGTGTGTAACGGCTGTGAATCCTAGAGGATGCTACTTTTTCTTTATCGATTATGTCATCTAGAAGATGTAGGTATTCGGGTTGTCTATATAAACCCTTTAAGTGTCGTATTATTATTCATGACCCCTAGATTCCCAATGGCTTGTTTTGGAGTATGAGTGCTCTCATGATGCTTGATTTACTTTAAATGAAAGATAATAACTTGTTATTTATTGCATTGCATTTAGCTAAGCTTGTGTACCACTCCATGTGTTTCTATGTTACTATGTACTGAGCTTGGCTCATTATTGTTGTTGTTGTTCTTTTTCTAGGTGTGGTATTGATGAAGAAGATGATATTGATGATGATGATGTTGTTGTTGTTGACGATTTGTGTAATGATGATGCTTGGCTTGGCTTTTGGGGCGATGTTGATAATTGAAGTGAGTTAGGACTTTAGATGTATTTTATTTTGTTTTGTTTTGTTAAAGAGCTGGATTTATCTTTTTAAGTTATAATATTCTTTTAAAGGGCTTAGTGATGCCCATATGTTTGTAAATGGTTGATCTATTCATGAGAGTAGATTATAAAATTGTTTTTGTTAAAGTTTTATTTTTTAGAAGTTGCTCTACTTTAGTGGGAGTAGATATTTATAAATTGTTTTTATAAAGTTTAATTCTACTGTTAAATCCAGTTGTTTTAGAAATCTAAACAAATGATTTTATTAATTAAAATTTGTTAGCAAGTTTAAATAAACATATCATTCAAGAAAGCTTGAGCGTGTAATGCATAAAGTATTATACATGACAGTAACTACATTAATTAAATTTAGGGTGTTACAAAGTTTGTTAACAAACATATGAGATGCAACATCCATATGAGCAAATAATACGTATGATTGACCAGAAATCTTATGTTGAATGGATTTATACCTTCCATTTGGGGTTGAGGTGTTATAGGCCCATACAACCACAATAAGTTTTTGTGTAGACTTTCAGGCTCTTACATGCTACAATTTTTTTTTTTTGTTTAGATTTATCGGCTCTTATTTGCCCACTACTATTCTCTCGTCCCATACGAAGGTATTATAATAAAAATGACGTGACTCACTTCGTGATATCAGTGATCCATTTATTGTCTTATTCTCAATTGAGACATTAAACATTTTAAGGGTGATCAAAGAGATATACACCAATAACTCAACATGGCATTGAAGACAAAATTTATTAAGCAATAATTCAAGTTCTGATATACTTAAATTATTTTCAACAACACCATGAATACAACCACATACCATGAAAAGTTCCACATGCTATTCCCTTTTTATCTTTTCCTATTTCTAGTACTTTTATTTTACAAGCACAAACATGAATACATAAAACAGGGAGATGAATTCACTCGTGCTTTGAAGTAGTTCCTAGCCGAAATAATCTTTGGGAAAGGAGTTGCATAATCCTCGTAACCTGAACAAAATTAATATCTGGAATGAGTATCTCATGTAGGTTCTACTTAAAATTTTAACTTTATTTGTCTATTCATGTTATTAAACCCATTGTGGAAGTTTTAACTTAAAACGACCATAATTGCTATTTTAAGTTAGAATTTCGCATACTAGTAGTCTTTTTTTACCTACTTGAAATGCTGTATTCATTTCTAGATTTATTTTTAACATTAAAGGTCATTTAAGATTCAAAATCATGTGGTATAGAACGTTTCCTGAAGGTTCTAGACCTTGTTGTTTTCATTTTCAAAATTTTTACTTTATTTGGACTCTATAAATCAAGTATCAAATATTTCTATCTTTAAAAATCATATGTAATGCCCTAAAATTTCATTAAGGCAATTATTGCCATATATAAATACTTCATGTATTACGTGCTTAGACTTTCTTTAAAAGAATTTTTGTTTATGTTGAGCATTGCTCTAGTAAGTTTTAAATTTTGAAACCGTTTAATTATATTCTGGAGACAACTGGATTTGTGATGGGAAAACAAGATTAAGAAAAACATTTCTAGCTTCTACTCAAATGAGTAGATCAACATTCTCAAAAACAAAACTTTAAAAGATTATTACAAACATGTGGGCTCCACAAGACCCTTTGGAGAAAATAAAATTTCCAAAGATAAATCCAACTCTTTATATAAAAAATAAAATGAAATCCATGGTCCTATTTCATTCACTTCTCCTTTCAAACCTCCAGGATCACTCCTAACTCGAATCATACATTCTCATCGTCAAATCATCAAAAATGATCATCAACATCAACAATACCTGGAAAGAAAACAACAACCACAAGAAGAATGAGACGAAGTCCAATACATAGTAACATAATCACAGGGTGTTGCAAGAGCTTAACTAAATGCAATACAACAACAACAAGTTATTATATTTAAATTAAAGTAAACAAATCAACACTAGAGTACTCAAACTTCGAAACAATCTTGAGAATTTGGGGATCTTGAGTAATAGTAGATGCTTAGGGGATTGATATAGGTAGCCCGAATATCTATGTCTCCTGCATAACATTATAAGAAAATAGCATCATCTAAGGTTCACAGACCTTAATCATCTTTACTTGCAACCCTATCCATAACATGATTTTAGTTCAATCGTTCCCGTAAATGTGAATTAAATCATGGTATTTCCCCCTAGGCTTAAGTAAACATCATATCGATACCGTTTGCCCCATTAGCTACCCACGAGCCACTTATGAATTGCCATTGCGTCATGGCATACCATTGCATCATGGTAAAAGGGGTAGCCTAAGCGCTTAAACTATCGTGTCTCCTTAGGAAAAGGTTGCCTCTTCTCAGACCGGATTCAACGGCACATGCACAAACAACACTCATAAATTATTAAGCTGAGTTTTAGTTTTAGTCCATTTATGATGCCTATCCTAATATGCAACATGCAATTCATTGCGTACCTTTTATATGAAACCCAAACGGAGTCTTAGAAGCCCTTTTTGAAGATATATCATATATCTATATTGTTCAAGAATCAAACTCATATAAGAAATTAAATTAATTATTCATTATGTCAAGCTTTTATTAAAACCCTATTTGATCAGACATTAATTAGAAACCTTGCTATGGTTGCGAAGATCACCCTGCTAAAATATGGACTATTTCCATTGTCTATCAAAGTATTTTTTTTTCACTTTGTTTATAATTTTATTACAACATCATCAAAACATTCATTTTAGTCCGTTTAGGATGTCTATCCTATATACAACATGCAAGTCATTACGTACCTTTTATATGAAACCAAACAGAGTCTCACAAGCCTTTTTTGAAGATATATCAGATATCTATATTTGTTCAAGAATTAAACTCACATAAGAATTAAATTAATTATTCATTACGTCAAACTTTTATTAAAACCCTATTTGATTAGACACTAATTAAGAACCTTGCTATGGTTACGAGATCACCCTGCCCAAATACGGACTTTCTCCATTGTCTGTCAAAGTATTTCTTTTCACTTTGTTTTTACTATTTTATTACAACATCATCAAAACATTCATTTTCTAAACAAGCATACATTTGAAACAACATACTCCTATATTATTCATGGTTTATCCTAACTCATTATTCTAATCCAATTATAATTTATTAAGCCTATATTATCTTTACTTAGCCAAATTACAAGTTATCACACATTCATTATCTTAATCTTAACCAAGTTCTTTAAAATTAATCATTTCATTCAATTACTAAGTCAAGGTGATTAAACTTAATCAATTTAATTCTTTTTAACTCATTATAACTTATTAAGTCATTTTATATCTAACTTCTACATTTAATTCAATTATTTATTAAAATCTATAAATTCACTAAAATCATGTTTGATTATCTCATATGACTAAAATGACATATCAACTATCATTTCTACTTCATTTTATTTTATTTTTATTTTTATTTTTTAACAACGCGAGGGGATAAATCACACCCATGATAGGGGCTATGATCGTCTTCACCTACCTCATCATGCCCATGATAGAGGGGGTGATCACTAATACTAGCCTTATCATGCCCGTATCAAGAAGATAACATTCCTTGTCAGAGCTATGATCTAGGCTGTTTCCTTTGAAAATTCTTGTCAAAGGAGATCACACTTTAATAACGACGGTGATCTAGGCCATGATGTTCATCACTTGCAAAATATGCCGGTTATCATGCTTCATCTCTTGATAAGAGGAGATTACCGTCCTTGTCACACCCATGCTCACCCTTGTTTTTCATTTCTACATGCATTACGGGCCGTGTTACAGCCATGATGAATAGGGGGAACATGTTATGCTTTTCCTTTGTCTTTTACACTAATTTTATCTACTTGTTTTCAACATACACCACCAACAACAACTTGTTATTAACTTACCTATGCTTAATCTTAACTTATAAATACTTCTATATACATATTTACATCATATTACCATAAATCATTCCATCAAATACTTAGCCTATACAACATGCACATATTTAGGTTTTTAGCAAACATATTCATATATCCTTAATCTATCAATATTATCACAAGTTCTAAATATATCTAGTCCCAATACAACATTTACATAGATAAACAACAATCAAAACAAGAAAATAAACAAACTTACATGTTGATGAGCCTAATTAACATGATCTTTACTTCTACTATTTTTCCTTAGTTTTTGTGCTCCTTCATGCATGTTTTTCATCTTCTATCTTGTTTTCCAACTTTGATTTATCCTATGATCTTGTTGGAATTGAGATTTAGGTTTGGCTTTTGAAAAAGAAAAGGGAGAAAAGAGAAGAAGGAATAAATGTAGGGAAAATGCAAAGGAAAGGGAGAAGGCAACAAATATAAAGGGAAACGGAAAAGTTAATGATTTTAGTATATTTTAGAATAAAGGTATTAGGTTTAAAACTTTTATATTGATAGCTTTAATTTTGAAAGTATTTGAAAATATTTTCTAAATCGATAGATTAGAAAATAAGAACTTAATTTATGAACTTAATTATGATCAAATTGATATAAAATTTAATATGGGCTTAACAAATGATATTTTTAAGCAAGCAGGTGATTCCAAAATTTATGGGGGTTAAGTATATGAAATGTTGAGCTAAAGTTTAGAGATTTAAGAATCCACTAAATATTTAAACAACATGTTTAGGGGTTTAAGAATTTGAAATCTCGAATTTCAACTCAATTCTATTTACTAAATTAATTTCATTGATTTATCTAATCATAATCCATTATTTATTTTTCTTGCATCAATTAAATTATTTAAATCCAATTTCTAACTTAGATGAAGGTTTGTGATATTTCATCATATAATAGTGATAATAACTCATATTATATGCATGGTCTTAGTGATATTATCCTAAATAGAAATTTTGTAAAACAGATTTTTATGGAAGGTGGAAAAAAAGATTATGGAAAATTTACTTTCGGCTTTTTAAATAAAATTTAAATTATTAGATTTTTGTAAATGTGAACTCAACTAAAAATCATGGTTTTATATTTATTTTGATTCTAGGAATATTTCATTGTCATAATAAATTTCTTTTAATTAATTATTTTCCAAAACATGAGTCTCCATGTGTTTGTGGAGAAAAGTTATTTTAAGTTGTATTATCTTTAAAATGTTTTAAGTTTTAGCATATAAAAAAAATTTAAGTAAGTTACTTGTTCTAAATTTTTATTTTTAATAAAAAAGTTTGTACATGTATTGTAAATAAGCTTTCTAGAAAATTTTTACATAATAAAGAATTGTTCGCATTATAATTTAGAAAATTCACTTTGGCATTTTGAAAAATATAGTTGAGTATTTCTTTATAATTCTTTAATCTTAGCGAAAGGATTTCTCAAGTATTAGAGATAAGATTTTTTGGAAAACTTTTTGCATAATAAAGAATTATCAATATTCATGTGTTTGGGAAAGTCTATTTTTGCATAACAACAATATTATCTATGACCATATATGTGCATGAGCTTAAAATAGAAATAAAATTAATAGTATGGACTTATACCAAGAACTTAAAAATTAGAAATAGATAAATAAGAACATAAAAGTATTAAAGAAAAAGTATGAGAGTCTTAGCTTGTTATCGAGACCCATGGGGACTCGAAATATTCTAGTCACCACTTGAAATAAAATAAAACAAGCATAAAGAAATGAAATATAAAAGTCTTAGATTTTTATTAAAACTTCCGAAGACTTGAAATAAGTCTCATAAATAAAATCTAAATAGATAATGAAAAAATTACAGGAGTCTTAGCTTTTATTTTAAGTCTCCTTAAGACTTGACAGTCTCTTTCAAACTTGATTATGGACAAGTGTAAGGCTAGAAATTGACTAGTCTTATAAAAATATAGAATAAATAAATTTCTTGTAATAGATAAATGCATGAAATAAATAATGTTAGATTAATGAGCATTTAAGGTCTAAAAATTATAATTACTATATAAACATATTAACATATAGAAAGTTAGTTTAGTAACATGAGTAATGTGAACATATAATAATAATGAACATACACATTATGATATGAGTATTATGTTATCTTACATTTCTATTCCCTAGAATTTACATCATGGGGATTTTTATATAGAAAGCATGAAAAACACATATATATTCATATCACATAATGTATTATATAGAGGGGTTTAGTGTTTACCTAAAATAGATAATAGAAGAAAAAAAATTGGAAGGCACTGAAAGAGGGGGGGGGGGGGGGGGGGGGGGGGGGGTAGTGGCGTGATTTTAAAGAGGGAAGACGAGAGAGTTGAGAGAAAAATTTACAAGAATTTTGTTATAGTAGAGAAAAAGTATGTAAGAAATGAAAGAGAGAGAGGATATTAATAAGAGAAAAATGGAGGGAATAAAAGTATGAAATAAAAATGAAAAAGAAAATAAAATGAAAGGAAAAGAGGAAAAGGGCAGCAACTGCTAGAAGAGACGAGAGAGGGAGAGATTAAAAATTAATTTTGAAGAAAAGTGTAATAAAGTGTATAAGAAGTTAAGTAAAGTATGGTAAAAGTAGTATTGGAAATGTAAGTGTAAGAAATAGGTATGTAAGTATATAAGAGTAGGTGTAATAAAAAGTTCAAAGGGGTGAATAATAATGAATAGTAAATAAGACAATTAAATTACCGATAGAGATAAAAATATGCATATAAAGCTAAAACAGAAGTTTTTATAAGCGGATAAAATTGTATATAATATTTTTTTGAATATTTTAATATATTTCGAGTATAAATTGTTTGTTGGGTTATTTTTTCTTGTTTTTCTTATCAGTATCCAGATACGAAAACTAATCCCACAAAGGCTTGAAATGATCGAAATTTTGCTTTATCTGATCAATTTAGGACTTAAACTATATATTTAGTTCATAATTCAAGTTTATCACATTTTTCCATTTATTCCACATTTTAAGGTTTTAGAAGCGTGTTTGATCAAGTCTAAAGTTGACTCAGTTTAACTTTAGGATTCTGGTTTTATTTTCGATTATAAGATTTTACTTAAAAGATTACCATAAAATTTTAGAACTTTACAATTATAGGAAATTATTTCTTATTATTGTATTATTGAATATTTTTAATGATATCATCTCGATTTACATGTTGGTGATTAGATAAATGAATTGTTTAGCATTGGGTTTCCGGATCAATTAAGCTATTGGATCATTTTGATGGTAAAGTTTTTTTTGTAGGGTTTCAAGCTTTATCTAATTCATTTAATATCTTAGGGTTATTGAATCTTTTTTAGATCCCATTTAAGGTTTATAGGTTTCCGAACTTTTGGGGATCTGGGTTTAATTTAACTCATATGATATTCTAAGGTTATAAGATTTATTTGATTTGATATAAGATTTCTAAGGTTTGTGTTTGATCTGATACGGTTTAGGATTTTGGATCCAATGTGAATTCTAGGGTTCACGATGTGTTTTATTTTACTAAAATTCTAATATGATTTCGATATACATTATTAAATCAATATCATACTATTTTCTTGATTTGTGTGTTTGCTTGTTTGCTATTATGATACAGTATTTAGTGTACCAAATGATTTGTTAGATGTGTAGTTCATGTCGATAATTGTACGCTTTCCTAAATAATTGGCCTTAGGGTCTTGTTGTATTATAGATTATATTGATATAATCATTACATATATATTATTACCTATAATTGTTAAATTATAATGATACTTATTATAATAACTCATTAATATTACGATATTGGCTATAATATATTGATAAATCATACAACATTGTTGTAAGTTGATAAGTTATCATAAATAATATAATATTAGTAATATAATAATTATGGTCTTAATATTGTTAACTATTAAAATTGTCTTAATATATGGATAAAGTATGATATGATTTATTATATGACAAAATAATCTTGTTTATTTTTACTACAATGTATATTATTAATTACAGGACACTTTTGATGCTATTGATAATACTATTACTATTGTAAATTATAGGAATAGTTTGTCATATATCTATTATGTATCACATGCCTAAAATAACCACATGATTAAATCGGTAATATAGAATATTTTATGGGTATTAATTTTTGAGCTTCTAAATTATATTTTATTATAATTACTTGTCTTTTGAGTATTTTTCTATGTAATAAATCATTTTTGTGATTCGAGTGACTTTGACAAGGTGTTGCTTACTTAAGGAGATGGTGCTATTGGCTTCTTCAAGAGGCTTCTCCTTTAGAAGTTATTTCATTAAGAGGCTATTTCTTTTGTGAATAGCTTAAGTTTTGATCATCTTTAATTATAAGTTCATAAAATATTTATTTTGTGAAGCTTTTTGGAACTTTTACTCGTTAGATATTATTTTAATTCTATATGTTTGATGAAATATGATTATCTTTATATGATGAAGTTAAGGTTTTGCTTGGTGATTAATTACGTTATTCCTAGTAAAGAATTTTTCGAGCATATTTATTGTTATTCTAATTATTTTTCAAAATCAATTGACAATTATTTTAAATTTACTAAGGCCTTAATAATTACTTCATTAATTCTTTGATTTATTATAACTCATTGATTACAAAGAGTTAAGGGTAATTTTTGTTGATGACGATTCTAATATCTTAAACTATAATTAAACTATTTACATTTTAATATTCTTAAATCGCAAAAAATCAAGAATGATCTTTACGACTTTTCTCAAAGTTTTCTAATATTTTATATCATATTCTTGCCAATTATCAAAATTAGGTTATGCAAAATTAGGGGGTTTACAGTATTTATGGGTTTTCTTTTTAATGCTGCTCCCCAACCTTTTTCACATCCTTCTACAATAACAATTAGATCATCTGTATCTAATTGTAACCTTAATTCTGGAAGATCTTTAACTAATTCTTTGATTTCTTTTGTCAATTTAAGTTCTATTATGTTTAAGGATGAAAAGCTATGAGTTTTTTCATAAAGTGGCTTTGTAAATTTTCCTAATTTTTTAATAAATGATCTTGCATAATTTAACAACTTTAAAAACTACTATAACTTCTTTTTATCAAAATCTTCATCAAACTCTAAAACTTTCTTAGATATACGAAGTCGAAGTTTTATTTTGCCATTATCTATTTCTACTCCTAAAAATTCAATGTTTCTTCTATAAAACTGAGCTCTCTTTTTACTTATTATGGTGCATTTTTGCAAAAATTTTGAAAGAACTATTTTCAAATGAGATGTGTGTTTTTTTCCCTCCTTTGATCAAGAATACACGAGTCTGTCATCTATATATACACAAACAAATTAATATTTACCAAAAATACTATCCATTTTTCTTTGGAAAATTGAGGGTGCATTTTTTAATCTAAATAATACAGCTAGTCATTTAATATGTCTTAAAGGACAAGTAAAGGCTGTCTAAGGAATTGACTCTTTATGCATTTTAATATGCAAAATATTGATTTACAATTAAATTTAGCAAACATAAAGTTTCCTTATATCTTGTTTATCAAATTTGTTTTGTCTAGAATATCAAAAGCATCTGTCTTGCTATTATTATTTAATTTTCTAGAATCAATAACCATTCTACTCTTTCCTCTTGCAATCTCACTATGTTTTCTCACCATAAATGCTAGACTTCTGTGAGGACTTGTTGACCTTTTAATGACTCTTAATTCTAAAAGTTCTTTTATGTGCATCTTAAACTCTTTTCTATCTAAATTATCACATTCTATCTTTATAGTTCTTATTTCCAAATCTGGATTTATTATTTTTAATTTACTAACCACTTTATTCTCTTCCTATAACTTCATAGGTTTTTCTCCTAAAACTTCTTCTTTTTTTTTTTCTAATTTACTGATTATTTGATTTATTTCTATAATTCCTGTTTCTATCATATTGTAAATCTTTTTATAATTTATACTATATTTACATATTTCAAGAAATTCAAAATTTTCTATGGCTTCTTTATACCGTTCTAAATCTAATTCTTTAGTTTCTATCAAATCTGTGTGCATCTGTTTTATTTTTGTTATATCTATTTTTTCTTTATTATCTATTCTTTTAACTTTACATTTTCCTAGTTTTTCACACTCACAATTTTCTAATATCCTAGAAACTAAGGGAGATCTAAAAATATCATTCCTTTAGCTGTCAATGTAAATCCAGAATTGTCGTTTATCAAAAACTATAATCCTATTATACCTACACATTTTCTAAGGTTCATACCCTTTCATATGTTCTTGAACTGTGTATTTCATATGTCCAACCTTGAGATGTTTCCACAGCTATTTTATGTTTTATTAATATCACATAATATTCAAAAAGCTGTCCATCCATCTGTTTTGCTTTACACACTTATCATTAGGTGCTTTTCTAATAAATGGTCTGGAATCATTTTTCTATCTATAATATTATTTGTGCATCCTATATCTACCAATGCCTCTATTTCTATTATTACTTCTTTTATGGAAAATTTGATTTTTATTCTCACATTGGTGATTAAAGTTCTTAACTTTTCATCTATTTCTGTTATGAAAAATGTTTTTGTTATCTGATTTTTTATCTTCTAATATATGTTCACCTTATTCAATTTTTTCTTCTATTATTATTCCCTTATTTTTCGCTTTAGGATCTATTTTCTCTTCTAATCTCAGAATTCTTGTTTCTATTAAGTCTATATTTCTATTCCATTTATAATTACTCTGATTACCAAATTTTTGCATAAACCTTTCTTTTTGTTTTTCTAAACATTTTTTACATGATTCTATTAAACATAATCTACATTTGAATCTTAAAGAAATATGAGGGTATCCTTTACAGTAACTACAAGGGTGGTAATTGGGTCCTGATTCATGAAACCATTCGTGGTTACAACTTATTTCTGTCTCATCAAATTCATTTTTTATTTCTTCTTCTCCTATTTTTGTTTCTCTTAAGCTTTCTAAATATCTGTCATCTAAACTAAATATTGGTTTTCCTTCAATAATTCGTCTTCCTTCTTTTTCTAAAATTTCTGAAATAAAAGGATCGCTTTCTTCTTTACTATCGAAATCTTGCATTCTATTATCTTCTATACTTACAATATTATATATTTTCTCAGTTTCACTCATCTGTTCATCTACTGACAAAATATCTTGTTCTATACAATTTATCATTGTTGCTCTTTTATTATGTATATTTTGTCTTTTGTCACAATCTATTGCTAAATGTCCTTCTTCTCCACATGCAAAGCAACTCAATTTATTTTTATAATTTATGTTTTTGTTATATTTTCTCACACGTCTTTCTTTATTTAAACAAGACATCATGACATTACTCCTTTTGACATAATAATTTATCTTAAGTTTTTCATTTTGAGTTCTAGGTTTATAAGATATTATTCTTTTCGAATTTCTTCCATAATTTCTTCTTTTTGGTCTTTCTCTCCATTGTCGGTATACTTGAGGTTATATGCATTTGAATAATAACTATATTCTTCTTTTAGTTGTTTGGTTCTCTATATATTTGCACATTTTTCAATTAAGGTTCTGATTACAAACTGTAATCTCATACCTACATTATCCATTTGTTCTATAAGGTCTAGTTCTATCTTTTCTTTAAAATTTATGTACATTTCTTATCCTAAAGGTCTTGGTAATTTAAGAAATAATTTATTAGCTATTGTTTTTGCATAATAACATCCTACCAAATTACGTTAAAAGAAAAAAATCAATTAGGTAAATTTTTATATACTTCTAGACTCTTATATGTAATTATTCTAAATGTCTCATTGCTTCAATTTGATCTTTTAAATTAAAATCAACACTAGGTTGTGTGCTATGGGAATTTTCGTTTGTACCTTTCCTATGTGCTTGAGTGGTTTCTCCTAAAAATTTTTCTAGCTGTAGCTTCTCTCTAGATATTAATATTTTCCCATTATCTTGTTACTATTTATGCCCAATATCCTCATATTTGTGGCCATAACTGTGTATCATGTGCTGGTAAATTCTCTCCCTTGATCTATAAAATTATTTATTTTTTGTTTCTAAAGAAAATCTTTTTCGTAATGGGGTTCTATCATAACCTGACTCTCTGTAGTTAGTATAAGGAAGTATAGGAGGTTACCCTATTCTTTGATTATCTATTCTACTATCAAAACCTCCTCCTCTATATGGGCTACTCGATGTGGTTTCCATTAATCTATTGCTTCTCTAGTGTATGTTATATCTGTATCCGTGAAAAAATTTCCTTCTATCATTCTTTCTACTTCTTTTGTTATTTCTTCTATAGATTTTGGTTCTTGTGAGTCTACAAAAATTGGATCTGTAAAATCTATATTTTTTGTATCTTTCTTCTAGGTTTGCATTTTTTAAGTTTATATTTTCTATTATTTCTTATGGAATTTATTTATCATTTTTCCTTGGGTCCTTTCATGATTTTCTTTTATTTCTTTTACTTGATATTTTTCTATCAAATATTTTTTTTTTTTGGGTGTCCTAACATTTTTTGTCTAACAAAAGTATTTCCCATTTTTTCTCTTCTTTTTTCAACAAATAATATTCTTCTTCTTCATCCAAATATTTTTGTTATCTCAATAGGTCTATTGCTTCTTCATGATTCTCCCAGTCTTTTATTAAGAATCTTCCATACATCGGATTTTTCATTACTCCCCAAAATCTAGGTCTTTGTCCACTTGAGTCTAACATTTTCCTTCATGTATCTCTTCATTATCTATATTTTTGTTGTCTTCTAAGTCTCCTAATATTTTGTTTTTATAGTCTAAAAGTCTTATATTATACATATCATCTCGATTTCTATGCATTAAGCTTTCTTTTGGTATTCTACTAGCATTTCATTTCCTTTAATATGTTTTGATATTTCCCATTCTATTACTTCTAATTCTTTTGTTCCTATTTTTATTGGGCTAATGAACTTAACTCTTGAAGTAGATATTTCTTGTATTATTCCATCTATATTTAACTTATCTTGTATGTTATTACCCTCTATTACTCTTCCTCCAAATCCTACATTAATTAGTATATTTTCTTCTACATGGTCTTCATATCCCTTATGCTGTAATCCTATTTCTAAATTTTTCACATTATTCAAACTTATCATAGAATTAAGTGCACAATAGAATATTCCTTTATTCTCATTCAAATCTATTTCTATTGTTCCTATTACTACTTTTCTTACATCTTTTCGCCATGATTTATCTAATATTATTACTAATAATTTTGTTCCAGCTTCTTTTCTGACTAGACCTTTAACTCCTATTAGTATCATACTTAAATGTAGTAAAATTTTTCCTTCTTTTTTTTAATTTATTTACAGTTGTCTCACTCAACAATTTTATATTTACATGTTCTGCTGTTACTGTATGTTGGTCCCAAATAATAATCAAGAAGGGGGGTTGAATTGATTATTACAAATTTTTGCCTTTAAAAATTAATCCCCTTTCAATTTTGAAAAAACGAGAACAATATATCAATATAACAAATATGAAAATAAATTGCATAAAATTAAAAAGATAGAGAGAAGAAGATCAAGCAATGATTTATAGTGGTTCCACCTTGTGCATCAGTCCACTCTTCCAGCTCCGAGCCGGGGACCCCATTATCCTACGGGTTTTGTTCCACTATATCCAATAAGAACAAATTACAAGCTTATACAATTCTCTCCTTGATTCTCACAGCTATCCTCTAGCTACAACCGATCTACAAAGTCTAAACTTGTAATTAAACTATCACTCAAGAAGGTGACAATACGTTCCTTCACTTACAAAAAGAAAAGAAATTTTCGAGATCAAAAAGCAAAAAGAAAGATTACAAAGTGATTAGCTCACAAAAGTAAAAGTTTAAGGAAAATCTCTATGAAATGAAACTTCTGAACTTTTTTGTATATGCTTCTAGTTCTTTACTTTTGGTAGATATTAGAGGAATTTTGTTTGCCGCGTAAAAGATAACTAATTACTCTTCTTTTCTCTATCTTCCTTAAGTTATATCATACTTCATTTAATGTTCAGAAGATAAGAATGCAATCCCAAGAATCTCGATATGAAAATCTTTTAAACTCTATATTGATTTGAAATTTGAATATAATTCAACTTCTTCCAATGGTTTGATGATAGCTGTATACAGCTTTTGCTTGTTCTTGCGATTTAAATTCGAATAGAAAATGACGATAACTAAATGTATAAACTTATCTTGATCTTTGTAAAATTTAGATCTATGTATACCTTGAACAATTCAAATCAGTCAGCAGTGGATAAGCCTTGAAGATAATCACGGATATTTTTCTTCCCATCGTGATCGTAATCTGTTTTGAATGCACTTGAATGAGGATAAAATCTGCTTGGTTTCTGTGATTCATCATAATCTTGCTTGTTTCTGCTTGAAAATCTTCATGACGTTGTTCTTCTTAAAGATAGATCTTTTGAAAATACGTGTTGCTAATATCTCGGTCTCCATTGTGATCTTCATATGTTATCTTATTTGAAGATTACGTTTTCCTTATTCTAATTTCTTTAGCAATTTCCATGTTTAAAAGATAGATAAATTCGTCCTTATATGAAGAAGTATGTTAAAATGAATAAATACTTGTCTTGAAATAATTCCCTTAACTTCTGCTTTTGTCTCTAAAGAAAACATTTTCGTTGATGAGAGAGAAACTGAAAAACATTTAGATCCCCTAGGATATAATCCGACTTTAGTGTAACAAATAAGTATATTACCCAAATATACTTATTTTCTCGGAGCTAAGCCTTCAAAATTGTGATTGTACTAATATGAAATATTGTATGTTTTATTGGAAAAGATGAACAATACATATTCCTAACCTAGAAATGCTTGTTCAAAGTTCTTGTAAAGGTTCTATAAAAACTTTTGTATTTCTGGAAAAATCTTTATCCTTTAACAAAACTTCTGGAAAACATTCTGTATGCCTTATCTTATAACAAACTCTTGTAAGATTTGTTTAAAGCTTGTTTAGAAGCAAAAAATCCGAAATTCAAAATCATTTAACTCATATATTTGTTTATCAATATTCAACAATATTCTGTGAAAAGTTCTGTATATAATTGTGCACACTAATAGAATAGTTAGTTCCTTGAGTATTTTGTTATCATAAAAACTTTAGATAATAGAGAATCAATATTCTCCCCTGTTTGATGATAACAAAACAATATATAAAACATTACGTTCAACATTCCATACGTAGAACATCATCTATCATCCATTCAATCCATTCAAACTATCACACATCATCTATTTTCTATTCAATCCATTCATCTATCACACATCATTTATCAGCTATTCATTCCATTCAAACTATCACACATTTATCTCCCCTTTTTTGTTATCAGCAAAAAAATTCAAATAAAGAAACAAAATGTCAATAACAAAAAAATAGACATAAGGTCTAAACATCAGTTCTGAGGAACAAAACAAAACAAAGTCTTTGCAAATAGAACAAAACAAGTAAAAATTTCAAAAACAGAACATGTTATGGCTTCTTAATTGGAATTGCGGATTTCTGGATTAGTTTTCTATTGCCTACGATAACCAGAGAGAGGAATAGATGTTTCAGTACGATTTTGCGGAGGAGTTGGAGGCAAATAATGTTGTGGGTGCTGAAGAACATCAAGAGAAATGAAGGGAACAAGACTCAAATTTGGTGGAATAAGGTCATGAGGAGGTCGAGACAGAGGAACACCATTAGCATTTGAAGTGTCAGTAGTGACAACTTTGGAATTGCTTCTTGCTCTGGTGGCAAAGAACGAAAGAAGGAACGAGCAAATCTTGAGGACATCCTAGACTGAGAAGGATGAGTTTGATTATGTGCAACAAGCTGTGTTTTGATCTCAGAAGAGATAAATTGTTTGAGGTCTAGCTTGAAGGATTCCAACAGTTTTTTCAGACCACTTCTTCCTTGAACAGTAGATGGCTCACCTAGTCATCATCAAACTTAGGCAAAACAAAGTTTTCACTATCTGAGGAAGTATTCATCTGTACATTTTCAGAAATATGAAACTTCCCACCAGTCATAGGAGCAAATCTTTTCTTCGTTTTCCTCTTCATTGGTTCCTTTCCAGATCTATGCATTCCTTGATTTTGTTCCTCTTTAGAAGAAACTTCTAGAGAAGCTTCTGGAGTAGGTTCTTTCTCCCCCTCAATTGTTGCCTTGACCTTTTCCCAGTCAATATTCTTCCTATGATTCTTGTGCAAATATATTGCACCATCAATTGTATGCCACAACTTCTTATATGGACGAATTTGCATATGATGCATGCTTTTCTCTCCAATCCTTTTCAAATTTATAGGGAACCGTACTCTTTTAGGGAATGGATGTAAACCCCGATTTTCCCAGTAGTCAAGTAAACTTCGGGAACCGAAAAGCAAAATCCTAAATCGGATTAGTTCAAGCCTTGTGAGAGAAACTTAGAAACCCTATATCTAGCTTTCCTTCCGTTTCATATCAAAAGAAATCTTATAAAATAATTTAATGTGAAATATTATTTTAAAGTATATTTCAAACCATAGAAAGTTTTAATTTTAGAAAATTTTCTATTCTGGGCCTTCACGAGCCCCATTATGAAAAAGCGAACCCCGGAACTAGAAGCTCAGAAAAATATTCCGGAATACTCTTTAGAACTGAAATTTTATAAGGATTTCAAAAATATAAGTTTTATAATTTTTCGGTCTATAAAACTTACAGTTATAGCCTTTTTCCTGTATTTTCTTTACTACCGGTAAAGTAGATGTCTTGTCTACTATTTATCACTATTCACATGTATAACCTACAATACATACTACCCATGCTCTAGTCTTACATCCTTACAACTACTCATTATATTTTCTTTTCCAAGAATTTTTTATTTCTTACTAAATTATTACATTTAATACATTTTATTACATAAATTACAATTTCAAATAAAATTATATATATATATATATATATCTCCCATGTGGCCGGCGCACCCCCTCCTCTCCCCACCCACCACCACACACACATTTTTCCCCCTCAATTTGTTTTATTTTCTTCTTTTTATAATGCAACAAACCCTAATTTACTTAATATATACACTCATTTACACTCTCTCTCCTCATTTCTACTCTTTCAAAATTTTTAACAAAGCAAAATCCTCTCTTCTTCTTTCCTCTTTGTCGTGACCCACACACCTACATCAAGCTCTTTTCTTCTTCATTTCTTCATCAAATGCTTCCTTAGGTGATGATTCTTAAGCTTTATTACTACTTAATCTTGTAATGGTAAGATTATTCATGTGTGTTTTCACTTTAAATCCCCATGAGCAAGTGTTAGGGATAAGAAAATGCTAATACATGAATATCAAGCCATCACAAGAGTAGATCTTGTGTTTGATGAGCTTTTGTTGAAATATTATCATGTTCATGTATATAAAAAGTAGAGATCTTGCATGAAAAATATATGTTCATACTCTTAAACTCCTTTTCATGCACTATAAGTAGTGGATCTAGTACTTAGACACTCATATTATACTTGACATTCATGTTCATATGGATATTTTATGTTTTCATGCATTAATGCTCATAAAGATTTAGTCTTGTGTATATAAATGTGATAGTTGGTAGATCTTTATGTAGATAAGACAAGGAACTTGAAAAGAAAAGGTTTTTGTTAGAAATGTTCAAAAGAAAATTCGTATGACTTCGAAGCCCTATTTTAAAAACCCTTGTAACAACTTTGAAACTCATGTTTTATATAAAAAATGAAGAGTATAAGTAATAGATATCATTAAGTAATGAATTTTATAATTTTGAATGAGTTTGGATGAGAGTAATGTGTAAAACAAGAAGTAGAATTAAGATAGAAAATTTTGAGTTAATAGTCAACTTGTAAAATTCGTAACTTTGGATGATGCCTATGTAAACACCTATTATTCAAGCTCAAAATGAATGTTTTATATGTTAAATGAAGTCCTTAGGTAGTGAATATAGTAAAGTCTTAAATTTTAATGCATTACACAAGTTTTCCCAAAGGAATCATTAAAAAAAAAAATGGATTTTCTAAAATTCGGATTTTTGAGTAAAGCCTATTTGAAAACATAATTGCAAAGTAAAAAATGTAAATTTTTATGTAGAAATAAAGGTCTTGGGTAGTATAGATGATGAAGACTCATTTTTTTTATTAAGATAGCTAGAAATTCCTAAGAATGAAATCCAAAACACTAGTGTGGTGTCAAAATTAAAAAAATTGGATTTTTAAGTAGTAGTTATTGTTGGAGTCTTACAAAAATTTAGGAGTTTGAAAGTTTCTTTTACCAAAAATCATCAAGATCATGCATACATTAAACTCATCACATGTCATTCATGATAGGAAATCATTCATACTTCATATATACTTGAATCATCAACTAGATATATTTCAAACAAGTGCAAAACTATTTTTCGGAAAGGGGAATGGTTGCTGATCAGATCTGATCCCTCTGTTCCGTGACCTGAATGTTTTCAAAAATGGAAATAATATTATAATTAGATAAATCTTTCGAAGTAGATAGAAATCGATATAAAATTTGCGAAATTCCGAGTTAAAATGACCAAGTTATGGCCGTTTTAAGTTGGAACTTCCGCAAATAGCGAGAATTGCAATTTTGATTAGTTTTGATACATAGTTTGGATTAGTTAAGTGATAAAGTACTCATTAGGGTATTCTTCTTTGGTAGGTGATCCGAGACCGACGAATCTGTAATCCCCCTAATTTCTCATAATCTAGTTTTAATAAATACAAAAAATTATAATATAAATTTTTAAAGAATGGTTAAAACAAGTAACAAAAATCACTCCAATTTTTTTTTTCTGCGATTTAAAAATATTAAAATAAGAACAAGTTTGGTTATAATTAGAAATACTAGAATCAATATAAATAAAGTTTTTGAAATATAAACTATGATTATTACGACCTTAAATAATTCATGAACAACGATAAATATATGTTAACTATAAATTCTTAAATTCTTTTTCATTAAGCTCAATACTTATAAAATAAACTCTACGCTAATTAATAATGATACAATGATATTCAAGACTATTTTAAATATTTATTTCCATGAAACAATACTAGATAAAAATAGTTTGTTACTAATAAATTAATATAAATAACTCAATTATAGTAAAAGGTAATATTCTATAACAAGAAATAACAATTTAACAAGTAATCATAATTAACCTTAAATGTCAATTATGATAAAAGATGGTTAATTTCTTGTAAAGACCCGACCCACTTAACCCAATTATTAAGTGTGCCAAATCTCCCGACCACGCATAATACCCAAATATTAGGAACAATATTCAAGTATTATACGTAAGGTCGTCTTAAAAAGAGATGTTTGTAATGACTACCTGTTTAAAATAGATATAACATTCATATGCTTTGAATGAAAACATTACCACTACATAGGTAGTGGTACATTAACTATATACAAGCCATACATAATATATTTATACATTACAACTTCTCAAGGAACATATAAACATAGAAATCCTACTTACAACCCAACTATATTACAAATACACTTCAACACAAATTACATTCCAAGGCTTAACAAACAAGCCTGAACACTTCAAAAAGAAATTTTCATCAAAAGGAACCCTAAGCATATACTAGGCCTCTCTCCTAGTCATCCGTAGGGTCTTCCCAATCAGTCCCATATCCCATATCGTCATAGAGCTCGTCATCAAAGTCACCTGCAAGATAGCAGCGTGAGCCAAAGGCCCAGTACACAATAATGCAAACAAATACATATGCAATGCTCACTTAACTAACTACAATTCAATAAATCAATACAACTTCATTATCTTTTAGTTAAGTGAATAGAACAACACTGGAGTATTCAAACTCCGATTCAAGATTGGGAATTCTGGGGGTCCTGAGTAACAGCAGCTGCTCAGGGGGTTGATATAGATAGACCGGATACCTATATCTCCTATATCTAACCGATAGAGAACAATAGCTTCATCTAGGGTTCACACTCCTTTATATAATCCACTTATCCCGGTCTATAATATCAATTAGTTCAACGGTCCCATACCCGTGAACTAAGACATATTATTTCCTTCCGAGCCTAAGTAGAGGATATACCGATACAGTTAACCCTATTAGCTACCCACTTAGCCAATAAAAGAAACCACCATTGCATCATGGTGAACCATTGCATCATGGATTTGAGTCATTGCATCATGACAAAAGATTGGGCTAAGCGCCTAGACTACCGTGCCATTGCATCATGACAAGGTTGTCGCTCCCCGGATCCGGATTCAACGACGTAAAGCACACCCAATTTCAATATCTTTTTATTAATTTTGATTAAGGTCAAATTGGTATATGCCTATCCTAAGCAACAATCAATCAAAGTATTGTGTACCTGTACTAGCTCGAGAATCAATGGAAATAACCGAAAGGGGATCAATCACTGTAAAAGAAGTAATTACAAACTCACACTTAGTTCAAGTATATATTCATCAAATCTCAAGTATAATCATCCAAAGAAATTCAAATAAATCATTACAACATCATCACATAGCATTTAGTTATCATATATTATCATGCAATACTCAACAAACACTTAAATGATCATTTATCAAGCTTGGGAGAATTTTTAACAACCAATTATAAGTTTTAAACTTTGTTTGAAAAGTATATCAGTTGAAAAGAACTAAAATTTAAGCATTATTACTATTAAAATTTGTAAAAACTTAAAACATGAAAGTTGTAGATCTCTTTTTAAGCTTTCCAACGCAACTTGAATCACCTCAATCGGAGATCGGATGAAAAAGTTACGGCTAAAATACAAAGAGCTGCGAAACAGGGGAAAGTCTACACGACCGGGTACACGACCCGTGTACCGAGGCCGTGTTGAGTAAAAAAAATGACCCGAGAGCAACTTTTAAGATTTTCAAGGCCTACACGACCGTACAGGCCCGTGTACCGAGGCCGTGTTGAGTAAAAAAAATGACCCGAGAGCAACTTTTAAGATTTCAAGGCCTACACGACCATGTACACAGGCTGTGTACACTGGAGCGAAAAAATGACGAAATCCCCTGTTTTCAAAATGCATTTTACACTTCTTAAAATTCTTTAAACTCATTCCAAAGTTCCTCATAGCTTGTTATATGATCAATATAACATTCAAACAACATAAACTTCAACTTTAAACATCAAACAAGTTCAAACACCTCTCTACAAGAATCAAACTCTTCTTCATCAACTTCCACCAACCCTAGCACACTTCAAACAATTCTAATACTCATCATACTTCAACACTTCAATTCCAAACCACATGAAAGCCTACTATAACCTATCTACAACAACTCAAGCATTCTAAACTTTCCCAACAACTCTACAACACTTCAACAAGAATTTAATATACCAATTACTCATATTACACACACATGCATATTTCATGGATCAAGGGGAAAACAAAGCATCTTAAACATCAAATAAACTTACCTCAATGTATATATAAGGCTTGGGGAAGGATTTTTGGTGTGTTGAGTCCAAGATAAGTTGATTTGGGTCTTGAAAATTTTTGGGCTCCTTGAGTTACGAATTTTCTCTTTCTTTGTTCTGTTTTGGGTTATCTCAAGCTTCAATTAGACCTTGATGTTTATCTAAATGATGTTGACTTTTGAGGAGGGCAGATTTGGAAAGGCTTGGGCCTTATTTGGGCTTAATTATGGACTTGAGTTTGGGCTTGAATGGGCTTTAAAAATTCTGCTATGTTTAGAATTTTATTTAAGCCTAAAACAAGCTTAAATTCAACACATATAATTCATTACAATAACAATTAACACTAACATGATAATTTCTAACATGAATAAACTATCAACCTAGATATATTTACCATAGTTTATTATCTAACCACATATGTTATAACACACCCAACATTGCAAACACACTAATCCACTTAAACACATACACACATATAATTATCAAATTTAGCATGCATTAATATATATAAATTATGGCTATTTCACTCTTCCCTCCTTCAAGAAGTTTCGTCCTCGAAACTTACCTCAATCATGATTCAAATAACTCGGGATACTTCTGTCTCATCATGTTCTCAACTTCCCAAATCGCTTCATGCTCGGATTGGTTACTCCATTGAACCTTTACCATAGGGATTATCTTGTTCCTTAACACTTTATCCACTCTCCCCAAAATCTTGATAGGCTTTTCCTCTATGGTCAGATCAGGTCGAATTTCTGGTTGATTTGTACCAATAACAGTATCTGGATCTGATATACACTTCCTCAACTGTGAAACATGGAATACATTGTGTACATCCGATAAATTTGGTGGCAATGCTAACCGGTACGCTAATGGTCCAATTCTTTCCAAGATTTCAAAAGGACCTATGTATCTCGGATTCAATTTTCCTCTAACACCAAATCTGATTATTCCTTTGGTTGGAGAGACTCTAAGAAAAACATGATCTCCAACTTCAAATTCCAACGGTCTTCTTCTCTGATCAGCATAACTTTTGTCGGTCTTGTGCAACTTTTAATCTTCGCTTAATGAGTTGAATCTTGTCTATCGCCTGTTGAATCAATTCTGGACCAATTAGAGCTTTCTCACCTACTTCATCCCAGTGGAGAGGTGATCGACATTTTCTTCCATATAGTGCTTCATATGGAGCCATTTGTATTGCCGACTGATAACTGTTATTGTAAGCAAATTCGACTAGAGGCAAATAATCATCCCAATTTCTTCCAAAATCCAAGGCACAAGCTCTAAGCATATCTTCTAATATCTGTATTGTCCTCTCGGATTGTCCGTCAGTTTGAGGATGAAAAGCCGTACTAAACTGAAGTTTCGTACCAAGTGCTTCATGTAAACTCTTCCAAAAACGACTTACAAAGCGAGTATCCCTATCTGATGTAATCGATACCGGAATACCATGGAGTCTCACTATCTCTTGGATATAAATCCATGCCATTTTCTCCAATGAACACCCAACTCTCAATGGTATAAAATGTGATGATTTGGTCAATCTATCCACAATAACCCATATAACTTCATTCTTGGCAAGGGTCTTAGGGAATGCACTCACAAAATCCATGGTTATATCATCCCACTTCCATTCCGGAATTGATAATGGTTGCAACTCACCACCGGGTCTTTGATGTTCGATCTTTACTTGCTGGCATGTTACACACTTGGATACATATTCTGCAACGTCTTTCTTCATATTACTCCACCAATAATTCTTCTTTAGATCCTTATACATCTTCGTACTTCCTGGATGTATTGAATACATCGTTGTATGAGCTTCCTTCAGGATTTCTCTCCTCAATTTCCCCGTCTCTGGTACGAATATTCTATTTCCAAACCTGATAACATCATTTTCATCAAGTCTCAACTCTTTTCTTCTTCCCTCTCGTACCGCACTTTTTATCTTCACACTTTCTAGATCTTCTTGTTGTCTTTGCTTAATCAAATCCATAAGAGATGGTCGGAGTGTCAAATTTGCAATCATCACTTCTACTTTGTCCAAAGTTACTTCAATATCTAATCTTCGCAAATCTTCTTGTATTTCTCTTTGACTCGTAATCATGGTCGCCATACTCATTTGTTTCTTCCTACTCAAAGCATCGGCTACCACATTGGCTTTTCCCGGATGATATAGAATCTCTACATCATAATCCTTGATTAACTCAAGCCATCTTCTTTGACGCATATTCAATTCTTTCTGAGTAAAGATATACTTTAAACTCTTGTGATCCGTGAATATCTTACACTTTTCTCCAAACAAATAATGTCTCCACAATTTCAAAGCTAAAACCACTGCTGCAAGTTCTAAGTCATGCACAGGATAATTCTTCTCATGTGGCTTCAATTGTCTAGACGCATAGGCGATCACTCGGTTGTCTTGCATCAGAACACATCCAAGACCTTGTATTGAAGCATCGCTATAGACTGTGAATTCCTCTCCATTAACGGGTAAAGCTAAGATAGGTGCAGATATTAATCTTTCCTTCAAGTCTTGAAAGCTTTTCTCACATTGCTCATCCCACTCAAATCTCATATGCTTCCGGGTTAGCTTTGTCAATGAAGTGGCAATCTTTGAGAATCCCTGAACAAATCTTCGATAATAACCTGCTAAACCCAAGAAACTTCTCACTTCAGTAACATTGGTAGGTCTTGGCCAGTCTAATACTGCCTTAATCTTTTCAGGATCAACAGATATCCCATCCTTTGTGATAACATGTCCTAAAAATGCAACTTCTTTCAACCAAAACTCACATTTGCTAAACTTAGCATATAACTTCCTTTCCTTCAACCTTTGAAGTACCAAACTTAAATGCTTTTCATGTTCCTCTTCACTTCTCGAATACACTAGGATATCATCTATAAATACAATCACAAACCAATCCAAGTAGTCCTTGAATACCCTATTCATAAGATCCATAAAGGCGGCAGGGGCATTCGTCAAACCAAACGGCATAACTAAGAATTCGAAATGTCCGTATCGAGTGCGAAAGCCGTTTTTGGTACATCTTCGGTTTAATTCGAAGTTGATAGTAACCTGACCTCAAATCAATCTTTGAGAAAACTGTCGCTCCTTTTAATTGATCAAAAATCATCAATACGGGGCAAAGGATACTTATTCTTAATTGTAACTTGATTCAACTCCCTATAATCGATGCACATCCGTAGACTTCCATCTTTCTTCTTCACAAAGAGAACAGGAGCACCCCATGGGGAAATACTAGGTCTTATGAAACCAATATTTTGCAATTCCTCCAACTGAATCTTCAATTCTTTCAATTCCGCAGGAGCCATTCTATAAGGAGCCTTTGATATAGGAGTGGTTCCCGGAATCACTTCAATACCAAATTCAATTTCCCTATCTGGTGGTAACCCAGGTAATTCTTCAGGGAAAACATCTACAAAGTCTCTCACCACAGGTACTACACCAATATCAAGTTCTTCACCATTTACAACTGTTTCTGAAGTCTTCTCCATAACTCCATTGTATACATACTCTTAGGTCTCTTCCTCTCCAAGACATGAGTAACCTTCCCACTCTCCAGATCAAAACTCATCTCCGCCTTATTACAATCTATAATTACTTTATACATATTTAACCAATTCATACCCAAAACCGCATCAAAATCAACCATAGGCAAAACCATCATATCAATTGGCATATCACTATTAGCAATTCTTACATTAACTTCTCTACAAATACAAGGCTGTCTAGACTTCACACCCAAAGCAGTATTAATACTCATTACTCTATCAGTCAACACTTCAAATTTCAAACCACACTCATTCACAAACTTTTCAGCTAAACATGCATGAGTTGCACCAGTGTCTACTAATGCATATGCTGGATGATTTGCAATCATTATAGTACCTGCTAGAGTATCTACTGATGGAGCTTTTTCACATTGTTGTAAAGCAAAGATCTAGCTGCTGTCATTCCTTTCCGGGGTTAGGACCATCATTCTTTGGTTTGGTTGTACAATTAGCTATATGATGCCCTCTTTGTTTGCAATAGGCACAAAATAGGTTGTAGCATCGGATCCTTACACTCTGAAGCTTTGTGTCCTACTTTCCACAAGCAAAAACGCTCCCGGAGTCCACTTACATTGAATTTGATCATGAGGCCCGAAACATCTAGGACATCTCTTCTCAAATGTGTTGAAGGGAGTAGAAGTCTTAGTAGAAGATCCCAAATTCAATTTCTTTCCGGAAATGGTTTCTTCCCTTTGCCATAAGCATCATACTTCTTGTAGGAAGTGAAGGGTGGGGTCTCTTTCCTAGGAATGTAGCTTCTATCACTTTGGGTCTTATTTTCATTCTGAATATGTTTGCTAACTCTCCCTTGATTTCCTTATTCAATCCACTGAAACTTCTGAACTTTTCCTTTCATCATTGTATATGCCTCCAACAAATTGAGCAATCTACAAAACTCTGCATATACTCGTCAGTTGTTCTATTGCCTTGCCTGAGACTCAGCCAATTGAAATCATCTGTTCTCGGACCGTGTTGGGAAAATATTGTAAGAAAGCTTCTTTGAATCTAAACTATGAAATCGGTCTACCATGTCTTGACTTGTTAATCTCCACCAATTATTTGCATCCTTCTTGAGCATACAAACCGCTAAGTCAACCTTTCTATTCTCTAGAACTTCACTAGCTGCAAAGGCTTTCTTTAGTTCTTCAACCTAATGCTCAGCAGTAGTAGGATTTGAAATTGTTCCATCAAACTTGGCACAATCTTGACAAAATCATGTAACTTAACTTGGTCATTCTCTCATTGCCTTGCACATTTGCTCCATGACATCGCTTGAGGAGTATGTTGTTGTATAAACTGTTGTTGGTGTTGGTACATCATTTGTTGATACTATTGCATCCTAGCAAACATATCTCTGATATCAACACATAGATTTGGATCTCCCATTGGCATTTGTGTCATCTCTGGCATTGGTGGCATAGGAGGGAAAGAAGGCATTTGGGCATCGGAGGTGGTTGTGGAGCTTATGTTGTAGAAGCAGAGCAGGAGATGGAGTAGTAGTAGAAGCTGGAATAGATGATGAAATAGAAGCTTGAGCAGTTGATGATGATGGAGGAGATGGCATGTCCTTTCGTTCCGACTGTTGTCTAGTTTGTCTCCGAGTTCTATCCATATATAAACAACATATAATATATGCATGGCACTTGTTAAATATGCAATCTAATGAAATGTCACTCAATTAACAATCACACAAAAATCAAAGCAATATCGAACAAACTGCATTACTCAAATCAACTTAAGTTTATCCTAAAAATCACACACACTTAAAGTCAAATCATATTTAGCAATCTCATTTAAACAAGCAGTCATACAAACTAAAGCTCTGATACCAACTGTAAAGACCCGGCCTACTTAACCCAATTATTAAGTGTGCCAAATCTCCCGACCACTCATAATACCTAAATATTATGAACAATATTCAAGTATTATAGGTAAGGTCGTCTTAAAAAGAGATGTTTGTAATGGCTACTTATTTAAAACAGATATAACATTCATATGCTTTGAATTAAAACATTACCACTACATGGGTAGGGGGTCATTAACTATATACAAGTCATGCATAATATATTTATACATTACAACTTCTCAAGGAACATATAAACATAGAAATCCTACTTACAACCCAACTATATTACAAATACAATTCAACACAAATTACATTCCAAGGCTTAACAAATAAGCCTAAACACTTCACAAAATTTTACATCAAAAGGAATCCTAAGCATATACTAGGCCTCTCTCCTAGTCATCCATAGAGTCTTCCTAATCAATCCCATAGCCCATATCGTCATAGAGCTCGTCATCAAAGTCACCTGCAAGATAACAGCATGAGCCAAAGGCTCAGTACACAATAATGCAAACAAATACATATGCAATGCTCACTTAACTAAATACAATGCAATAAATCACTACAACTTCATTATCTTTTAGTTAAGTGAATAGAACAACATTGGAGTATTCAAACTCCGATTCAAGCTTGGAAATTCTGGGGGTCCTGAGTAACAGCAGCTGTTCAAGGGGTTGATATAGATAGATCGGATACCTATATCTCCTATATCTAACCGAGAGAGAACAATAGCTTCATCTAGGGTTCACACTCCTTTATACAATCCACTTATCCCGGTATATAATATCAATTAGTTCAACGGTCCCATAACCGTGGACTAAAACATATTATTTCCTCCCGAGCCTAAGTAGAGGATATACCGATACTGTTAACCTTATTAGCTACCCACTTAACCAATAAAAGAAACTACCATTGCATCATGGTGAACCATTGCATCATGACAAAGGATTGGGCTAAGTGCCTAAATTACCATGCCATTGCATCATGACAAAGTTGTCGTTCTCCGGATCCGGATTCAACGACATAAAGCACAACCAATTTCAATATCTTTTCATTAATCTTTGATTAAGGTCAAATTGGTATATGCCTATCCTAAGCAACAATCAATCAAAGTATTGTGTACTTGATTCCATTCGGAATTCAAAAGAGGGTCTCCAACTGAGTATCTATCTCTGTTTCACATAAATCAAATCATCTTCACAATACTATCCTAAGCCAAACTTATATCCACTAGTTTAAAGCCTAGGAAATCATAGGATCTTGATTAAAATCATTCAATTCATAATATGATTTATATATATCATACAATCATCATACAAGTTCAATAACAAATCATAAAAATTACATTAACTAGCAAACATAAGCTTTTAGCTTTATTTGGAGAATGGAGCAGCCGGAAAGAAATGAAAATTCTGTTTTGATAAGTTTTTATTTTGTAAAAACTCAAAACATGAAAGTTTTAGATCTATTTTTAAGATTTCTAACGCAATTTGAAACACCTCAATCGGAGGTCGGATGAAAAAGTTATGGTTAAATTACAAACAGGCTACGAAACAGGGGAAGGCTGCACGGCCGAGTGCATGGCCGTGCTCGAGGCTGTGCTGGGCATGAAAAAGTGACCCGAGACGAAATTTTAAGGATTTTAAGGCCTGCACGGGCAAGTGCACCCGTGCATCAGGTTGTGCACACTGAAACGAGAAAATGACGAAATCCTTTGTTTTTTTAAATGCATTTTACACTTCTCAAAGTTCTTTAAACTCATTCCAAAGTTTCTCAAAGCTTGTTATATGATCAATATAACATTCAAACAACACAAACTTCAACTTCAAACATCAAACAAGTTCAAACACTACTCTACAAGAATCAAACTCTTCTTTATCAACTTTCACCAAACCTAGCACACTTCAAACAATTCTAATACTTATCATACTTCAACACTTCAATTCCAAACCACATGAAAGCCTACTACAACCTATCTACAACAACTCAAGCATTCTAAAGCTTTCCTAACAACTCTACAACACTTCAACAAGAATTTAGCATACCAACTACTTATATTATACCACACATGCATATTTCATGAATTAAGAGGGAAATAAAGCATCTCAAACATCAAATAAACTTACCTCAATGTATATATAAGGCTTGGGGAAGGATTTTTGGTGTGTTGAGTCCAAGAAAACTTGATTTGGGTCTTGAAAATTTTTGGCCTTCTTGAGTTACGAATTTTCTTTTTCTTTGTTCTGTTTTGGATTGTCTAATGATGCAATTAGACTTTGATGTTTATCTTAATGTTGTTGACTTTTGAGGATGGCATATTTGGGAAGGCTTGGGCCTTATTTGGGCTAGTTATAGACTTAAGTTTGGGCTTGAGAGGGCTTTAAAAAAAAACTGCTATGTTTAGAATTTTATTTAGGCCTAAACAAGCTTAAATCCAACACATATAATTCATTACAATGACAGTTAACACTAACATGATAATTTCTAACATGAATAAACTACAACCTAGATATATTTACCATGGCTTATTATCTAATCACATACGTTATAACACACCCAATATTACAAACACACTAATCTACTCAAACACATACACACATATAATTATCAAATTTAGCATGCATTAATATATATTAAAATTATGGCTATTTCAGATTAGGATACTGTAAACCCCGGAAATTCTCAATAGCTAGAAAACCCCAGGAGTTGGAAACGAAACCCTAATCCGAACAGATTGAGTTTAGTAAATGGAGCCTAGGAACCCTAAATCCGGCTTTCCTTCGGTTTCATAGTAAAATAAATATTATGGAGTAAATGAATTTGAATTGTTGTTCCAAAGTACATTTCAAACCTTTGAAAGTTTTAAATTCGGGAATTTTTCAATTCGGGCCTTCCCGAGCCCAATTACGGAAAAGCGTGCCCCGGGCCACGGATTCAGAAAAATGTTCCGGAATATTCATTAGAACCGTAATTTTATAAGGATTCCAAAAATATCAATTTCATAATTTTCCGAGCTATAAAAATTACAGTTATAGCTTTTCCCGTGTTTTCGGAACAACCGGTAAAGTAGATGTCTTGTCTACTATTCACAAGTACAACCTACACTACACACTACCCATACCCTATTCTTACATCCTTACAACTACTCATTTCAATTTTCTTTTCCAAGAAAATTTGTCTTAAATAATTATTACATTTATTACATTTCATTTACTAAATTACAAATTCTTTTTTTTAAAACTCACACACACACACACACACCATGGAGGCCGGCGCCCCTCCCTCTCATTTTCCCCTCAAATGAAGTATTTTTACTTTTTATTAACTAAACCCTAATATTTGATATATATACTATTTTTCTCTCTCTCTCTTCATTTCTTTCATTTAATTGAAAAAGAGAAAACCCTCTTTTTCCTTCCTTGTGCCGAGCACTCCCTCCCCTTCCTCTTGCAATTTCAACTTGTTTCTTCTTCTTTCCTCTTCAAGACTCTTTGGTATGTATATTTAGGCTTGTCATCCTAAATCTTGTTATGGCAAGATATTCTTGTGTGTTTTCTCATCTAAATCCCAATGAGCATGAGCAAGGGACATGAAAACACTACTACAAGAATCTCAAGCCATCTCAAGAAGTGGATCTAATGTTTAGATGAGCTTATGTTAAAATATCAACTTGTTCATGCATGTAAAGTAGTGATCTTGTCATATATTGTTGTTCATGCCATGAGATCCATGCTTTATATATCATATGTAGTAGATCTAAGGTTTAGACATTCACAACTTCATGTACATGCATGATCATAGGTTCATTTTGTTTTATATGCTTTGATGATCATAAAATGAAGTCTTGTTCATGTATAGATGTTAGATAGTATATCTCCACATATAGATGGCAAGAACATTGAAAAAGGAAGGGCTTTGTTAGATATGGAAAGTTGAAAATTCGGATGAAATGGAAACCCTACCTTAAAACCCCAAAATCAACTTTAAACTCATATTTCATAAGAAAAATGGAGGGTATGTGTAATAGACATGTTAAAGGAATTATTTTCATGAGTTTAGATGAGTTTAGGCATAATAAAAATAAGGAAAACAAGAGGTGAAGTTAGAATGAAAAATGTTGACTTTAAATGTGTAGTCAAATTCGTAACTTTGTGTAATGCCTAAATAAACACTTAGTATTTAAGTCTAAAATGGATGTTTTATAAGCTAAATGAAGTCCTTAGATAATGTATACATTGAAGCTCCAATTTTTAATGCATTAGACAAGATTTCCCTTAAGAAAAATGTAAGAAAAGGAAATTTGGAAAATTCGGATTTTTACAAATAGCTTATTTGAAAACATGTTTACCAAATGAAAAATGTGAATTTTTATGCATGAATGGAGGCCATGACTATTATAGACTTTGAGAACCTATTTTTAGTTAAATAATAAGTAGATTACAAGATTAAAAACCAAAGAAACCCTAAGGAGTATAATGTGGGAAAATAACTTCTTAGAATTAGTCTTTATGAACTTTCCCCAACACTTAGGAGTTCCTAAGAGTTTATTACTACAAAAATCATCATGACCATGCACATATTGAGTTCATTACATGGCATACACATTAGTAGTTCATTCCTAAATCATTCATGCATGAATCACCAACTAGGAACATTTCTTATCAAAAGCAAAGCACATTTTCAAAGTTGGATCAATTGCGGAACAGAACTGATCCCACTGTTCCGTGACCCTATTATTTTCAAAACTTGGATTTAATACTTGAAATAGATAGATCTTTCGAAGTAGATGAAGATCGATATAAAGTTTGCGAAATTCCGAGTTAAAATGACCAAGTTATGGCCGTTTTAAGTCGGGACTTCCGAAAATAGCGAGAAATCCGAATTCAACTAGTCTAGATATATAGTTTGATTTAATTACATGGTAAGAATCTCATTAGGATTATTCTTGATTGGTAGGTGATTCCGAGCAGGACGACACTCTACCTCCCGATTATTATTATTAAGAAGTTTGGTGTCCAATGGCCGAGTGAGTTTACTTCCACTCTCAATTAATGCTTGTGATTGTAATGTAGTGGCATTAGTGATGTAGGCAAAGATAAAAGAAATTGTATAAGCATGCTGGGGTATATGGGAATTATTTATGTTGTTGATTGTTGAGATGTGAAATGGAGTTTAAGGTATATCGAAACCGGGTGTTAAGATATTGACTGCTTTACTAGTATCTTATGATGAATGTCTGCGAATATTTGTTGGTCACTTAAAAGAATTGAATTAATGACTATTCGACTCCGACTATAAATTGAATTCATTCATGTCACGATGGGGTTGGAGCATTCGCATTGTTGGTTAATCGTGATCCATAAACGACTTGTTGGTTAATCGTGATCCATAAAACGACTTGTTGGTTAATCGTGATCCAAAACGAATTATTATTAGTTGACCGTGAGCTTAAACGGCGTCGTACCGCAGGATTCGTTAATCTGCTAACCCGGGATGGAGGGCGCAAGTCCATCCACATATGATTTCCGGTTGGTCATATGTTTGCTGAATTCATTTGTTTGATGCATACACTTGCCTGAATAATTACTTGTTTGACTGAAGTATGTTTAATTGCGTTATGGAAGTATTGCTCACTAAGCTAGTTAGCTTACGCCCCATAGTTTCTATCTTTTGCAGCACGACTTTATATGGCTTAGGCCAAGACAGGCTACAGCGCAGGTACCGGAGATAGGAGTTTCCCGTAGAAGTTTAATTCATTCCTTTTTGTATAGACTTCCATTGGAAACTAAGGACTCTGGATGACTGTAATAGACTGTTATTCTTTTGCGGGGGAATGCCCCTTAGATTTTGTAAACTTTAACATTATGCGTTTTGATTTATTATCTATGGCTAATGCATGCCTCATTAAACTGTTTAACTCCATTTGTTGAAGTATTCTATTGTCGTAAAGGAACGCTTTACATCTACTTAAGACTTCCGAAGGCCCCGGGTAGGGAACTCGAGAGTCTTACTTAGTATGTGGCGGGCTGTTACGTTTAGGATACCCTACGGGGCGTGACAGATACGACCGGCATCATAGGCATGATAGTGCTTGTGATCTCCATTGGGCTTCAAATTCTTTGACGATGTTGTGCTTACAGTCTTCATCACGAGCGACATAGGGGGTGGGATCTCCATTATGACCTACAACATGGTCGTAGTATCGAGGGTGATCTCCTCTGGAACTCAATCTCAAGATTTGTCTCATCAATAATGATCCTTGGAGCTAAGTTCTTCAATCTTCTCACTATAGATCGAGTATCGATCCGAGTGAATCATGATTCCTATAAGTTTTTCAACAAGATGTTAAAACCTAACTTGGCTTTGATGCCAAATAAGGAGGGGGGAAGGATTGAAGACTAGGTAGAAGAGGAAGAAAGGCAAGATTACAAGAAACGAATAAAAATAGAATAGCAGACCATAAATATTTTGAGTAAGGAACAGGCTTCGTTCTCTTTTGCTGAGTTCCCAAAAATAAGCTTAAAAGAAAAAGAGACAGATATTAGAAGGAAATTTACAGGAGAATTTTATTGATGGAAGGATTATTTTACAATGGTGTCTAAGAAGAAATTGGAGAAGTTTATATAAGTCTTATGGGAGCTAAAGTGTCTGTGTTTGAGTTAGAGGGAAGAAAGCTAAAGAAGGTATTTTTCATGGTACCTAGGATGGTACTTAGGATCCCCTTATATAGGAATCTAAAGGACTACATATACCCTTGCTTTGGTCCTATTAATAAGGGTGTTTTTGTAAAATAACAAAAAATAGTAAAAAGCTATGTGCATTAAAGGTTGTGCTATCTGTATATCAAGTTTTCTATCTAGAGCAGTGTCTAATAATGAAAAGTTGTGCTGTCTTATCTAAAATAGTGTCTTCTATCAATATTCCTTGTCTTTTCCTTCGTGTCTTTGGACTATGCTTAAGATTCTTTCTTATCTGTGAGTTGGGATACCTTTTGTTTAATTTGTTTGTATCTCTTCTGTCTACATGGCTTCTTCTTCTTCTTATTCTTCTTCTTCATAGAGTTCCACCAATTTTGAGTATTTGGTTTCAATTGAAGGCCAAATTACCATGTAGCTTGAGGAGAATATATTATAAATTTTGTTTTGATAAATCAAAAAACAATCTTGAGGGAGCAATTTCATAAGCAATTCATTTCTCAAGTTGTTTGTCTATTAGAATGTCACATTCTTACTTAATTTTCTCAGTATGCTATGGATTATAGTCTCCTTCCATAATGAGCTTATGAATTGTTTGCCTAATGTTGTATTTGAACGACTCTAGTGAATTGATTTTATTGCCATCGTTATTTTGAAGCTATATCTTCTACGAACTGAGTAATTCACTTATACCAGATTATTTACAATTTCTTTTATTATTGTCCCAAATTCTATTTTTTTGTATTACTCTGGTGTTCTAACCACAATATTTATCAGTCCATAATCCATTAATGTTTGTTCAGTGAATTTCCAACTATTTATAAGGGTGGGTTGCAAATGTTTAATATTTATATTAAATTTATATATACAAAATTCAATTTATTCTTTCTTATTTTTACGACATCTAGTAGTTATGCTATAGTTTTGTCTATATTTTCTTTCTATATTCTTGGATTTCCAAGAAAGGTCTCTTATCGCAAAGAAATTTATAAGCTATCTACTTTTGTATGGTAACTTATCTATATATGTTTGTTTGTTAAAGAAAATATACGAATAAGCTCTCTCATAAGCAGTATCTCTATCTAAATTATATTGTAAGCAGTATCTGGGATTGATTTATCTATCTGTCTTCCTTTTTTTTTATGTTGCTTTTTTCCCACAATCTGTCTTTCTCTTATTTCTATTTGTCTAAGTTCATTAACTAAATAGGGTTCAACTCCAAAATCACTGTGTCTAAGAGTTGTTTCAAGCAATTCTTTAGCCACTTCCACATAATAATAACCCTTCCATTAAGGATTGATGAAGTTTTCTATTTGGGCTTTAGCGCTTGGCCATAATTTATAGATTCCAATGTTAAGCCCATAGTTGCACAGCAATAGAACTTGTTGTTTGTGTGTCTAGATAAAGATGATGCTCCTACCTTATTTTTGTCTAAATTCTATAGGTTCCATATTGAGTATGCTAACATCTTCTGTTCTTTTGTTATTTTTAATAAAGGCAACTTGTTGAGTTTGAATTCAATTAGTAATCCTGGTATCTATACAAAAAGTTCAACATCTCCAAAAAATTTTTTTTTTTTTTTGTGTGTTAGAGGAGTATAATTCTAAATAAGATACGAACAACCAATGGGTCTATAATCCTATGTTTGCATTATCTTAGCATCAAGTGCTCTTGCATCAAGCATTCATTTTTTAAACATATTTATTGGGCCTGAGAGTGAACCCATGTTTATCTGTTTGCTTAGCCATGCCTATCCAATCAGTAAGAATCTGTTTAGATGTTTGTCCTCTAAAGAAGTTGTTTTTCTATTTTATTGATGTATTTGCTCAAGAAATTGGCATGATTATTTTCTTTTCCTTTTATGTATTCAAATTCTACATTATATCCACTCTTTGCTAATGTATCTACAAATTTTATCCATCTTCTTTGTGACATATTTTTTCCTTTTTATTCTTGTAGAATTTTACAATTACTTCACAATTTGTTCTTATTGAAATTTATTGTTTGCTTATCAAGAATAATTTGAAGTTGCTAGGTCCATAAATTATTCCTAGTATGTCTATATCTATGTTGTTTTTCAGACCTTTCTCTATGAATGTCCCACTATGATATCCACAAACTTCTTCTCCTTTCTTAGGAAAGTATTTATGAGGTTTTCTTTTTACAATTGCTCCCAAACTTTCTCACATCCATTATTTTCTACTATTAAATAATCTAAATCTAAAGGTAGCCTTAATTCTAGAAGCTGTTTGACTAAATATTTTGTTTCTTTAATCATTTCTTCTCTATCTAAAGATACAAAATTATTAACTATAATGGCTTGATATATTTACTTAAATCTTTGATAAATAGCATAGCATAATTTATTAATCCTAAAAATTGCTACAATTTTTTCTTATCAAAGCTTTCTTCAATATCTAACACCTTTTTAGATATGTGGGGTTGTAACCCAATTTCCCAATCCCGATTTCTACTCTTAAGAATTCAATATTTTGTCTAAAAAAATGTGCCTTGTTTCTACTCACTATTATTCCATGTTTAAGAACTTCTGAAATAATTATTTTTAAACGTGAAGTGTGTTCTTTTTCTATTTTTGAATATACTACATCAATATATATATATGCAAACAAAATCATATTTAGAGCAAATGTTATCTATCTTCCTTTAGAAAATAGGTGCATTTTTTAATCCAAATGGTATTAGAAGGGGTCAAATACATATCTACCAAACTTAGAAAAAAATTACAAAAATACTAATTAAATAAAAAATTACAAAATTACCAACCTTGTATCACACCAAGAAACTACCATACAAATTTTTATATAGGTATCGCACTTTTATGAGATATAGTAATGTACTAAGCAAAACTAATATCAAAAGCTATATCTCATGTAGAGATGGTGGTATGCAATTTGAAGTATAGTATAGAGAGAACCTGCAATACCGCTATTTGTCTCATTTGGAATTAGTAAATGTTGTGTGAAAATGTTGAAAAGAACAGTCATATAAAAAGTGGAAAACATAAAAAAAAATGAGCATGTAAATGACATATGAGAAAGAGAAGAAAGAGAAAGAGATTAAAAGCTCTAAGACAAAAGGTGAAAGGACAGACTTTAATGAAAAACTTATTTAATGTAGATATATATATTATATATATATATCAAAAGTTAAGGAGCTTCTACAGTTCCTTCAAAGGGATAGTCTAGTCAATCATCTAATCATTAAAACAAATATGATCATGGAATATTAACTATTTTAGTAATTTGATCATGGTACGGTATGGCATAAGCCATGTATTAGTGATGGGACCAGTCCTATCAAAATTAATGACCAACTATACAATTTTCCCAAAAGCTATGAGACAATTCATTTGGATTTTAAATTGCATTTTTGACTTTTTTTTTTTTTTTTTTGCCAAGCATGCAAAAATAAATGAGAAAGAGCGAGGAGAGAGAGATATGAAAAGGCATTGAATTAAGTCATACATATATCGCATATATATAATGCAATACTTATATCTCACTGTGCATGTGCAACATAACAATTGTATTTATATAATTATTTTTATCTAATTAGTATTTGTGTACTTTTTTTAAATGATTTTTTTGTGGCAAAATATTGCATTTAGGAAGCTATATAAGAGTTCTACAAGCTAGAAACAAACAATCCAGGCTTAACCTGGGTCCAAAAGGGGAATGCGAACAACTACACTAATCCCATAAGTTGCAGCTTGAACTTATTAGTGGGTTTTTGATAGAAGTAAAGAAAAGATTAAAGAGATCTAAAGGGATAGAATCAGCAAAAAGGAGATCCATCCTAGCTTCAGTAAGCTTCCAAGCTGTGTCATGCGCGACTGTATTGCTCTCTCTAGGCATCCATAACAGCTGGACTGATGTTGTCATCTGGATGAGTTGTCTGCAAAGAGCAAAAAAGCTAGGTAAATAGTTCATACAGATCTAGGGTACAATGAACCACTTTAAAGCATTTTGGGAGTCCGATTCAATAGTGAGATTCATTATTTCCAATTTTTTTGCATGGTGTAGACCCAAGTAGATAGCCCAGATTTCTACTTCTAAGGGAGTACTTGCATGAATCAGTTTTCCAAAGCCACTGATACAATGGCCATTATTATTATGAAAACAACCACCCACTCCACAAAGTTTATGTTCCATATTTAGGGTTGCATCAATGTTGAGTTTCACATGATCTATTTGTATGGAGAATCCTTCCCCAAGGGAGAATTTATTTAATGGATTTCTTTTACGCATCCTCATTGTAGCCCAAAATTCTCTGGTTATGCCCTAATGTGACGAGCCCAGTTGGGGTTTCCTTTAAGTTTTCCAAAAACACATTCATTTTTACTCTTCCACAGATTCCATAGAGTAAAGCTGAAAAGAACTTGCCATGATGGGGTTTCAAATTTTCGAGCACCTTTCCCAGTGTTTGCATTAGTATTCACTCATTCATTGAACGGTCTTGAGAGAGTTCCAGAAATCTCAAGAAGGATGTAGTTGCCTCCATTTGTCTAGACTCTAATGACACTTCATAAAGAGGTGTTTGGGGCTTTCATTGTATTCTTGGCACATTGGGCATATTTCATCAACATTCATCCTTCGTTTCTTCAATTGATCTCTAGTTAGAAGGCATCCTCACATGCATTTCCACATAAAATTTTGAATTTTCGGAAAAGTTAGAGAATTCTAAACCCACTCTACATCAAGTCTTTAAGGTGCTTCATATTTCTCTGTCATTGTTACTTTATATGCAGACCGGAATTGTGATCTAGCCACTTATGTCATCCTTCCATGCTCTGATGTCTTCTGTATCATCGTCAGTAAAGATGATGGTTCCCAACATTCTGCTAATATGAAGATCAATTGGGTAGCCAAGAGAATCTTCCTTCCACTGATGTATGCCCCTCCAAGCATCTTTAACTGAAACTAGCAGCATTTCCGGAGTGAATAGTCCTTCAATAAAAGAGCATGGTGCTCCATGTTCAGTCCAATTTGTCCCCTAGAAGTAGGTGTTGCGGCCATTCCTAAGTCAATTAGCAATGTTAATCAACCCATGCATTAAGGCTTACAACTTGTTTGAGGACTTTGGATCCCGATACCCTGCCATGTTTCTTAAACCTATCTTTTATTCTTGCTACTAAGGGTATCTATTGCAACTTACTTATCCAAAGCTTCTAAGTCAACTTTGCTATACCAGCCTGATTGTGTACTTAGAGATCCCAGATAGCCAGGCCCCCTTGTTATTTACGTTGGATTATTTCCTTCTAGTTCAAAGCATGTTTTCTCCCTCTTCATCGATCCCCATTAGAAATCCCTCACAATCTTTTCTACTTTATGGAGAATATATTTAAGGATCCAAGTGGCCTGCATGAAGTATCCTAAAATACCCTCCAAGGTGGACTTAATAATAACATGCTGACTTGCTGTTGATAGAAGATTGGCTTTCTATCCTGTCAAATTTATTCTTAGTCCTTCCATGATCTGGTTGGTTGTTTCCTTGTTAATATTCCCATTTTCCCACATATTAAATCCTAGATATCTTCCAATATTCTCTACAGTCTTCATGTTCTGAATATCAACAATATTTTTCCTGGTACTAGAATCTGTATTCTTTGAGAAGTAAACCATTGATTTATCACAATTGATCTTCTGGCCCGACACATTCCTAAAAGCTTACATGAGGTACAACATTACCCTAGCATTCTCTTTAGACGCCTCCCCCATGACAATAAGGTCATCGGTAAAGAAGAAATGAGAAAAATTCTCATCAACACCCCATAATCTGTTTGGCTTCCACCATGTCAAATCAACTGTGGCTTGTATCCATCTGCTTAACATTTCCATGACTTGCATAAAAACGTATGGAGATATTGGCTCTCCCGACATAGGCCATCAGAACTCTTAAAGTATGGGACACTCACCATTGATGATTATAGAGGATGAGGATGAGGATAGACATGAGGCAATCAGCTTAACCCATGTTTGAGGGAAGCTTAAGGCTATTAGAGTGCTATGGATCATGTCCCATTCAATCCTGTCGTGTGCCTTCTCTAAATCAATCTTAGCAATCATCTAACCTTTTTTCCTTTGCTTTCGAGAGCATCTATTTATCATCTCTTACATGAAAATTATGTTATCTGTTGTGCCTCTTCTTGGGATAAAGCTAGATTAGGTAGGGCTCATGATGCTATCCAAAAACAATTTAAGCCTTAGAACCAGTATTTTTGTGATGCACTCATATATTGTGGAGTAGAGACTTATTGAGTGAAATTCTTTTAGGCCTCTTGCACCTATTTTCTTCGGGATTAGAACCAATAGGGTTTTATTTAGATCTTCATTCACTTTTCCAATCCTAAAACAGTCTTGGACCAGTTTAACTGCATAATCCCCTACATGGTGCCAGCAATATTTGTAAAAACAAGCATGTAAACCATCAAATCCTTGTGCTTTCGTTGATCCAATACTTTTTATGGCTGCCCATATTTTCGACCTATCAAGTATACTATTGAGAGTAGCAAGATGGTCTTCTTGTAACTGGGTCCCACCGATCTATGCAAACGGATTTTCTAGATCAACCATAGTCTTCTATAAGGAAAACAACTTGAGGTAGTAATTGAATGTGGTTGTCTCTATCTTTGTCAAAGAAGTTATCCAGTTTCCAACCTCGTCTTCTAGCCCCAAGATTCTAGATTTAGCACGTCGCAGCATGGTTGAAGTATGGAAGAATCTTGTATTATGCTCCCCATTCACAATCAAGGTTGAATGTGCTTTTTGTGCCCGAGGGTTTCTTCATGTTTGAGAACTGCATTTAGCTCTTTTAAAGCCAAATGTAACTTGTTCAGGTTGTCTTGAGAAAGGTTGGAAGTGAGATCATTCTGAAGTCTATTGATCCCTCCCATTATCTTTCTTTTCCTGTCTCCTAATAAAGCCAAAAACTTCTTTATTCTAGATTATGAGCTTGTTTGTAAAGGTCTTCAAGCTCTCAGCGGAAATGCCAAAATCAGAGGACCAAGTTTGCCTTGCCCGGTCTAGAAAGCTAGGATGTTGTATCCACATATCTTGGAACCAGAAAGGTCTTCTATTTCTATTCCTTCTCTCTCTCAAAGGTGTTGTATTTAGGAGGAATTGATAATGATAAGAGATGGAGTAATCCAGGTGAAAAACTTTTGTTTCGGGAAAAAGGTTTATCCATTGTTGGTTACCCCATGCTCTATCAATTCTAGTCATCACTAGGTCTCAAATATTCTTACTTCTTTTAGACTAGGTGTAGGGTTTCCGCACGGACCCTAGATTAACCATGTTATACTAGTTCATACAATTTTGGTATGAAGTTGCTCTTGATTGATTTACTCAAGCACATACCGCCCCCCCCCCCCCCCACTTTTCATTATGATTTAAAATTTCATTAAAATCATTAATAACGGTCCATGGTCCTTTAATTAT
This sequence comes from Combretum micranthum, assembly GCA_024138025.1. Classification (NCBI taxonomy): domain Eukaryota; kingdom Viridiplantae; phylum Streptophyta; class Magnoliopsida; order Myrtales; family Combretaceae; genus Combretum; species Combretum micranthum. The sequence continues at coordinate 139,410 of JAMXBD010001880.1, forward strand.
ATCAGTAGCTATCTTTAAGTTCTCCCTAAGGTCTTTTTCTTTCACCTATTCTAGTATTAGCATAGATAGGTGAAATAAAAAAAAAAAAGAATAGTTAAGGGACAGTACTTAGACACGTAGGTGGACTTCCTATTAGCTAGAGAAAAGAGTGTCCACCATAGCGTCTACTTCATTCCACAGGATCAGAATACCTCCACTCATACCATTGGCTTCCATACATTGCATCTTGTTGAAACCAAGTTGTCTGTGTATTTGGTTAGCAGCTTGCCTTTGCACTCTTGTTTCTAAGAGTACCATCATATGAGGTTGATGGATTTGGTAAAGCTCCCTCAACGCAGTTCTTCTATTAAGAGCATTATCTCCCCTGATGTTCCATGCCAATAGCTTAAAAGGCATATAATTAGTATGAGTATTGTTTTGACCAATCACCATATTATCCAGTTTAGAGATTATCATTTTACTCCAAGCATCAATATTCTTAGCTGGATGGAGAAAACTAATGAAGCTCAATTTTAAGCCATTGAGGCCTCATATTGGCCACTATCATCATCACAATAGTTTCCTTTGATACCTAGGTGGTTACCTCTACTAGCTCTATCTCAAACATTGCAGGAATGATTGAGAGATAGAGTGGTGGGTCTTTGTGGAGTAGAATCTTCTCCACCATATAAATGCAGGTCTTTTCCCATCTCCGAAGGACCATTAATAGGTTTAGAATCACCGGCATGTTGGCTTGTTTAGTTTCCAAAATTCCTTTCGTCGTTGTACTTATCTCTATGTTATGAAAGGTAGTCGCCAGTCTCCTTTTGAGAACAAGTCCCGATAAAGGAGCTTTGGAACCTGGTTCATTCTCAAAGTAGGTTGGGTGTTGGAACTGTTTCCACTACTTGTACTATGAACATTCTTAAATGCTCGCCTCAGCATGCTGGCTAAGTGGCTGATGTTAGATACGCTCCCAGTAACACTAATTGAGGGTGAAGGATTTTCAATACCATTTTTAGTCACACATTGTGTACCATATTGCTTAGATTGTTGTTTGAAGCTATTGAATCGATTTAGCTTTGTGTTTTGGAAAACTTGTGGATGTGTTCTTTGGGTATCAAACTCTAGAATAGTGTTCAAGTCTTCATTTTCCTTGTTGGACAAGGACTCCGGCATTGAGTTGACTTTTAATTTTCCCATAGTGACATTATGTCGGTCATTCATTGTTCCATTGGTCTAAGTTGATCATTTTCTACAGGAGTTTCCCTGGGCCCTTCTATCTAATTAACATTTTTGTTAACATCAGTCTCCTTTCCCTAGGCTAGGAGATACTTATTGCTTTTCCACATGAGTGTTGCTTTTGTCCCTTTTTTTTCTTCTCCATACGGATCCAATCGCCATATTTATCCGCTTGAAATTTCTTGTCCTTACTTTTATGTTGTCAACTTTGTGTATAGGATTATTAAATTGTTCTGCCTTGTTATTCATTTGCATTTTAGTTTGTATTAGTGGATTGATGCTATCTCTTTCATATATACACCCATTTGTTGAAGAGTGGCCCACACAACCACACATAGTATAGAAAATAGGTAAGGCCTCGTACTGCATCTGGTAGGGTTTTTCATCAACGATTAGTGTATGTATTAATGGTTTTGTGTAATTGATTTGTACATCGAGTCTAGCGAATCGACCTCTTTCGATCTGTGAAGTGAACATGTCAAAACGTAGAACCGTCCCTAAGGCTTTTCCATTTTTTTGTAGAGCATCCTCATAATAGTACTCAATCAATAAGCCATTGATCCTCGCCCAAACAACAATTGAGTCAAAACCCTCTCCCTCCAGGTCAAAATTCAGAATCCATCCCCTAATGGCCAAAAAATGACCATTTATGAACCAAGGTCCCTCTTTAATGACGAACTAAGCTTCTTCTTCCGTAGCAAAATGGACATGATAAAAACCCTTACCGATGCTGATCATATTGAAACCCCTGATTCTCCTCCAAATAAAGCAAAGTTTTCTTAGGATAACTTTATATCCAACGTTAGATCCCATTAATTTCACAATTAACGTATGTTTCCAAAATTGACGAAATTTTTTCTTCTTTTCGAAAAAGGATCTTACATATCCCTATACCCTATGATTCATAATCTTCATTTTGACTATCATCTGGCTTCATATAATAATCATCTTTATCCAACTCTACAACATTAGTCTCGTTGAAGAACGTTGTTTCATAAGCTCCTGGGATATTCGTTGTAGCCATATCATGATATGATCAGGAAAACTGGTTAATCATTTGGTTACGAAAAACCACAGATTCATGGCCTCAAAAGGCGAATCCGGCTACATGTCATCAATCGCTCTCTTTTTCTAAAATGTCACTCTAGTGATCTTTTGATCGTGCCATTCGGGTGTCGTTAGGGTTTTCTCTCATTATGTCCTTATAGACAAGTGAAGGTTATCCATGGTATAGAGTCTTCATGCATTTTTATGTGCCAAATCTAGATTTGTAATCAAATTTACTGAATATGTTATTTCCTGTATTTTGTTTATCAAATCAGTTTTAATCGAAATATCATATGCATCTATTTCGGTGATTAATTTTTTTTAATCTATAACCATTTTACTTTTTTCCCTTGCCATTCACTTTGTTTTCTTACTATGAAAGTTGGATTTCTATGTGGACTACGAGATCTTCTAATCAATCTTAAATCTAAAGTTCCTTTATGTGCATTTCAAAATCTTTTCTATCTAAATTATCACATTCTATCTTCTTTGACTTAATTTCGATATCTACGTCTATTATATTCAGTTTGCATAAACTTTATTTCTTTCCCACAATTTAATAGGATTTTCTCCTCACACTTTTTCTTTTTCTAATATACTAATAATTTGATCTATTTCTGCAATTCCTATTCATGTAAAATTGTAAATTTTTCTAAAATTTAAGCTATATTTACATATTTCTAAAGATTCAAAATTGGACATCTAAAATAATTATAAATGGATGTATCTACAATTTACCTAAAATAAAAATTATAGAATATTTATCTTTATATTTGAAATACCTTAAATTTTACCAATCTAAATTAGGAATGTGATGATTAAATACTATAAAAAAAATGCAAATAATTTTGAGTCTCTATTTAAATTTAACTTAGTAATTGAATTTAGATAGTTTAGTAAATTGAATTTCGTAAACTATAGAATATTGTTAGGTAATTTAGTATAATTAAATTCTTAAATGAATTAAATTGAAATTAGAGATTCCAAAACCATAAATACCATTTCAACCCACCAAACTATTTCAATTACTAATTTGAACAAATCAAATTACTCAATCCCTTCCAATTATCAAATCAAACAATTTCTCAAGTTCAATTACTTGAATTTTTAATTCACTAAAATTGAATCTAATCAAACTTTCCTTATCCAAGAAGTGAATTAACAACAATTATCTCCTACAAGAATTTAGCAAAACTACCAATAAATTTTGAATAATCAATGTCATTTTTAAGATTTCTTGTACAAATTGAATTTCTCTTTTTCATGGGTTATTTTCAAAGTTATTTGTACAAATTAAATTTCTCTTCTCTAATCCATAAACTGCCCTCATCCTTATCAATATTAAATGACTAAATCACTCTACTTCTATAAAATATCTAAGAGCATCTTAGTCATTCTTAACATGTTATGGCAGTAATTTACGTTTCCTAAACTGCCTCTAACCCCGAAATATTCAATTTAGCTATTTTAACCAAAATTTCAATACCTTAATTCCTGGAAATTCAAATCCAAATATTTGATTTCAAATATCAATTAATAAATCCTTAAATTCCTAAATTCAAGTGAGATATTAATTTTCCACCAATTAAAATTTCTTAGCTGAATTTTTAATGCAAACTAACAAATTTCCATTTCTAATTTTTCAAGCCCATAATCAAAAGCACAAACTCATGAGCCCATATTCCATCATATTATTATGCACCTACACATATCTAACAATAAGTCAAGATCTGGAGAATTCTGTTAGTGTGAAATAACCAAAATGCCTCTAAACCCTAGAAATATTTACAAGACTTACAAACTATATAAACTCCTCTTAGAAGCCTTAGCTTTATACTCCACTTTCAGCAACTCATATCTCTCCAAAATCCTTTAAAAAACTTCTCTCAAAACACACCAAATTTCCCCCCAAAATTCTCCAACAATCCATCTTCAAATCAAGGATCTAATGGATAAAGTATCACCTATATTTAGATTCCTCATTTTATCCCTAAAATATAATATCTATTTCAATTGATTCTTAGGTGATATTTGAAGACAAAGCCAAGGTCTAAATTGGGGATTTAGCATTAGAAGCATTATCAAAGTGTTGAAATAGTAGTAGAGAAGATTATTAGGCTACTTTTCATGAATTAAGTAAGTAATTTGATTGATGTGTTATGATTATATTAATACATTTAAACTCGTGTAACAATACTAAAATGAACTTAGATTTAGGATTTGGAAAATATAACATATATGTGTGTGTGTGTGTGAATGAACCAAAAATTAGGACGACATATATATATACTTGTTATTTGTAATATTTGTTCGAGATATATAGATTTATGTATATATGCATGTCAGGTGTGTATATATGTATTTGCATTGGATATAATATATTATGTTGAAATGAAATTATGAAATGAATATAATATATACATATAAATTTTTATCAAGAATAAGTATATATGTATCTATCTATTCAATTGATTATATTTGAAGTAAATAATATGTAATATGCATATGAACATGTGAAAGTCATAACTACATGTATAGATGTTATTTTGATGCATTTCACCCAATATAAACCATGAAATAAATATAATATATTTTTAGGTGAATATGTATGTATATGTTTATGCTTGATTTATTATATTTAATAAATAAATATGTATATATGCATATACATGTGTCAGACATGCCATAGTGTATTAACATATATTTTTAATTTAATATTTGATGATAACTACGATGGAAATTGAAGTAAAATGTGTATATGTATGACTGAGGGATGTTTGTATATTATATGATATTTTGATGAATATTTTATGATGAATTTAAATGATTAAATTCAGAGTTATTTATGAATTACATAACCTATGTACTTAATACATGAATTTATGCTTAGCTTTGTTTAAATTGACGTTTGAATTGTATATTATATGTATTGGCTTGTTATGAAATGAATATATATGTTATTAGCTTGATTTTTGATGATATACATAAGTGTATTAAGTATCAAATTCTTGGGATTATTAACAAATATAGGTATAAAACGAGCTTAAATAACCCTTAATTAAATAGACTGCTCCTATCAATGTGGAAATCTAAATACAAAATAGGTTTAGTTAATATATTTGTGTTTAACTTGACTTGATTAAATTAAAAGGAACTTTATTTAGGAAAAAATGAGTAATTAATATGAATTAGATATGAATTTGATAATTTAATTATATATTGGATTCGTACATGAATTGACTTCTTGAACAAATACTTACACACTTTGAGTCTACTTTTTTATTCCCCTTCTAACTTATCTATTGGCCTACCTTTTATTTATCTAGACCATAGATTTTATATTAGGTACATAGTGACTTTGTGTGTTGCAAACCATGATAAGCATCCTAAATGAATTAGTACTTAACGACGATCTTAATAATTGCATATTCCTTATGTATGGTCGTTTAAGTCGGTCTAAGGGATGACAACCTTGCTAGGCAGCACCAACATAGTAGTTAAGTACTTAAGCTACCCTTATATTCTTTGGTGACTCAGCTATGATAGGGGAAACAGTATAATTATAACGTCTACCTAGATCAACAAGAGGTAATATAGTGTGACTCGTATTTATGGGATCAGTTGAGCCTCATTATATTATGGATTGCAATAGATAAAGATACTTAATGACTATAACCCCTAAACGAGGCTATTACTAGATGTTCCTATAGGAGATATGGGTATTTGAGCTACATATATTAATTTTTTGAGCAGTTGCTGCTACTTAAGACTCTAGATTCCCATAGCTTACTAGACTGTGAATGCTCCATTATTGTTTGCCACACTTTAATTAAAAGGACATAAATTGTTGGTTATTTCATTGCATTTGGAATAGGTGCATGTGTCCATTTTGTATGTGCTTTGTTGTTGTTGTAATAGGTTTCCATCCGTTTCTTTCTTTTTCAAGTGATAATCTAGATGCTTATAATTATCTTAGGTATGGGACAACTATGAAGGAGCTTATTAATGAGTGGAATGGATAAGAACATTGAACTTTTTATGTTGTTAACAAAAGTTATTGATCATTCTTTCAAACTTACATTTCTTGTAAGGGCCTAATTGTGGCACCCACAGCTCGTCTAAATCTTTTATCAAACACTTACCATGTTAATAATCCACTTTTTATAGTATTTTTTAATACTTGTTCTGCTGCAATATAAATTGTTTTCAGAATCTACTTAAACAATTTTAGGAATCGAAAATTTTATTAGCAAAGATTATGATAAACTATATTTTATGTTAGCCTTAGCATATACTGTCTAAGCGTTATGCATGGTGAACTGGATGCTGCTTAACCCAATTTAAGGCATAACAATAGTATGTTGTTATATTCATTCTATTTGTTACTTTTGTACAATTATTCTTGCAATATATTTTATTGAAGAAAAAATTTTTGCAAGTTTTATGAACTCATTCTATTTTTAAAAGATTGATAGTTAAATCTTAATTAATTGTACAAGGTTCAAAGAAAAAGTGAAAAAATATATTTTTTTTAATCTGTTACAATGCACTTACAATCATTTCATTGAAAAATTGAAGTTTCTCTTATTAATTATTCTTAATAAATAAAGTAGTAGACTAGCAATACGCTTATTAATTTGTTTAATAACTATAAGGTGCCTTATATTAGTTCTTTACATGTAACTTTACTACTAGCATAAAAATGATAAGTCTCCCCTCCCTGTAAGCCTCGGCTTTCTTTGTAATCCAAACTTGACTTCGAGAGCTGAATCGGAAACCAAACCCCAAACCAGAAAAGCTAGGGTTAGAAAGAAACCTAGAAACCCTAAGTCCGGCTTCATCAAGAATAAAACCATAGAACTTATGAGAGTAAGTTGACCTAGATTATAGTTCTAAAGAATATATTGAAACATAAAAAGATTAGATTTTGGGAAATAATCTGTTTCGAACCCGACCGAGATCCATTCAGGAAAACCGGGCCCTGGGACTAGAAATTAGACAAATATTTTGGGATACTCATTAAGACTAGAATTTAATATAAAATTCAAAAAAATATTTATTATAAATTTTCGGTTTATAAAAAATTACAGCTATAACATTTTTATCCTATTTTCTTTACTAACTAGTAATTTAATTGTCTAATATACTATTCATTACTATTCACTAGTATAAACCCATACACTACTCACACTCATAAGCCATACCCCTACTCTTACATCCTTACAATCCAACCTTACATCTTTACATCATATTCCTTACATTTACTTTTCCAAAACATTTTTATTACACAAATTAAATTTGAAAAATTACAAAACTCTCATTTTCTCTTCCTCTCCTCTTAAGGCTAGTGCAACCCCCTCCCTTTCCCTCTCAATTGTTTTATTTTTCCTTATTTATTTTAATCAAACAAACCCTAATTCAATTTCCTATATAAACTCTTTTATGCCTTTCCTTTCTCTCTCTTCATTTTCACTTTTGCAAAATTTTTCACAAACCCTCTCCTTCATCTCTCCCTTGCCATGACACTCCCCTCCCCCATACACACTCACACAACAAATTTTTCTTCAAGCTTTCTTGATTCAAACATTAAATAGATATAGATCTAGACCTTACCACCACAAAAACATGTAATGGCAAGATCATTCATGTGTGGATTCATAAAAATCTCCATGAGCTTCATGCTAGGTATGCCAAACCACTAGAACATGATGATCAAGCCATGACAAGTTGTGGATCTTATGTTTAAAGTTCATATTTTTGTCATAATCATAATGTATGATCATATAGTGATGATTTCATGTAGGAATCTTGCTACTACGTTATTATAATGACAATATACTTCATTTCATGCATCTAACATGATCATTATACTTAGATCTAATTTTTCAACATTTATTCTTTTACATGATATTAGAGATCTCATGCATTTATTATGTTTAAGATGAATAAATGGTCATAAATATTTTTATCTCATGTAAATGAGTGTTTTTTTATTTCTCAAAGTTAGGATATTTATGAAGATGAGCCAAAAAGCTCAAGAACAAATTTGGTTTCATCAAAAAAAACTTTTCAAAATTCGGATGGAAAAAGAGTTGTATTTTGGAAACCTATTTTTTGACTTCAAAACATGATTTTTATGTGAAAAATGAAGAGCTTATAGAATAGGTATCAAAAAGAGATGATTTAAGTTAATGGTAGATCTACTAAGAGAAATTTGTCCAACAAGAAATATTTACAAAATATAAAAATTTGGATCTTAGGATAGTTACATGAAATTCTTAACTAAGAAAAGAGGGTATGTAAGCACCTATTTTTCAAACTTAAAATGGAAGTTTATTTAAGGAAATGAATTCCTTAGGTGATAGAAATAATGGAGTCTTAAATTTTAAAGTATTAAATGAGTTATTCTTAAAGAAATCACTTAAGAACCATTTCTATAAAATTCGGATCTAGGAATAGCCAATATTAAAACACTTGTTTACAAAGTGAAAAATGAGGATTTTTTTTTTTAAATGAAGACTTTAAGGAATAGATATGGTAAAGACTTAAATTTAGCAAGAATAAATAATTTTGATTAAGGAAAATCTCTAAAACAAGTGTGATTTGTCAAGAACACAAGTTAGACCTGCTAAGTTAGGTATTCATGGCATCTTGAAGAGTAGAAGCTTTCTAAAAATGTTCCCTAATAGAATATCATCAAGAACATACATATAGGAAGCTCATAACATACCATTCATGATAGTAATTTGTTAATATTGCATGCATATTTGGCATGGATAGTAGAAATATCATAATTCCTCATAAAAACAATTTCGAAAATGGATGTTTGGATACTGACCAGAACTGTTCAGATCTTTTTGAGACTTAAAAGTTTTCAAAATTTAGATATGATATGAAAATTAGATATATTTTTCGAAGTAGAAAGGAATCGATATATAATTTGCGAAATTCCTAGTTAAAATGACCAAGTTATGGCCGTTTTAAGTTGGAATTTTCAATAATGACAAGAATGACGAACTTAATAGTTTTTATGCAATAAAAAATGAATTAGATATGAGTTAAAATACTCATTGGGGTAATTCTTTCGTTTGGGTGACTTGGATCCCGAGGATTCGTTACCACCGGATTATTATTACTAAGAGACCGGCAACCAATGGCTGAGTGAGTATTACTTCCTAATTTCATTTCTTGCTTGTGTTTGTAGCAATTAGTTACACCAGATTATGAGACAAAAGATAAAATAGAATTGTATGATGGGAATTATGGGGGATTATGTATGCTTGTTGATGAGTTGAGAAATTGCGATAAGAATATCGGAATCGGGTGATTAACTTATGCTTGTTAAAGTATTCTAAGTTTGATTGTTTGCGAGATTGGTTGATCACCTAAAAATTTGTATTAACAATTATTCAGATTGATAAACTAATATGGACATAATCACTTCACAATGGGGATGGAGCATTAGCATATGTTGGTTACCCGTGATCCTTAACGGCTAAAAGTTGGTTGATCGTGATCCATAAACAACATAAGTTGGTTACCCGTGATCCATAAACGGCATATTAATTCAACGGTAGTACCGCAGTATTCTTTAATCTACTAACCCCGAATGGAGGGCGCAAATCCATTCACATATGATTTCTAGCTGATCATATGATTGTTTGTTCATGTTGTTGATGCATTCCATATGGTTGAATAAATAACTTGATTAAATGATCTAATATGAATGTCTTTATGGAAGTATTCACTCACTAAGCTAGTGTAGCTTACACCCCCAAGCTTTTTCTTATTGCATATTCATATATATGGTTAAGGCGAGGCATCCTACCAAGCCAGTACATAACTTAGATTTCCATAGAAGTTTTGTTTCGATTTTTCTAGACTTCCATAGGAAACCCTAATATTTATTGATGACTGTAAAAGACCACGTTTAACTTAATATCTTTTGCGAGGAATGCCCTAGAACTTTTGTAACTAATTATGTGGACTCATATTTATATTCCTATGCTTATAGTATAGCAAATTAAACTATTTATCTCCATTGGTTCAATGTATTCTATTATCGTAAAGTACGCATTGCATCTGTATAAGACTTTAGAACGGTTGTGGTAGTGATTCCTAAGTCTTATATAGCTTGCGGTGGACTGTTACGTTTAGGCTATCCTATGGGGTGTGACAATTTAAGTTGGTATCAGAGCATAAGGTTAGAAAGCATGACAATAGAACTTAAAACACTTAAAAGTTTAAGTAATTAAACTGTAGGATAAATATGGAGTTAAAAAAGTTTAAGGTAACCAGAAGCCTTTTCTTGATATAGGTTTCTTTAGGGGAAACTCGGGAAAGGGCAAGGAACTTTGTTAAGAGGCGGAAGAAACTTTTGTAGAATATCGCTTAAGATTGAGAACTTTATGTAAAGACTTTGCTTTAGCTCGAAGACCCCAAACCATGGCTGAAATGTATAGGATGTGGAAGGAAGGTCTTAAGCATATGCGATGGGTGTCAGTAGTGGACCAGATTAGATAAGATCCCATTAGAAGAAGGAGATGGACCATGTTAAAGACTATCTATACAATGAGAGAATCATGGTAGAGTAAGGACGAGAGCCGATGTTAAGGGAGGCTACTTTTATCTTGAAGAATGAGGGAAATCCTACTCATCCAGACTTTAGAGTATGGAATAATATTGGACCCTTATATGCCTATGCCCATGATGACCTAATGGACCATAAAGAGTGGAACATAGCTGATGCTAGGAACCACTTCATCTGGCAGGGAGTATACCTAAACATTATACCACCAACTGTAGGGATCCAAACCCCCCATGCTAGTGAGATCGGGATGCAATTACCAATTGAGCCTGTGGAAGAGAATAATAATGATGTAAATAATGATGAAAATGATGATGGGAATGAGCATGAGAACGAGAATGAGAATGGAAATGAGAATGAAGAGGAAGAGGATCCGGAATAGGATTTAAATTGGGTTGATGAAAACAAGGCTAGAGCACCACCCCCTATAATGATAAAGGAGGAACTCAATCATGCACCGAACCTACCAAATATGGACTTTGATAAAGATTTGGAGATCCCCGATTATGGTAGGATAGAAGCTGATCTAGACCCAACTATTTGGAGAGATATTTATGAGGTTAATGAACATCCTAGGATGACCAATGAGTTAGTCAACGATCCTATGGAAGTGGAGAATGAGGACAAAGCCATATTAAGGGAAGCAAGAGAGACTATGGATAGATTTTGGGAAAAATCTAGAAGACAGTTGGAGATAGAAGAGACTAGTGAGAATAGACAAAGAGCAAGAGAAGAAGAAGAGGAGGAGGAGTATGAACAAGAAGAATTGACTCGACCCCTTAGAAGAAGGAGGTTGACTGTGAGAGCTTACCTACGTTAGTTCATCCGTACAGACAGCGGAAGTTCATCTAGTAGAGGTCAACTTCCAAGTCCGACCCCTGAAGACTCCGACTGATAAATAAGAGAGATGGAAGCAAGTTTAACCTCTATAGTCCAATAGAAATTTTATTATGAGCAATGCGGTTTGCCAATTTGCTCTTAGTTCTTTAACAGAATTAATATGATGTAACTTTTGTCTTTTATCGTTTGCTCCTTTTACTCGATTAGTAAGATGATGAAAAAGGATTAGGACTAGAATAGCAGTACGACAAGTTTTGTATACTTAAGGTAAAAATCTTGACTCATATAAGACCTCGCTTATCTAATGAAATCTTATATGTTTTGTTTCTAGAAAGAAATCATACTTTTCTTAATATAAGTAATGACGTATTGCAACTAATTAAAAGTTTATGCTATAATCATAGAGGATAATAGCCGATTTTAGGATGCATGAGCATCATCTCATTCATCGCATCATCATGATTGATTTTAACTTTGTGATTTTATAATGAACAATGTACTTAAATGATTTCTTTGAGTTTGTTATTGAGAGTTTATGATTTGGAATTCCTCTTTTAATCCTTTGATTTTGGGAAGATTTGATTGATTCTATAATTCCGTGATTTCAAGATAAACTTTATAAAACAAACTTAAAGCAAAGCTTTAAAACTTACGAAATAATGTACAAACAGACGAAACTGTCGATTCAATCGGGAGTAAGAACCTCTCCTAAACGAAGCAAATAATGAGAACCAACCCATTGTACCTCAACCTTAACCAACAGGGAGTAGCACCCCAAAATCCACAAAACAAAGTGATGAATGTGATTGGACAATTAGCCAATCTCCTAAGTACATTCATTCAAAATCAAAATCAGAATAAGAACCCACACCCAGGATAAAGTGTGAGAGATTCTGCCTCACTCCACCACCACCTGTAGATCACCAAGAAGTGACTGTTGAGGCCTCAATTCCACAGGAGGAGCATTCTTACAATGTACCCTTACCACCACCTCCACCCTACAGAAGGCCTCATCGAAGCTCTTTGCCGGATTTTATAAAAAGTAACCGTATTTTGATGGAGCTTTTGGAAACCTGACAAAGCTGAAGATTGGCTGGCTCAAATTGAGTGCTCCTTTACAGCTTTTGAGACTCCACTATATCTACAGTTGGAATATTAAACTTATATGCGAAGATATAATGCAAGGGTTTGGTGGGAATCTAAAAAAAAGGAGCTTAGCCCCATCTGTCACTTGGGAGTCGTTTCGCAGGGAGTTCTTGGAAAACTATTTTCCCTCCAGTTTGAGAGTGAAGTACAGTGCAGATTTCCTGCATGTTAAGTAGAAATGTAGAACATTACGAGACCGAGTTCATTCATCTACTACAGTATGCATCTGAATCTTTCAAGATAGCGAAGAGCTAAAGAAACAAGTATTTTTTGGAGGTCTGGACAAGGACCTAAGGATTAAGCTAGAGGAATTTGGGATGAAAACCTACTTGGAGTTGGTAGAGAAAGCTTGGGTAGTTGAAGGAGCCAAGAAGAGGAAGTACCAAGAGCTTGATAAGAGAGTATTTGGAAAGAGGCCGTTCAATGCCTCGAGCTCAAGGTTTAAAGGAAAGAGGTACAAGCCCTACCATGGGTTTAAGGACAATGCTAGTGGGAGGCCAAATTAGTCAAAGGCCAATATCACTTGTTGGAAGTGTAAAGAGGCCCATTACCCTAGGCAGTATCCGCAGTTGAGAAATAAGTATTACTATTGTAGTGAATCTGGCGACATGGTGTATGCTTGTCCAAAGAAGATGGCAGTGACCTGCTTTATCTGCAAGGAAAAAGGACATTTGGCCACAGAATGCTCGCAGAGGAAGAGCGTGGTAGCTCGATCTTTTGGAATACTGGGCAATACAAGCACTATAAGGTCTGGAAGTAAGAGTGGAAGTCGTGCGGCATCAGCCATGCACAAGATGAGGCTCTACGATTTTGAAGGTCAGTAGATGGTCAAAGAAGATGATGAGGAGGAAACGGAACTAGCGGCTATGAACTATGGTAGCAATGATGATTTCGGCTTAGTCACAGGACACATACGGGTGAATTAGAGTGAGGCTTATGTTTTGTTTGACACAAGAGCAACCCACTCGTTTGTCACCACTAGTTTGGCTGGACGACTTGGGTTACCTATAGCCACAACCACAGCTAGTCTAAGAATTAAGACACCCATAGGAAGTGTCATGTCGACCCAGGAAATGATAAAATATTGTCCATTAGAGATCGAAGGGCACGTCTCCAGGAGATATTTGATAGTATTGGAGATGAATAAGTATGAAGTTATACTTGGCATGAACTGGTTAAGCAAGGTTAGAGCTATAGTGGATTACCAAAAGACAGTGGTAAACTTCAATGATCAATCAGGGAAAGGAGTAGAATTTATTGGGGAGTCCACGGTCCAGAGAAAACATGGGTTAAATTCTTTTAAGTTGATGATAGATGATGAAGAAATAGTACTTATTGAGGGTTTTTTTTATGAGGAGAAAAATCGGGAAGAAAAAGATATACCAGTGGTGAATGAGTAGTTGGATGTATTTCCAGAAGTATTACCTGAGTTACCCCCGAAAAGAGAAATAGACTCGAAATTGTTTTGGCTCCAAATACCGAACCAATAAGCACAATATTGGATGGCACCGGCTGAGTTAAAAGAGCTAAAGACCCAGGTACAGGAATTCTTAGATCAGAAATTCATAATACCGAGCGTGTCGCCATGGGGCGCACCTATTCTATTTGTAAAGAAGAAAGACAGATCTATGAGATTATGTATCGATTATCGTGAGCTAAACAAGGTTACAGTCAAGAATCGATACCCCTTACCAAGGATTGATGATCTGTTCGGGGGCGTAGTGTTTTCACGCATTGATTTACGCTCTAAGTATCACCAACTAAGAATAAAGCCTAAAGATGTGCCAAAGACAACTTTTCGTACCCGTTATGGACACTACGAATTCCTAGTGATGTCATTTGGACTTACCAATGCACCAGCTGCGTTTATGGATCTCATGAACAGGGTCTACAAACTACTTTTAGATAAGTGTGTGATAGTTTTTATTGATGATATTTTGATCTACTCCAAGAGTAAGGAACAGCATGAGGAACATCTTCAGATGGCATTACAAACTTTGAGGGAAAACAATTTGTACGCCAAATTATCCAAATGTAACTTTTAGCTGGATAATATATCTTTTCTTGGACATGCTGTGATGGGAGAAGGGATATCACTTAACCTAGAAAAGATTGTCTGTAGTAGATTGGAAGCAGCCACAAACAATAATTGAAGTCAGAAGTTTCTTAGGATTGGCTGGCTATTATCACAAGTTTGTAAAGGATTTTTCAAAGATAGCTAAGTCCTTTACTCAATTGACACAAAAAAGTGAAAGGTTTGTTTGGACAGATAAGCAGGAACAGAGCTTCCAAGAGTTGAAACAACAATTGGTATCGACGCCAGTCCTTACAGACCCGGAAAGCCTTATATACATAGTGACGCTTCAAGAAATGGCTTTAGATGTGTACTAATGCAAGAAGGGAAAGTTATTGCCTATGCCTCTCGACAATTGAGACCTTATGAGTAAAATTATCCTACACATGATCTAGAGTTGGCCGCAGTCGTCTTTGCCTTAAAACTTTGGAGACATTATTTATATGGACAAAGGTGTGAAGTATACACGGATCACAAAAGTCTTAAGTATTTTATTCACACAGAAGGAATTAAATATGAGGCAAATAAGATGGTTAGAACTAATAAATGACTATGATTTGGGAATCAATTATGGTCCAGGGAAAGTAAATGTGGTTGCAGATGCCCTAAGCCGGAAAAATTATGGAGAAGTAGCTACTTTGATCACAAGTCAAAAAGATCTAATAAGAGATTTTGAGAAACTAAGGGTCGAGTTCGTAAGCCAAAGTGTGGAGCTTGAAATAGCTAACTTGGTATTGGAACCGACCTTGATCGAACGGATCAAAAAAGCTCAAAGGTATGATGAAATAATACAAAAGATTAAAAAGGAAACTCAAGAAGGAAAATACCTAGACTTTGCAGTAGATGAGGAAGATATGGTTAGAATGAAGGGCAGATTGTGTGTACCCGAAGATGTGGAACTAAGAAAGGAGATAAGGAGTGAAGCCCACAACTCCGGCTACACTGTACATCTTGGAGGTACCAAGATGTACCAGGACTTGAAAAGCCACTACGGGTGGAATGGTATGAAAAGAGACATAGCAGAGTATGTAATGATGTGCCCAGTTTGCAAACAAGTGAAAGTGGAACACCAAAGGCCAGGAGGATTATTAAAGCCTTTACTCATCCTTGAATGGAAGTGGGATCAGATATCCATGGACTTTGTATGTGGCTTTCCAAGACAAATTGGGCAAGATCTACATTCGAGAGATTGTACGGCTACACGGCATACCAGCAGGGATCATTTCAGATAGGGACCCGAGATTCATGTCTAAGTTCTAGACAAGTCTAAAAAAGAGTTTGGGTATAAAGTTGCACTTTAGTACTACCTATCACCCTTAGATGGATGGACAATCTGAGCGGACAATCCAAACCTTGGAAGATATGTTAAGAGCTTGTGTTTTGGAAGCCAATGGGGAACTGGGATAACCATATACCACTCATCGAGTTTGCCTACAATAACAGCTATCACTCAACCATCCAGATGCCACCTTACGAAGCCTTATATGGATGGCGTTGTAGGTCCCCTCTGTTTTGGGATGATGTGGAAAAGCTTGCTATCAGACCAGAGTTAGTACAAGAGGCGACCGATAATCTGAGAATCATTCAACAGAAAATGAAAGAAGCCCATGATAGACAAAAGAGTTGAGCAGATTTGACAAGAAGGATACCGAATTTCAAGTGGGCGATCATGTGTACCTGAAGGTAAATCCGATCAAAAGTATAAGGAGAATACGTACACAAGGAAAGTGTAGCTCGAGATACATTGGACCCTTCGAAATCTTGGAAAGAGTCGAAGATCTAGCATACCGGTTAGCTTTGCCACCGAACTTATCGGGAGTCCATAATGTGTTCCATGTGTCGGTACTAAGGAAATACGTACCTGACCCCAAAAAGATATTGGAGCTGGAACCTATTCAGATAAAAGAAAATCTCACTTACGAAGAACATCTGGTGAAAATTTTGGATAAGATAACTCAAAAGCCACGGAATAAAGAAATTTAGTACGTGAAAGTGTTATGGAAAAATCACGGCTTTGAGTAAGCAAATTAGGAAGCCGAAGAGGAAATTCAAAAGAAGTACCCTGAGTTATTTGAGAAACAAGGTACGTAAGTTTCAATTTTGAGGATAAAACTCTGTTTAAGGTAGGTAGGTTGTAAGCCTCGGTTTTCTTTGTAATCCAAACTTGACTTCGAGAGCTTAATCAAAAACCAAACCCTAAACAGAAATAGCTAGGGTTAGAAAGAAACCTAGAAACCCTAAGTCCGGCTTCATCGAGAATAAAACCATAGAACTTATGAGTTAACCTAGATTATAGTTCTAAAGAATATATCAAAACATAAAAAGATCAATTTTCGGGAAATTATCTATTTCGAACCCGACCGAGATCCATTTTGGAAAACCGGACCCGGACTCGAAATTAGAAAAATATTTCAGGATACTCATTAAGACCAGAATTTAATAAGGAATTCAAAAATATATTTTTTATAACTTTTCAATTTATAAAAATTACAGTTATAACCTTTTTTATCGTATTTTATTTACTAACTGGTAATTTAATTGTCTAATATATAATTCATTACTATTCACAAGTACAAGCCCATACCCTACTCACACTCACAAGCCATACCCCTACTCTTACATCCTTACAATATATCTTTACCTCATTACATTATATTTCTTACATTTACTTTTCCAACACATTTTATTACACAAATTAAATTTGAAAAATCGTAAAACTCTCATTTTCTTTCCTTCTCCTCTAAAGGCCGGTGCAACCCCCTCCCTTTCCCTCTCAATTGTTTTATTTTTCCTTATTTATTTTAATCGCACAAACCTTAATTCAATTTCCTATATAAACTCTTTTAAGCCTTTCCTTTCTCTCTCTTCATTTTCACTTTTGCAAAATTTTTCACAAACCTTCTCCTTCCTCTCTCCTTTGCCGTGACACTCGCCTCCCCTATATACACTCACACAACAAATATTTCTTCAAGCTTTCTTGATTAAAACATTAAATAGATATAGATCTAGACCTTACCACCACAAAAACATGTAATGGCAAGATTATTCATGTGGATTCATAAAAATCTCCATGAGCTTCATGCTAGGTATGCCAAACCACTAGAACATGATGATCAAGCCATTACAAGTTGTGGATCTTATGTTTAAAGTTCATATTTTGTCATATCATAATGTATGATCATATAGTGATGATTTCATGTAGGAATCTTGCTACTACGTTATTATAATGGCAATATACTTCATTTTATGCATCTAACATGATCATTACACTTAGATCTAACTTTTCAACATTTATTCTTTTACATGATATTGGAGATCTCATGCATTTATGATGTTTAAGATGAATAAATGGTCATAAAGATTTTTGTCTCATGTAAATGAATGTTTTGTTATTTCTAAAAGTTAGGATATTTATAAAGATGAGCCAAAAAGCTCAAGAATGTTATAAACAAATCGCGCAATCGAAAACGATAATAGCAAACAGAAAGTAAAGAGCACACGGATCTTACGTGGAAACCCTTTCGAGAAAAACCACGAGAAAAATCACGGGCAGAGGCAAGAGAGGAATCACACTATATCAAAGTAGGAGTATAAAGGTTTGAGAGAATTACAACTCTAAACTTTCAGATCTCTCAATGGAAATATTGTATATGTGATATGTTGTGTATATAACCCTAGAAACAACACATATATATGTGTGTATAAGGATAATAGACATAATGGCCTAATTATGACATTTAAATATGTAATAAATGAGTAATAAAGGCCTGAATTATGACCGTTAAATGTATAATGAATGAATAATAAATGTGTAGTCAAATATTCATTCATTAACATTTAACTATGGGAGTCGGTTACAAAAATCGGGTCGTAAACTCTAACAATCTCCACCTTGACACGAATTATGGAGTAGCAAACACAATAAACTCCAAAACTTTGATAAATAGCTTCACCTCTTCCACAAGTTCCTCAAAAGAATCAATCAGCTACCGACACTTAGTAAGTTTCAGCAATGCTCAAACTTTGCAATGGGAAGTGTCTTAGTCAACATATTCGCAGGGTTGTCATGAGTGCTCACCTTGCTCACTACAATATCTCCTCGAGCAATAATATCAAACATAAAGTGATAACGGACGTGGATATGCTTAGTCCTTTCATGGAACATCTAATCCTTAGTCTGAAAAATCGCACCCTGACTATCACAAAATACTATAGACGTCTTCAAATTACTAAGCTCAGAAAACAACCCTTTTAACCAGATAGCCTCTTTAATCGCCTCTGTAATAGCCATGTATTCCGCCTCTGTAGTGGATAGAGCATAGCTGGTAAGGTGGCTTTCTAACTAATCGTACAGCCAATAAGAGAGAAAACATACCCTGTGATAGATCTTCTTTTATCTAGGCCCCCGGCGAAATCAGAATCAACAAATCGGACGACCCCATCTCTACTTTTCCCAAAATGTAAACATACATTAGTAGTTCCTCTTAAGTATCTAAAGATCTACTAGACTGCTTTCCAGTATTCCTTGCTAGGATTTGCCATATACCTGCTGACAACACTAATAGCATATGCTAAATATGGACACGTGCAAATCATTGCATACATAAGAGACCCTACTGCACTAGAGTAAGGGACCTTCGACATATAGTCAATTTCATCTTGTGATTTAGGAGACTGATTAGACAACAGTCCGAAATGACCTGCTAAAAGGGATTAACAGGTTTAGCACTCTTCATATTGAACTTGGAGAGTATCTTCTCGATATACTCTTTCTAACTCAGGTGTAATACACTTGATTTTCTGTCTCTTGAAATTTTCATACCAAGAATCTTCTTAGCTACACCCACGTCCTTCATCTCAAATTCCTTGTTCAATTGTACTTTGACCCTATCACTCTCTGCTCTATCCTTGGCCGCTATCAACATATCATCCACATATGAGAAGTCATAAAAGAATCAAATATTTAATACCACTGTCGTGGTGATTGCTTCAACCCATATAGGGATTTCTTTAATCTGCACACATGGTCTTCTTTCCTTAAGACCTTAAAACCTTCCGGTTAGTGCATGTAAATGTCTTCTTCAAGTTCTCCATGCAAAAACACAGTATTCACATCAAGTTGCTCTAACTCGAGATCCTCCACAGTCACAATACCAAGCAGTGCTTGAATCAAGCTGTGTTTCACAACAGGAGAAAACACGTCAGTAAAATCAATACCTGGTATTTGATTGTATCCTTTCGCTACAAGCCTTGCTTTGTATCCAGGTTCTTCACAACTTGAGTCTCTTTCCTTTTTCTTATAAGCCCACTTGCAGCGAATAGCTTTCTTACCCTTGGGAAGTTTCAATAAACTCCCATATTCGATTCTTCTGGAGGGATTCCATTTTTTCTTGCATGGCTATCATCCACTTACCAGGATCATCACAACTAATCGCTTCTATGTAAGTAGATGGTTCCAAACTTGAATCAACATCATCAGCCACATTCAACGGATATGCAACTAGATTCACTTCCCATATCTCTGTGGAGGCCTTATCTCTCTCTAGGTCTATCATTGGCAATTGAATACTGTGGCTGCTGAGATGTAGAAGTCGATTGAGAGATAAGCTTTGTTAAGTCTGTATTGATATCAAACTCCACCTACACACTTGGTTTCTGCTAGGTTTCATCAGAAGTAACAATAGGACATAGCAAATTCATCAAATACAACGTCTCTACTAATAACAACTTTCTTCAATTCGGGACACCACAATTTATATCCTTTAACCCTAGTCTTGAAACCAAGAAACATATAATTTAGGGATCTAGGCTCAAGTTTGCCATTGTTTACATGAGCATATGCAGGACATCCAAATATTTTCAAATTAGAATAATCTGCGAGGGATCTAGACCATACCTCATGTCGAGTCTTCTTCTCAATGGAAGTTGACGGAGATTTATTTATCAATAAACAAGCTGTGGAGGTAACTTCCACCCAAAAAGATTTTGGCGACTTCGAATTAGAGAGCATACATCTCACCTTCTCCATAATGGTCCTGTTCATATGTTCTGCAGTCCCGTTTTGCTGAGGTGTACTAGGAACCATAAGATGTCTAACAATCCCTTCAGACTTACACAAGTCATTAAATTCGTTGGAGCAGAATTCCAAGCCATTATCAGTGCGTAAACGCTTCACCTGTTTTCCAGTCTGTTTCTCAATCATCGTCTTCCACACTTTGAACGTAGATAAGGCATCGCTTTTCTGCTTCAAGAAATATACCCAAAGCTTTTTGGAGTAATCATCTATAATGGCCGTCACATAGCTGGCACCGCCATTGGAGGGCACTCTAGCAAGACCCTAAATGTTAGAATGAATATAGTCCAGAATGCCTTTAGTATTATGGGTACCTGTGGTGAACTTGACTCGTTTCTGCTTCTCAAACACGCAGTGTTCGCAAAAATTCAATTTGTTGATGCCTTACTCATCCAGAAGTCCCTGCTTACTTAATTCTGCCATACCAGCTTCACTCATATGCCCCAGACGCATATGCCATAGCCTAATGGCATCTTCATCTGATAAGGAAAAACCAATGGCTGCATCACTGTCACAACAGAACATGCAATGAATAAAGATTAGCAGTCTTTCTATGGCCTTTCATCACCACCAGCGAATCGTTACTAATCTTCAAGACTCCACCTTCACCTATATACCAATACCCTTTCAGATTAAGGGTACTAAGAAAAATCAAATTTCTCTTTAAATCAGGAACGTGTCTCATATCACCAAGCGTTCTAACTATACCATCAAACATCTTGATCTTAATCGTTTCGATACCTGCAACTTTACAAGAAGTGTTATTTCCCATCAAAACAACACCTCTGGAAACCGTTTCATATGTTGAAAAACAGTCCCGATTGGGACACATATGAAAGATACATCCAGAGTCCAAAATCCACTATTTACTGGCCTGTGAATCACTATCAGAAGCAACAAGAAAATCACCATCAGTATGATCTTCAACAACATCGGCCTCAGCCTTTTTATCAGATTGATTTTGCTTTTGATTCTCATCAGTCTTCTTATTTTTATTCTGCAGTTCATAACCATCTGCCTTAATGTGGCCTTTCTTCTTGCAATAGTTACAGGTTTTAAATATATTTGAAGATTTAGATCTACTTCTAGAATTCCCACCAGACTTATGATCTTGACTCTTACCACGTGCTACCAAACTTCCAGAAGTAGACTCAGATTTAATTACAAGATGTTTCATCTTTTCATAAGAGCTTAAACCAGCATAAACTTCATCAATCGACAAAGTATCATGACTATACAGAAGAGTATTTCTAAAGGTCGCATATGATGGAGGCAAAGAACATAATAGGATTAAACCTAAATCCTTTTTATCATACTTAACTTCCAACGTTTTTAAATCAGAAATAATTTCTTTAAAGGTTGTTAAGTGATCATCAAGAGACACACCTTCTTCCAAACAATGAGAATACAATCTCTGTTTCAAATGCAACTTACTGATTAAGCTTTTCATCATGCATAGTTGTTCTAGTTTCAACCACAATGCGGCCGTAGTCTTCTCCTTAAGCACATCCTGAAGAATCTGATTCAATAGATAGAGATGGATCTGTAAAAGGGCTTTTCGGTCTTTTCGCTTCTTTTCATCCGGTGACCAAGATGCAGGCATCTTGTCAAACCCTAGAAGTGCATCATCACGATCCATCTGTGCTAGAATCGGTCGCATCTTCTCCTGCCACAACGAGAATCTGGTGTTGCGATCCAAAAGAGAAATATCGTACTTCATAGTTACCATTATCAAAACCTATGCTTTAGTACTAATTTGTTATAAACAAATCGCGCAATCGAAAATGATAATAGCAAGCAAAAAGTAAAGAACACACGGATTTTATGTAGAAACCCTTTCGAGAAAAACCACAGGCAGAGGCGAGACAGGAATCACACTATATCAAAGTAGGAGTACAAAGGTTTGAGAGAATTACAACTCTAAATTTTCAGATCTCTCAATGGAAATTTTGTTATGTGATGTGTTGTGTATATAACCCTAGAAACAACACACACACACCACACACATATGTGTATAAGGATAACCGACATAATAGCCTAATTATGACATTTAAATATATAATTAATGAGCAACAAAGGCCTGAATTATGACCGTTAAATGTATAATGAATGAATAATAAATGTGTAGTCAAATATTCATTTATCAACATTTAGCTACGGGAGTCGATTATAGAAATCGGGTCACAAACTTCAACAAAGAACAAATTTGGTTTCATCAAAACAAACTTTTGTGAATTCGGATGGAAAAAGAGTTATATTTTGAAAACCTATTTTTCAACTCCAAAACATGATTTTTATGTGAAAAGGAGCTTATGGAATAGGTATCAATAAGAGATGATTTTAATAAGTTAATGGTAGATCTACTAAAAGAAATTTGTTCAACAAGAAATATTTACAAATAGAAAATTTGGATCTTAGGATAGTTACATGAAATTCGTAACTAGGAAAAGAGGATATATAAACACCTATTTTTCAAACTCAAAATGGAAGTTTTATTAAGGAAATGAAGTCTTTAGGGGATAGGAATAATGAAGCCTTAAATTTTAAAGTATCAAACAAGTTTTTCTTAAAGAAATCACTTAAAAACCATTTTTACAAAATTCGGATTTAAGAATAACCAATATTCAAACACTTGTTTACAAAGTGAAAAATGATGATTTTTGTTGAAAAACGAAGACCTTAAGGAATAGATATGGTAAAGACTTAGTTTTAGCAAGAATAAATAAATTTTATTAAGGAAAATCTCTAAAACAAGTGTGGTTTGTCGAGAATACAAAACTAGACTTGCTAGATTAAGTATTCATGATATCTTATAAAGTAGAAGTTTCTAAAAATGTTCTCTAATAGTATATCATCAAGAGTATGCATATAGGAAGCTCATAACATACCATTCATGATAGTAAATTGTTAATATTGTATGCATATTCGGCATGGATAGTGGAAATATCATAATTCCTCACAAAAACAATTTCGAAAATGGATGTTTGGATACTGACAAGAACTATTCGGATCTTTTTGAAGTAGATAGGAATCGGTATATAATTTGTGAAATTCTGAGTTAAAATGACCAAGTTATAGCCTTTTTAAGTTGGAATTTCCAATAATGACGAGAATGACGAACTTAATAGTTTTATTGAAATAAGACGGATTAGATATGAGTTAAAATACTCATTTGGTTATTTTTTTCATTTAGGTGACTTGGATCCTGAGGATTCGTTACCACTGGATTATTATTACTGAGACTGACGAATGGCCAATGAGTATTACTTCCTAAGTTCATTTCTTGCTTGTGTTTGTAGCAATTAGTTGTACTAGATTATGAGACAAGAGATAAATGAATTACATGATGGGAATTATGGGGATATGTATGCTTGCTAATGAGTTGAGAAATTGTGATAAGAATATCGGAACCGTGTGATTAACTTATACTTGTTTAAAGTATTCTAGGATTGATTATCCGTGAGATTGGTTGATCACCTAAAAATTTGTATTAATAATTATTTGGATTGATAAATTAATATGGACATAAGCACTTCACGATGGGGATGGAGTAGGGATGTAAGCGGGCGGGTTTTTATAGGGTACCCGACCTAGCCAACCCGATAAACACCCTATAGGGTTTGGGATGAGTTTTGGGATCAACAATAAAACCCTATAGGGTTTTGGGATGGGTTTTGGGGAAAGCATAAAACCCATTGGGAAACCCGAACCCGTTTAAATATATAAATATATATATTATGTTTAGCCTCAATCTCTGAAATTAACCAGCTGTGCTCCATTAATTGTAAAGCTATTTTTTTTCTTTCTTATTAAATCATTTATAAAAAGTAAAAAACCCTAGGACAGTAGACTAATACTCTATGGTCTCCACTTTTAGTCTTGGTCTTAGCTCACTCTTGTCAAATTCAAGGCTCTCACTCCTGTTGCTGCACTGTTTCATTCAATGATTTTCTTCTCATGAAAATGATTAGGATTTTATAAAGAGGATTGCATGAGTAATGATAAGAGTTTTTTTCTTAGCCTATAAAGTGGGAACGGATCGGAAATAGAAAAAGAAAAAAAAAAATTTATAATGACGTTTTTAAATATTTTATTATGTAATGATTCTAATTTTATGTCGGGTTTCGAGTTTGAGATCGAGTACCTTATAGGATTTGTCTAGCGGGTTTTGGGTTCATGGACAAAAACCTATAGGGTTTGGGACGGGTTTGGGAATCTTATTGGGTATCGGGTTTGGGTTTTAGTATACAGGTCCCAAACCCATCCCGGTTGCATTCCTAGGATGGAGCATTAGCATATGTTGGTTACCTGTGATCCGTAAACAGCTAAAAGTTTGTTGATCGTGATCCATAAATGACATAAATGAGTTGGTTGATTGTGATCCATAAACAACATAAGTTAATTGATCGTGATCCATAAACGACATAAGTTAGTTATCCGTGATCCATAAACAACATATTAATTCAATGGTAGTACCGTAGTATTCGTTAATCTGATAACCCCGAATGGAGGGCATAAATCCATTCACATATGATTTTCGGCTGATCATATGATTGTTTGTTCATGTTGTTGATGCATTCCATAAGGTTGAATAATTAACTTGAATGAATGATTTGTTATAAATGTCTTTATGGATGTATTCACTCACTAAGCTAGTATAGCTTACGCCTCCATAGCCTTTTCTTATTGCAGTATTCATATATATGGTTAAGTGGTGGGTGTCGAATCCAACAAAATTAAATAACCTACTCTTAAAATTTTGTAAATAGTAGTGAGCAGGATCGTCTCCACAGGGACTAAGGAAAATCTATCTCTATTTCAATAATCAGCAAAAGAGAAGAAAAATTGAGGGTTTTGTATAAACGATTATTTAGAAAATAATTTATTTCTAAAACTAGCAAATACGTTTATTAATGTAAATTCAACAGCAACAAGTTCTAACCAAAGAATTATCACGGTTCAATTCATAGAGATGATCATTGATGCAAAGATTGTTATTCTAATTCATGAATAAATTAGTTATGACTTCCAACAAGCTCTGAAAATCTATCTCTCCTTAGAGTATTGATAATCAAGATACGATCTTTAATTATTCCCTTATTGATTAGACAACCCTAAATACGCTCTTAAGATTTAACCTATCAATAACATTAATAATTAGAGAGACTACCAATTCTAATCAATAGATCAAAAGCATGATCTATTTAAATTAGATCATAAATCACCATAACATAAATCAATCACTTATTCTGCAACCAATCATGTTATTGTATTACTTATATTAGAACAATCAAACAATTACGGATTTGACGTTCTAAATAACAATAATCGCTTTGTCAATCAAACAAATAGGCCTAATTCGTAATGACCAATCAAAACAATTTTAACAATTCAAATAGATGAAATATGAATACTCATAAATAGAATAAACTCAATAGATCAATTGGATCTCACAATCTTTGATGAATTGATCCCGTAATAATCCTTGGCTAGATTGAGTAATTAGTTACTCATGATCAAAGAAAACAAAAGCTAGGGTTTCTTGAGAGTAAAAAGAACAAGAACAATCAATAATGAATAAAGAATGAATCCCTTTTCTCTCTCCTACTTCTTTATATATATGAGATAAACATCAGATATAAAGAGCATTTTTCGCATAAAAGATGGCTGGAGACATGTCGCAACAAGGCTGGCAGCCATTAATCACGAAACAAGTGGTGCACGCGTGATGGCCGGCTCCATGGCCGGTGGCCATAATTCTCCCAGTATCGGCCATTCTTCTAAAAAGATGGCTGGTATTGATTCTCCTCTTATGGCTGGCAGCTTTGGGTGTTCTGGACGAGTTTTGAACCTTGTATATCCTCCAAATGTGTTTGCTATTGCTATAGTTCATGAGAAAACTAATAGTAATGATAGCAAATCATCTCGAGTTTGGAATGAAATTGTGAGTACTTATGCATTCCATTGAAAGTGATATTGATCCATGAAGCTTGTTACAAACTCATGCCTAATTTCGCCAAATCGTTCCATTTGCTTTATAAAACCTGAAACACGACATTAAACTTGATTAAGTATCAATTCTTTTGGATTTCTATAAAATCAATAATAGAATTAACATATTTTACTCAATAAAAATTGAGTATATTCCGTCTTAACATTAAGGCTGAGGCTTCCTACCGAGCAGTTACAGGAATTAGGAGTTTTCATTAGAAGTTTATGTTCGATTTTGTATAGACTTCCATAGGAAACTCTAATATTTATTGGATGACTATAAAAGACTACGTTTAAACCTAACATTCTTTTGTGAGGGAATGCCCCTAGAACTCTTGTAATTAATTATGTGGACTCATGGTTTATATTATGATGCTTATAGTATGTCATATTAAACTATTTATCTCCATCGGTTCATGTATTCTATTGTCATAAAGGTACGCCTTACATCTGTACGAGACTTTGGAATGGTTATGGTAGCAATTCCTAAGCTTATATAGCATGCTGTGGATTGTTACGTTTAGGGTACCCTATGGGGCGTGACAGCAAACTCCCTAAATTTTCCATAACCTAATTTTGATAATTGACAATAATAAGATATAAAGTCTTGAAGAAGCTTTGAGAAAAGTCGCAAAAATTACTCCAGATTTTTCACGATTTAAGAATATTAAAGAATATAAACAATTTAATACTAGTTTAAGAAACCATAATCGTTATAAGAAAAATTTCCCCTAACCTTTTTGCAATCACTAAGTAATGATAAATCAAAGAATTAATGAAGTAATTATTAAAGCTCTAGCAAACTTAAAAGAATTAACTATCAATTATGAAAAAAAATAATAATTAGAAAAACAATAAATATACCTAAAAATTCTCAAATAAGAATAAAGTAATAAATTACTAAGCAAAACCTTAAATAAAGATAAATATATCTCTAGATTCATCAAGCACATAGAATCAAAAAATGTCTAACGAGTAAATTTTCAAAACAATCACAAATAAATATTTTCTTACGAACTTATAATTAAAAATGATCATCACCGCTTAAAGAAACTAATAACAGTACCTCCTTTAGTAAGTAAAAATTCTTATAAGTCACTCAAATCATGCAAATAATTTATTACATATGAAAATATTCAAAATATAACACAAGCAATTATAATAAAATACAAAAGTTCTAAAATTGATACTCATAAAATATTCTCCTTGATCAATTTAATCATGTGCTTATTTCGGGCACATGTACAAACTATTACTACAATTTACAATAGTAGTAGTAGTAGTGGTATTAGCACCAAAAGTGTATGTTGTAGTAAAAAAATAAATATAATAAATAAATGAATTATAACAACAACAACAACAACAAGATTATTTTGTCATATAATAAGTAACACTATACTTGATCCACATATTAAAACAATTTTGATAAGTTAACCATATTAATTATTATATTACTAATATTACATTAATCATGATAACTTATCAATTTGTAACAATGCTATATGTTCTTATCCAACATGGTAATTTTGACAAGTATCTTTATAATTTAATAATTATAGTAATGGTTTATACATAATCATAATATCAATATAACCTATAATACAACAAGATCCTAGGGCTAATTACTTAGGAAAGCTCACAATTATTGGCACAAACTATATATCTAATAAATCATTTGATACACAAATATCATATCAAGATAATTATAATAAAGAAGTAATAACTCATATCAAGAAAATAGTACGATATTAATTAAATAATATAGACTGAGATCATATCAGAAGATTAATTAGAATTTTAATAAAATAAATAAAACACATTGTAAACCCAAAAATTTGCATTAGAATCACAATCTAAAAATCGTGTCAGATCATACCAAAATCTGAGAAAACTTAAATCAAATTAAATAATTTTATAACTCTACAATATCATATAAATTAAATTTTCAATAACCCTAAGATATCAGACGAATTAAATAAAGCCTAGAACCTTAAAAGTAAATCGTATAGCAAAAACATATCACCAACAAAACGATCCAATAACTTAATCAATCCGAAAACTTATGCTAAACAATTCATCTATTTGAGCTCTAACACGTAAATCGATATAGTATATCCAGATAATATTTATCAATAAAATACTAAGAAATAATTCCATATAATTTTAAACTCTCAAAATTTTACAGTGATCTTATAAGTAAAACCTTAGACTCAAAAACGGAACCGGAATCTTAAAGTTAAACCGAGTCAACCATAAATCTTAGAAAATCCAGACTCGATTGAACAATTTCTAAAACCATAAAATAATAAATTAATTAGGAAAAATATTACAAACTCAAATTTTGAATTATATATATGGTATAAACCTTAAAAAAATGATATAGTCTAAAAATTTGATCATTTTAGATCTTTATAGGATCAGTTTTCGTATCCGATCACGAACATGTAAATCAATACTATACAATTTAATTAACATTTAGTAATAAAATACTGCAAATTTATTTTCCATAATATGTATCTAAATTTTCAAATCAAATTTCATCAACCAAACAGTTTCCGCAACTGATCGCTAATACGTAAACCAAGATAACAAAGTTAGATAACAATTAATATAAAATAATATCAATTCACTTTCAAAAATCATTTAATGATTTATCATTTCATAAAAATATCATATAAAATTTTTTCGAGTCATAAAAAGTAAGATATAGCTTATATAAGTGTATTTTATCGCTACTAGTAACTTATCTAATATTTTACTATTACTATTCATTACTATTTAATCTATTTTTTGTCATTACTTGGTGCCATTTTGTCCTTTAAATTTGTTCCTATTTCTTACATATAATAGTCTACTAACTACATTTACAAGTTATTCCATTACAAGTCAAATTTGTCATTTTCATTTGATTTTTTTTTCTCTCCTCCTACAAGGCATCCTACTGTAACCTTGCTACATCATCATTTTTTTTTTTAGTTTTTCAAATTATTTGTCCTAACTTAATTCCTCAAATCTTCTCTATAAATACTTACTACACTTCCCTCATTCAACACTTTACAACTTCCTTCAAATTTCTCTCTTTTCTCTCTTTTCTCTCTTTCTCTTCTCCTAGGTTGCACAAAAGCTTGCTGCCCATTTTTTTTTGTTTCAATATAACACACACTTCCTTAAGTTTCTTTTAAGGTAAACACACTTCCCATACATCTATAGTTAGTATAGATGTTGTTTCATGCATTATCCATGATAAAAATCTCCCCATGATGCATAAAAGTTAGGAATGATAATGCTAAAAATGAAATTCATATTTTACATGTGTTATGATCATATTGATTTTGTGTTTATATGGTTATGTACTTGTCATCCAATCTAGCTATCCATATGTATAAACATAGTTATGTACATATTTATATCAATATGAGCATATTGCTCTCTAACTTAACATTTATTTCATGTTTTTATTATTTCATGCTCTTAACATATATTTTGAGATTTGTCTATAATCTAAGTATCAGATTGTCAAGTTAAACAAAAAGGAGACTTGTCCTTAATCTAAATACAAGGAATGCCTTATCTGAAAATTTTAAGGCTTCCATTTTATTTGTTTTGCTCTGAATTATTATGCTAAATAAGGAGACTTGTCCATTTCTAAGTCCTGGGGAGCCTTGACATGAATCTAAGACTCCCATGTTTTTCTTATTATTTTCTTGCTTTTCTTTATGGGATTGTCCATTTCTAAGCCTTGGGAAGACTTGAATAAAAATCTAAGACTTCCATAATTTTCTTATTTTTCTTTTCCTTAAGCTTTCTTACGCTTTTCTTCTAAGTTCCGAAAAGTTTTGATACCAAGCTAAGACTTCCATATTTTATTCTTATATACTCATTTAATTTACTTTCTACATGGATTTATTTTTCATCTTACAACATAACTATAAGTTCATATTCATGCACGATCATAGAATAATGTTGTTGTTTCAATAAAAGTTTCAAAACAAAGTGAGTTATTTCTTTCATACAAAAATAGAACAAAACTCTTAAGAGAAATGATTTTCAACACTTAAGAGAAATTCTTAGTAAGACTTAAGATAATTATTCAATTATGTCCTTTTCCAAAATATTAAAGTAACTTACTATAAATTTTAACGTTGATAATTCTTTGTTATGCATAGTTTTCTTAAAAACTTATTTATATGGTTTATACCAACACTTGGATGAACACTAAGAACAAAACAATTTTTCTAAGTCAAGTTAAAATCAACCCACTAGTTTAAAACCCACTTAGAAAATAAAATTTATGAACAACCTAAGGAATCAAGTTTTTAAAAAATGTAAATTCATTTTATGAAGTCAAGAAACATGAAAATAATAGTTATAATAAGGAGGCACTCATTGTATCAACTCAAAATTTTAGTTTTCTTTCCAATAAATTAAAAAGAGATTTTGTAAACCCCATCTTTCAAACTTCTAAAATAAATTGTTTTATGAAAATCATTTGTAATGCCCTAACCTAAATGCGTTATCAGCCCGTCACATATCCTTACCAATAAAAGATATGCTAAGGCTATAATCACTATATGTACCATATATCATCTGTTGCTCACAATAAGGTTACTTTAAAAACTTTAATATTATAAAGAAATAAAACTTCCTCAATTCACCTACATTACAACTAAAAATCCAAAGTTTATCATAACTTTAACATAATAAAAAGTCCTCAAATAACTAAAAGTCTAAAAAAAACTAATCAGAATATATAATATTTTCCTCTAACCACTGTCTCTAAGCTAAACAATCTAATTATCAGTGGGATGGTCAAATTCACTATCATCTCTAAGCTAAACAATCTAACCATTGCCTATCTCTGTAGTCCACGAATACATCATAACTCGTTAGATCATACACAATTGGATCTTCACCTGTACCTAAAAAAGAATAAGGATTGAGTAAAAAACGCCCAGTATGCCAGATCGAAACCACATGCATATGAACAAACAACAAGCAATATCATATACGACTTAATATCTAATGCAATAATCATAAATTATTATCTTCAATTTAGCCAAGCAACCAACACAGTCCATAACTATTGTACACTAGTCCCAAACCCGAAGTATCTCATGACTCCCTAAAAACATTCAATATAGAAAAATAGGTAATTACATACATACATACATATTGTGTTGGGAATCTCCCACACACCCAGGGTGCCATGCTCCACTACTCCTAAACTATCGGAATCATTTCTAGGTGCAACTCCACTCGGGATAATGCCACATAAGGATCATCAGGTTGCCAACATTAATATCACACTCTGCATGGTCTTTATTAACCGCAGTCAATCACAAGTAACACTTAATCCAATTAAAGTCCAATATAATTAAGTCAAGTTTTAAAAATCTAATCCTATAAGCACAATCAACGGTATGGTCATACCTAGATCAGCTCTTTCACAAAACCTTGATATCAATAGAACTCTGCTCATATACACAACACCATCTTATCACAACCACAGACGTAATTAAATCTCAAGATAAACCAAACCTTAATCTAACAAGACTAAGATCTAGGTTTGTATACCCACCTCCAAAATCAGTATGTCAACTGCAAACTACAATAGACAAGAACTTCTCCAAAGTTCACCAAAACTTTAGAATTCCTTTCATAGCATAACATAAGCCACAAATCAAAAAGACTACTTCCATGATACAAAGATAAATAGATTCATACCTTACCTAGGATGAGATTTCAAATCCTCCTTTATCACTAAGATATCACAACTCTAGCAACACCTAGGATTTTGTCTCCAATCACTTGAATCCTCACAAAACCAATTGAAACAATAATTAGAAATCAAGATCTAATCAAAGCTTAACCCAATAGAGATTTCAGAGAAAGATCTTACCTATAATTTCCTTAGGAAGAGATGTGGGGAAGAACTAAAGACCTAGGGGACTTACATAAAGATTGAGAAACCCCAGCATCAAAGAAAGAATGTTATTTTTTGTAGAAATATTGGCTGGACATGAGCTGGCGGCTCAAGAGCGGCTTAGATTTGAATCAAGGAACAGAACCACCTAAGCAAGCAGAAAGCCAGCGGCTTTCCATGTCAATGACAATGGCCTTGATACATAAGCCGGCAACCTTTGTTTGGCTTTCACTATACGTAGCCATCTTTCACCAAATTTTCTTGCGAACTTTCCAAAGCTTCAATGTTAGTATAAGGCTGGTGGCTTTCCCAAAAAAGCTAGCAGCCTTGCATTAAAAGCTGGAGACTTATAGCTGGCCTAAGTCATCTCCTTCTTGTTTTTCACGAACATCTCCTTTAAGTCCAAATTCATCTGTTCAATGACAAAATTAACCTCTTAAACAATTATATATTACTATACTACCCTTTACGATGATCTATTTATTTGTATATTACATCATTGTTGGAACAACATCACTAGAATCATGCATATAATATGAGCACTTATCTCTATTAAAGGTTTTTCCAACTATATAAATATATATGTGCTTGCTATAGAATTTTTGGATGATGTAGAACTTGTAAAAATTACAATTTAAGAGCTAGAATTTTTAGATCAATTTTCTACTGATCTATTTTGGAACCCAAATGGCATTAAACATTAGAAATAACCTCAGAATTATATAGATCTTTTCGAGTATGTAGAAAACGACTACTAATATGTGAAATTCGGAGTTAAAATGAGTAAGTTGTGGCCATTTTAAGTTAAAATTTCATATAATCCGAATTTTAACGAGAATAATGAAATAGAGTTAGAAATTTAAATAGAATCAATATGAAATACTCATTCTAGGTATTTCTTTTGTTTAGTAATGAGAAATTTGATGTATCTTTCCCCAAGGATCACTCCGATTAAGGATTGCATTAAGGAAGAGTGAGTTTATTTCCTTAATTATTGTTCTTATATTTGTGCTTATAGTATAGAAGCACTAGAATAGGAAAACATAAAATCAAAAAGTACATGTACCTTATAATATTGGTCGATAATCAGATTGTTTTTTTAGTATTCTATTGAAGTGTCTGTCAATCTTGTTATCACTTCTAAGGTATTTAATATCTTACTAAAAGAATCTAATTAAATGAATTCATGCATAGCATGAAGTGAATCACATTGCTTTCATTACTATACCTTTGGTGGGACAAGAGTATAGTAGTGAGGTACATATTAGGGGCTCAAAAATCTGCATTTAACACATGGGAGCACATAAGAACTACAATTAAAAGGCTAGTAGTAGCCGAAAGAACTACAAAAAATTTTATTTGTGAACTTTGGTCGTATGGGCTCGGAAAACCTAACTGCGAATAGAGGTGTAAATCTATTCAACATATGATTTCCGATTAATCATGCATATTGCTTGCTCACGTATTTGATGCATTTCATATGCTTGTCTAATGACTTGATTGATTTACTTGTATGAGTACATTAATACGTGAATATTCTTACTAAACTAGTTGTGCTTACCCCTAGTTTGTTTTTGCAGGAAAATAATAACATCAGGATTGGGATAGGAACCGAGCGCAAAGCATGTCAAAGATCAAGTTATGATAATTAGAGGATTAAAATGTCTATGGACTAAACTTAGTTGAGAGAAAATATCTAAAACTTGATTTATTTCTTTTGTAATCTCCTTTGATAGTGGATGATAGATAACTCAAGTTGCTTTACCTTGTTTCATCTTTGGTAGGGTATCCAATTCTCTGCGGTCCTTGTGATTTGTTGAAATATTGGTATCCAAAACAATTTTTCTAAATGTATATGTATAACATATGGAGAGAATAAGTAATTAGAGTCTTGCTATCTCTGACTTGTAAAGTGATATTCATATTATGGGTGCACACGTGATATGACAACTTTAGAGTAAACCTATTATAGGCCCCTAATTAGGATCATGACACTATAGACATCAAACTTGCATGCCATATGTGATGGATTATGAGTTTGACTACTTACTTATGGAACTTTATTGAACATATTAAGAGCAACATAAGATTTCAAAAAAAAAAAAAAAGAAAGAAAGAAATTCGAACCTTAGCATGCAACTATACAAATCAATACACTAACTCACACATTTGTTACTTTATATGGATTCTCAGCTTCAACAACACGTGAACAATTGAGTTTTTAAATTCTACAGTGCATAAACATTTTAGATTTCACAAAAACTAGGGTTTCTAACCAATACAAGAATAAAGAGACCAAAATAAAAATTAAAAAAAAAATGGAATGAAGCAAGGTTTACCTTAAAATGCAGCATAAAGAAGTAAAGATGTTTGTGGAAGATTGAAGAAGGGTGAAGGAGATTTCTGTTGTAGTTTTGGGAGACACCACAGGGAAAGCCGAATGTCGTATGTGCGTGTTTGTATCTTTTTTTGTTCAAGCTGATGCATGTTTTATAGTAGTAGTATGTTTGTGTTAGCTATCATAAAGGTGCATATGTTCAAATAGATTGATGCTAAAGGTGCATCCCTTATATACGCAATATCTATATTTGGAATAAGTTTTCAGATCGTATTATTTCAGGAAATTTTTTTTTTTAATTTTCTTTATCATTTTTGTACGGAAACAACATGCGATGTACAAACTTAATTACATACATATAAAAATATCACATATATATATAGGTTCTTTCGAATTAATTATTATTATTATTTAAACTTAAATAGTTTCTATTGAAAAACATTTACATGAATTGGATTAATAAAGAAAGGATGTATATTCATCATTACCTTGTAATATCAATTGTAATAATCACACGTGCATTGGTGGGAAGATACCTATTTACCTAAATCTGGGGTTCCATATGTCAAAATAGCATAACGAATCCCAAAAAAAAGGAGGGAGAGAGAGAGAAGGAAGTTAACCAAAAACATCAACCTTGTTCGTTAACAACTTCATGGGAACAAAACACCGCTCTTTGTTTCAATGGTGCTTTTCGTTTTCTTCCACAAACAAAAGATACAACTATATGGGAAAAAAACAAAACCGAGAAGAAAAGAGAGAGATACACGTCCATTCATCCACATTATTCTCCATTGTCCAAATGAAAATAATATTTGTACAAACTTTTGCTAATCCATGCAACGTAAACCATGTCAAGAGAGATTAATTTCTAGTTTCGTGTTTTTTTTCTTGATTAGAAATTGACTCGACATGTAAAAAGGATTTGTTATTTCTTTGTTTAATAGATCGAGTTCGTTTTTCGATTTTAGTAAAACAATAGGATCAACATGAGGGCATGGGAGGCTACAATACGCAAAACTCAAGCAGCTAAAAAACGTGCCAACAGCATATTCGGTACGATGTCTGTTGCTCATGCGGATGACGACACCGACGATGATATTGATAGGCTCGGATCCGATGTTTACACCGCAGAGAGGTTTCTTCCTAATGGCGATTGCTATACAGGGCAATGGCATGATAATCTACCTCATGGTCAAGGTAAATATTTATGGACAGATGGGTGCATGTATGTTGGTGAATGGTATAATGGTAAAAAAATGGGAAATGGTAGATTTAGTTGGCCTAGTGGTTCTGTTTATGATGGTGAATTCAAGAGCGGTTATATGGATGGTAAAGGTACATACACTGGTCCTAGTGGGGATACATATAAGGGACAATGGATTATGAATATGAAACATGGCTATGGTGTTAGGACTTATGCGAACGGAGATCGATATGATGGGGATTGGCGTCGCGGGTTGCAAGAAGGTCAGGGAAAGTATGAATGGGCAAATGGGGATTGTTATGTTGGTGAGTGGAAGAATGGAGTTATTTGTGGTAAAGGGAGTTTTGTTTGGAGTAATGGGAATAGGTATGATGGAAATTGGGAAGATGGATTGCCTAAAGGGACAGGTACTTTTCAATGGCCAGATGGGAGTTTCTATACGGGGAATTGGAGTAGGGACCCTGAGGAACAGAACGGGACTTATTATCCATCTGGGGCTTCTCCGGGTGGGAATCCTCAATGGGATCCTCAGGATATGTTTACAGATTTAAGCGAGCGAAAGATATGCCTTGGGGAAAAGGTTTCCGTCCTGCCTTCACAGAAGAAATTAGCAATTTGGTGGTCTTCCAAGGGAGGGGAAATGAAGCCTAGGCGAGTATCGGTAGACGGAAGGGTGAGTGTAGGCGTCGAGAGGACTATTGATAGAGTTCGTATGTTAGAGGGTGATGAGGAAGTTAGCCAAGATGTTGGGGATAGGATTTCTGGGGTGGAAGGGACATGGAGGCTGATTTATTGGGACTCGACATTGATGATGAGAACTCAAGGGGGCCTCCTAGCCAGCATTTGAGGATACCAAAATCAGTAAAGAAACAAGGAGAGACAATATATAAAGGGCACAGGAACTATGAGCTAATGCTAATCTTCAACTAGGAATTAGGTAATTCATCAAAATTACTTCCAACATACCGCATCAATTAGATTGGTTTCTCCATCAGCTGCCATCCAAGATTTTTTGCCTAATCTATAGTTATGTGCAAATGCACAGACAATCATGAATGTTCATTCATAAAAAATGTAAAAACAGCACATGTTCATAAGGACATTACTTAATTGATCACACGTTAATAATAGATTCCTCATACCTAGTGATCATTAGTTTATCTAATTGGTGATGCATCCCTTTTTAATGCAAGCAAAATTGATATGTAGACATTCGTTGGACGAGCTCCTCCACCAACATCTCTTGATCTTAAGTCCTCGGCTTTTGACCCTAAGGAAAAGGTATGGACAAGATTTCCTCCAGAAGGAAGTAAACACACCCCCCGCACCAGTCTTGCGAATTCAAATGGAAAGACTACTGCCCTTTGGTTTTCAGGTTTGTCGTTATTTTCGCCAGAAGCATTGA
Source organism: Combretum micranthum (assembly GCA_024138025.1). Taxonomy (NCBI): domain Eukaryota; kingdom Viridiplantae; phylum Streptophyta; class Magnoliopsida; order Myrtales; family Combretaceae; genus Combretum; species Combretum micranthum. The sequence goes on from JAMXBD010001880.1 coordinate 177,262, forward strand.
CTCTGCAATGAGTGTCTATACTAAGAGTTGTTCAAAGACGTGTGTTGTGTTCTTTTCCATGCAACTCCTATGATGTGACTAATCAATTCTCTTCGGAAGAATTTTAGTTCTCTAATAGCTACATTGGTACTGTAAAGAGTTTCGAGTCAAAATCCTTTATTGAACTATGCAAAGAAGATATCATGATTGACTATATTTGACTCCTCAGGACCTAAGAAAGTTGTTTAAGGTCGATCCAGCTGATTATATGCTCTCTATATGCGGAGATGATGCTCTTCGTGACTCTCTTCACCTGGTAAAAGTGGTAGCTTTTTTTATTTGACCAATGATGATCGGTACATGATCAAGACCATGAAGAAAGCAGAAGTGAAGGTGAGTTTCCTATCACTTATGAGGCTAATTGTATATTCCCTCAAATTTGAAGACTATCTTTATATTTTGTTTGGGTTACAGGTGTTCCTAAGGATGCTTTCTTCTTATTACAACCACGTCCGATCTTTTGAAAATACACTAGTGACGAAATTCTATGGTCTACATTGTGTGAAGCTAACAGGCCCTACTCAAAAAAAGGTAGGAAGCTGAAACACATGTCAAGGTGCAAAAATGTTTCAGATGGATAAGGAGTTACAGTGATCCTTTAAACTCGGTAACATTAGTGTTCATATATATTAAGGATATCTAAGACAATTGAAGGGATGTTTTGCTCATGATGCAGGTTCGATTCATCATTATGGGGAATCTATTCTGTTCTGAATACACCATCCACAAACGCTTTGACTTGAAAGGATCTTCCCTTGGCCGCACAACTGATAACCTGAATCTAAGATAGATGGAAATACTATTCTCAAGGATCTTGATTTGAATTTCATATTTAGACTGCAGAGACCTTGGTTTCAGGAGTTCTGCAGGCAAGTGCTATCTTTACCTTCCCTTGCATATGTATTCATCCACGAACTTGAAAGAGTTCCTTCTCTAGTGCTTCCACTCCTTCAAGTAGAGATGTAATTCCTAACCTGTCATTTCTTTAGAATTTTGCTCCTTATTAGAAGCTCAATCTTATTTTTATTATGCTGACATGAAACTCCTCGTCAGAAGAACATCAGATTACTTGAACCAGAAAAGGCTTACATGAAGCAGCCTTTTGAGACATTCTTTACATTTGAACTTCCTCCTTTATTATTTCTTTAAATTATGCAAAGCAGTGTGCAGGTGACGTGCTTTTCATCTCATCAATTGAATTTGAAAAACCAACTCTTTCTTTGAACAGGCAAGTTGATAGGGATTGTGAATTTCTCGAACAAGAAAGGATTATGGACTATAGCCTTTTGGTTGGTCTTTATTTCAGAGACACATCAGTTCAAGGATATTTGATTCCATCAGGAGCTAGGACTCCCACGGTTAACGTCTACCTTCTTTTTTATCATTTTGAGTAACTTCACTTCTTCTTCCATATTGAGAATAACTTTTGTAGCTAAACCATTTTTTTTCCTATACTAGGTGACTCTGACTTAGGTCCACGTCTCTCCAGGGCAGATATGGACCAGCTTCTTCTTGATCCAAGCAGGTAAAATGCAGCCTTAATTTGATTGATCATGCAAACTTGGTTTTTAGATTAAGATCTTGATACCAGAAGCTTCATAACCATATATCACTTTTTCTAAAAATGTCCAAACAAAGTACGATAACAAGATCTAATAATTCTTTGACCATGTTCACTTTTATGGACAAGTATCAGCATATGTGCATTTCTTCCTAATCTATCTATGTACATATATTGAACTGGTACAAGCTTCCATTTGAATCTATCTTGGCCTTACCTATATTTAATATCGTGCTAGGTGGGCTAGTATTAGGTTGGGTGTTAACATGCCAGCACGTGTGGAGCGAACGTTTAGAAAAAGTGGATGTGAACTTCAACTTGTTGGGGAACCAACCGGAGAATATTATGATGTTGTGATGTTCTTTGGTATATTGACATTCTTCAAGACTATGACATTAGCAAAAAATTAGAACATGCCTACAAGTCAATCCAATATGATCCAACATCAATCTCGGCCGTTGATCCTAGGCAATACTCAAGACGCTTCCGAGATTTCATATTCAAGATTTTTGTTGAAGACACGTGATGTTCGTCAGATCAATTAGGTGTTCCCTAGTGTTTATGCAAGAATTGAAATGAGCACACTAGAATTTCTTTTGCTAGACCAGATTATCAACCAAAGATGTGTGCAAGTTCAACAAAAATGTCAAAGAAGATCTCCTCACATAGATTAATTTGTATATTATCTATGCTCACAAAGCAACAAAAAAGTGCACTTGTATGTTCATTTCCATTGATTGATTCTTTCATTTTAACAAGAGAGAACTTCCATGATGTTTCTAGCTTATCTTGGAGCATTGTATAGTTTCTTCTTCTTATCATTTCCTTTGAGAGTAAAATAAAGGATGTAGTCAATTCAGTACATTTTATCCAGTTCATTGATGGCTCAATCAACCTTCTTATGCAATAATGAAAACTGAATTAAACAATTCTAAGATTTTTTTGTGTGTGCCAAAGAATTCAACTGAAATGTGTCTCGAATCATGGAAAGAGCCAATGATTTGTATTTGATTACATTAATCTTGTAACCAAACGTCGTTTAGTCCAGCACATCCTATCTCGGTTTTTCACATTGGTGCATTACCTCAACCTTATCACCATTTTTGTGTAGTCAATTGTGAATACGAATAGCAACGAAAACAATGAATATACACCAAATAAAGCTATCGCAAAGCAAGTTGAGTACAGGGAATAGACCAAGAATAGAAAAGTTATACCTTAGTAATACTATTATCAGTTTGAGATAAGAAATAATGAGTGTTCATTTGTTTAAAGTTATATTATCAAGCATTTACTTTGATTTGTTATTACAATATTAAATTGGGAATATAGATAAAAATATCATTATGCCCCTATTAAGTTATTTTAAATAAATGAAAAATTATTTAAACATACCGATGCCCATTCTCACACCTATATTATTCATAACAAATAAATTATATATACAAACATAGAATCTATATATACATATGTGATATATATCATACAGACGTATATATAAATATATATAAGTTTTGTGTTAATCTATATGTCATACACGCAAACATTTATACATAGAAATGTTATAGATATTTGTTAAATATGTAAAATGATTTAATATGATATATATATATATATATATGCACACACATATGACATATGTAAACCATATTATATAATATAAACATATTTTTACATATTGATTACATATAACAATTGAGTTGTACATATACACATATATAAACATTCAGTTCATTTATTTGTCATAACACAAAAATATATATATAATATATGTTATGTATAATTCATATTTTATATATACTCTATAGGTTATAAAATAGATTATTTATAGCCAATTATATATATTAACAAATAGATTATATAATAACATATATAAATTGTGAACCATATATAATACATATATAACATATAAAGTATCTAATAGATAAGGGAGTTTATATAATATATTAACAAACTGATTATATTTTACATATATGTTATTATAATTTTTACTAAATATAATCTATATGTTATATGTGTTTTATATATAATCTATAATGTTATACATACTCACATGTATACATAATATGTTATATATCATTAGTAAGATATAAAATAGACACGCATAAATACAAATTTGTATGTTGTATATATAAATTATAATATGTTATACATACATGACATATATATATAACTCTATACTTTATATGTTATATATAATCTACAAATAAAGACATGACTATTCTAATTATTCGATATATGTGATCTATATTTCATAAACGCTAATTGTATTGTATATATAGTTTATAGTATGTTATGCATAGACATCAGATGTAATATATAGCATTATGCCATCAGTATTATAATGTATATATATTTATACTATATATGTTATATGTAGATATTACATATAATGTGCAAATAAAGATATTACATAATCTTATTTGTTATGTATGATAATTATAATTATGTATATTTCATATATGGTATCTATATGTTGTGGATTTAACTTATTATATGTTATATATAGACAAAACATATAATATATAACTCTATGCTATAATAATATTATATATATTAATGTGTATATAATGTACATATTATTTAAACTATATTGTTCTATGTAAATATATATATATATATATATATATACGCAAATAAAGATATTACATAATCTAATTGTTTGTTTTATGTGATATTATAATCTATATTTCATATATACTATTTGTATGTTTTATATATAAATTATAATATGTTATAAATAGATGTAACATATGATATATAACTCTATGCTATAAGTATATATTATACACAACAATGTGTTTTAATGTGTATATTATTAGTGATTGTGCCTATGCGAATCATTAGATGTTGTCACACTTATGTTTTGTTAATGAAAAGGCATTTCTTTCCGAGAATACGTATATCATATGATCTACTTAAAATTGTGTACCATATGATATTGTATAGTATTATAATATACATTTCTTTTCCACTATAATATCTTTTTTTGGTACATTTACAAGGGATTTTACAGATATGTTGTAATAAAATAACAACAAATAAATGACTATTGTAACAATTTGAATAAGCAAATTAATTGTTAAACCTATTCTAAATAAAAGAACAAATATAAAGCAAAACAAGAAGGATTGAGCTTAAGGCAGAAGCTTGGGGGCGAACTTAGGCCATAAAGCTGGTCCAAGTCGAGTCAATTGGAGCATGTCAAAGGTTGGAACGAAATCGGATTCACTCATCTCTCTCTCTCTCGATCAATCGATCAATCGATCGAATTAGTGCTAATGTGGGTTTGGTATCGATGATGGATGGTTTGTTTATGGTGAGTTGACGTTACGAGTTGGTGTGCATGTGGTTTTGAGCAGCGTTGAATTGGTGGCTAATGATGGCATTGGTTTGTTAAACATTTCATCTTGGTTCTCGATGGTAGGTAGCAAAGTTTCAGGTTTTTGTTTGGTTTGGCGGTTGATTAATGGGGGTATGGTGTTTCGTTTCTGGGTTCAATTAGCAATGAAGGTAGTTGTTGTGTGTGTCTTTGTGTTATGAATGATATTGTTGTTAGAAGTGTTTGTGTTCAAGTTTATTTTGTATTGCATAAGCATATTTTGCTGTTTTTGACACCTTAGATAAGTTAGTGAAACCATATATGACAAGTGTTCCATGAAATACTTCAACGAAGAATTGCTTAGCTCCTTTAGGAACTAAGGGTAAGCTGAAGAAGCAAAATGAATTGCATCGTCTAGATATGTAATCAACATTGCATTTTTCATAATCTTTCTAATCCCATTAGCAATGTGTAAAAGGGGTTGAACATGGGGGATTTTGTTTGCTTCATTTTGTATGCACATGAGAACATTGTGAACGAGAAATACGAGCCAGAGTATGACTAAATGATAGGAATCATGGGCCACATGGACCAATAACTAAAGCTAGAGCTAAAGGTTTATTGAATTTAGCTCTAAGGATCCTTGTAAATTATTCGAACGATGATGAATTGGGCTATCTCAAAGGATACATGATATACTTTGGAGTAGGAGCTGTTTTGGTATACTTAAGCAATGGAGATTCATCATCTGAAGAGATCCTACTTGTGATGATGGCCGTGATAGAGTTTGTACTTGGACGTTGAGCACCAATGGAGATCACTCTCGCCATCACACCTATGATCTAGGTCATGATGGGAATTATGTTGGTGATCAAAGACTTTATCACATCATTATCGGAAGCATTGGAGACCTAAAGAGAGAATGGGCGTCATCATACTTGTGATGCCGGCCGTGACCAAGCAAATTGTGGCCATGACTAGCTATTTTTCAATAAAGAAATATGATATGAAGATATCACGACCGTAATTGATGGGGTGATACCTACCCCATTTTTGTGTTGTTTAGGGCATTTTTTCCTATTTGATTTGTTTGTCTTGTAGTTTTTCATATTTACCCTTCTCGACTTGTGGGGATATAAAAGAGTTATTAGTGATATATTTAGCAACTTTATACTTGTTTTACCCTCATGAGCATTGTATCGTCCTTTATGAGGAATTGACTTCTTGAATAAGATTGCGATTGTTTGTGCCACATAGTAAACCCCCGGGGGGGGGGGGGGGGGGGTGGTGGTGTGGGAGGGGAGGAAAGGGAGAGAGAGGGTTGTGTGAATTGGTTTCTTAAAACAAAAACTTTAACTTTGATTTTTCCTAAATTTTAAACACTAACCCGATTAATTATAATAAGCATGGCTTTTTTTTTTATCATAAAAGTATGGCTTTGAGTTTATTTTGCAATCACAACAAGTAATTAAATGCATAAAAATAAAGAGTAGGGTAAGAGAAGTTTGCGCAATGATATATAGAGGTTCCACCTTGAGCGTCAATCCTCTATTCTAGCTCCAAGCCGAGGACCTGGTATTCCATACCAGTATGTTCTACTATATGCAAACAAAATCGCTTACAAATAGTGTTATCAATTCATTTTGTCAGACTTCACGCTAATACTTAACTATCTCTGAACTCAGGGTCTATTTGTAATCTAATTGTCACAACATAATCTAAAACAAATGAGGATTAAAGAATTAATAATTCCTCTCAAGTTTCGGTGCAAGAATGAAAATTTAAAGTAGTAGTAATTTGCACAATTGCAAGCTAAAGAGTTCGCAGTAAATAAAGCTTTCTTTCACATAAGTGTAGTGTCTTTTTCTTGGACTTCAGCTAATATATATCTTCACATCTTCAACGGCTAGATAGGATAAAAATTTAAATGTTTAAGGTAAGCTTTGTTCCTGATAATGTGCTTCTTGTTGTTGATGAGATTTGCTGGTTTTTTAGTAGTTCTTCCAACGTAAAAACATAGATAAAACTGACCATTTAAGGAGATAATTGTTCTTGATATTGATTTGTCTACTGGAGATAATGACTTGAATGTTGATCTTTATCTTGTTGTATACGATTCTTGAGGCTAATATGTAAATGTTGTTGATCATATCTTGATGAAAAGATAACCTCTGCTACACTTCAAAATAAATCAAAATTATATCTCTTAAAAATAGGACTATATCTTGATGCCAATAATCACATTTAAATTCGAATTCCTTCATTTAGAAATATGACCTTGATATCTCGTAGATAATGAACTTCTCATGAAAAATTTAAACCGAATTTAGACTTGAAAACTGAATTTGGAAATGTCCAAAAAATAGAGTTTGAACTTTGAACAAATTGAGCTTGCTGTCCGAAAAAAAAAATTCAGGAATAAGACTTTAATGAGATGAAAACTTGAATCCTTTGGATATCATTATTGGTGATATATTATTAATGATTGTTTTCACATCCGCATAGCATTATTGGTGATACAGACTAAAATTTATAGTTGCGTCCACATGTGTGAATATCGTTCATACGATCATAGACGCCATGACGATAGACTTGTTATCTACTCTTACTTGGTGAATTTGTGAATCTTATATGGGGTCGTTGAATTCATTAAAATATGTAGATGAACTTTTAGGATATATGATTAGAATTTTATGATATATACTGCACTAAATTTTAAGTATTAGTTTGCATATAACATAATTTCTGCTTTTAGGCTTACTTTTTAATAATTCTTTAGAACCTTAGGATATATTTTCTATATAAAATCGACGCAAATATGGTTTTAGGTATCCCACTTGTCTTAGGGTTTGTTTGTTTTGTCTGCATACAAATAACATACTAATATTTTCAAATAGACTGTTTATCAATAATTTTACGCATAAAAAGATTAAATAAATTAAATACAAAAAAAATATAAATAAAATACATGTTTAAATCGGATATAGATACAGATACGGTTACGGATAAAAAAATCAACTATCTAAATAGACCCTTATGCGATAGTAGGTCCGTCATATAAGTTATTATATATACTTGCTATATTACCCTTTAGCTGCAGATATAAGTGTAACATATGATGTTGGATAAATAGATGTAATACAGGCACCTGTACGTATAACTTGTGCAGTATTTTAACTTTGATGTGGTTAGTAATCTTTGTATATAGTAAGTTCATGCTTCGACATGCTTGATTCCAGGAAACACCGACGACTTATTTGTATACAGAATTTTGGCTTGGTCGTATAAGTCCCTTGTAACATTAACCTACTTTAATAGAAAGACTAAGAATGGAAAGGTCTCTTAATAAGAACAAAAATCTTTTTATATCCTTTTTTTGTTTTTTTCCTGTGCATGGGACACTTATAAATAATAAAAACTATTTCATCAACTTATATTTATATATAATATCACATAGTTATTTTCTAAATTATCAAAAAGAAATAAATGGGGGGTTTTCCAAACTTAAGAGTTTTATTAGAGTTTTTCAAACAAATGGAATAAAAATTAGACTCTTTTAGGGATTGTCAAGAAAAATAAAATCAAATTGGCTAATCACTTAAACTTGGTGATTCTTCACAAAATAGAATGAACTAACAAACTAAAGTTTTATAAAATCAAAATGAACTAGACCTGAGTCCAACTAGAAGATACGTAGGCACCCTTGTGACAGTCACTATAATAATAATACTTTTAGGTATTCTTTTTTAAATTCCTTTTATATGTTTTCATAACTAAATAATAGCTTTTAAGACCTTTTTCTCATGAAAATCATAAAATAGACTTTCTTTATAAAAATTGCATAAAAAAAGGTTTTTCCTTTAGGATCTTCCATAAAAATTTAAAAAATTACAAATTTTCTTGAACTCTGTTTTAAATAAAAGCTAAAAATTTAAAAATCAACACTAAACAGATAGTTCTTTTTTATCAATTCGTCCCATATAGTTCAAAATTTCCTAAGCCCATAAAAGGTCTAGATAACTCTTTAGAATTTTAAAATAGTAGGCCTCGAATCCATCAATCTATAGTTTTCACATGGTTTAGTAATTAAACTAAAATAAAACCACTCTTTTATTTTTCGTTCACCCTTTATTTTTTCGACTGTGGTCGGTGGAGATTCCAAACTAAACCATTTTAAAAAACTGGGCATTTGCGAAAACCCTATTGGTTCCTTATTGAGTGTTTCATATTAAACGATTTAATACGGTTCATGACCTTTAGAAGTATAGGAGCTAAATTTAGGCTCGACATGAGGTCATTAGAAACCTTTTTCAACTTCATCAATTTGATAATCACATGATAACCCATATTGGTCAGTTTCAAGCATTTGTAATAGATTTTAAATAAATTCTTCAAATTACTCTAAATGTTCATGTCATACAAGATCACATTGACAATTTATTGACAATTATGTTTCTTCACACTATGCGGCCTAAGCTTGAATATGTTAAGAACTCAAATATTGGGAGGAAAAACCATTCCTTCACTATTTGATACTTATTAAAGGATATTACATGCGTCTACTTGCGTTGTACCTTCTAAACCATTAGGCGATTACTCTTATGAGTCAATCTGATTCCCTAGTATGAATTGAGGGGGCAGGTAGTAATAGTCGAGGAAGATGTGGTAGACAATGTGCATCAAGTCGTAAGAAATGTAGGCATTGATAAGATGGCACATTTAAGGGAAACTTGTTATGCATTACATGGATTCCCTCCAAGACATTTTCTGCACAAAGAAAAGGCTGTAAAAACTGCAAAAAGAATTCTCTATAACTAACCCTCCAATGACAAATCGACAGCTATTGTTCCTATAGAGGAATATTCTCGTTTATTTAAGTTATAAACATCTCACCCTCATAGTACATCTCCATTTTAACTTCAATAACTGATGTTGGAACATCTTCAACATAATTGATGCATACGTCTGCATCTACCCCTTGGATTCTCAACTCAGGTGCCTCTAAGCATATTATGGTAATAGTCCATTTTCTCCTATCTCATTAAACCTTCTTTTCCAATTAATATCACACTTGATGATGGATCACGTACATCAGTAAAAGGTATTGGTAATGTTGCTCTTACTAGCTCATTGTCTTTATCCAGTGTATTCTATGTGCCTAAATTTCCATTAAGTGTATCTATTAGCAAGCTTACTAGAGATTTGAAATGCTCCATAACCTTTACCTTTGATTATATTTCTATTCAGGATATACAGATTAGAAAGGTGATTGGCAAAAGACATGAGTCTAGAGGATTATACAAGTTAGTTGTGACTTAATCAAGATTGGTGTTTTTGTCAAAGGCTTCTCCTTTACAAATTCATAGTCTTTTAGGATATCTAAGATTGTAGTCTCTTCAAAAAATGGTCTCTAGTCTCTTTGGTCTTGGTAATTTAGAGTGTTAGCATTATCAATTGGGAAAGCATAGTAAGTCTTCTAATTGAGTTTAAAAACATGCTTTTGCACCATTGTTCATTTTGATATTTAGGATCCAAGTCACGTTACCTCCAAGATGGGATTCAAGTACTTTGTAACCTTTAATAATGATTATTCCAAAATGATGTGGCTTTTCTTACTAAAAAATCATTCTGAGTTGTATCCTATATTTACTTCATTTTGTGCTAAAACATTTTGGTATGCATGTTCAAGTATTAAGAAGTGATAATACTAAAGAATATCTTTCTTCTATTTTCAGTCTTTTATGACTAGTCATGGCATGCTTCATCAAACTTCTAGTTCATACACACCCTAACAAAATGGTGTTCTTGAATGAAAGAATAGGCACTTAGTTGAAACAACACGTATTATGATGTTTCATATGATGGTTCCTCTACGATTTTAGGATGATGCAGTTCTTACTTCTTCTTATCTTATCAATCGTATACCTTCTTCAGTTTTTTATGACTAAGTTACATTCCCAATTCTTTTTCCTCATGATGCTTTATATAATAGTCCTCCATATGTGTTGGTTATACCTGCTTTTTTCATGTTTCATCTCTTGGTAGGACAAATTGTTGTCTCGATCATTTAAGTGTTTGTTTTTGGAATGCTTACGTCTCTAAAAGGGATATCATTGTTATTCTTTAGAGTTGCAACATGCTTTTATGTCGTGTGATGTGACGTTTTTTGAGTCCACCCCTTTCTTTACTAGTCCATTTATAAAATATGAGTCTATTTCAAACATTTTTCCAATCCCTATCCCTCTCTCCTTATATTCACCGTACCTAGGAACTCCAAATTCATTATCAAAATCCATTGAATCAACAAAGCCTACAATTATGTCACTATAGGTTTACAAGCATAGATCTGCCCGGAATCAATTACAACAACTACTTAAGAACATAATGTCTTGCCAAACACTAATCCAGTCTCGAATCCACCTTCAAAACTAGATCTTCCTATTTCCTTATGGAAAAGTACTAGATAGCGAACTACACATTATGTTGTCTCTAATTACATCTCATATGCCTCTTTGCCTTCCAACCATTTTGCTTTTGTGTCCTCTTTATCCTCAATTTATGTTCCTCAGACTTTGTTAGAGGTACTATCTGATCTAAGGTGGATGTAAGTAATGGTAGATGAGATGTTTTCCTTACATTCGAATGAGACTTGGGATCTAGTCTCTTTAACTCTAGGAAAGTCTCTAGTGGGTTGTAGATGGATTTATGCAATGAAGACTTTACTAGAGGGTTTAGTTGATTGTTGAAATTCAAGATGAGTAGCTAGAGGCTATCTACACGCATATGGTGTTGATTGCATAAACACTTTCTCTCTTGTAGATAAGATGGTTAAAATTTGCTTATTTGTCTCTCTAGTAACGATTTTTGAGTAGCCTTTACATCAGCTAGATATTAAGAATACTTTTCTCCATAGAGATTTGAATGAAGAGGTGTATATAGAGTAACTCCTAAGGTTTGTTGCTCACTGATTTATAGATCAAAGAAGTCCTTGTAGGTGCATAAACAATCTCTTTAGGCCTGGTTGGTAAATCTAGTTTAGCTCTTCTTCAATTTAACATGGATAGAAATATGTTAGATAATTCAATTTTCTATATGCTATCGAATTTAGGGAAGCAAATTTTTTTTATGTTTATGCTGATGATATTATCATTACTGGGGATGATGGCAATGGAATCGCTAAATCAAAAGCCTTCTTGCATCAACAATTTCAAACTAAAGATCTTGGAGCATTAAAATACTTTTTAGGTGTTGAGATTGCTTACTTAGGATAAGACATTTATATTTCTCAAAGGAAATATGTATTAGACTTGCTAGAGGAAATCAAGATGTTAAGAGCCAAGCCAGTGGATATTTCTATGGATTGTAACATGAAACTAGTGTTGGGACAAGGGAAGCCACTATTTGATCCAAGAAGGTATCATAGGCTTATTGGTAAACTGAATTACCTTACAATATCTAGACCTTACATTTCTTTCATTATAAGTGTAAGCAGTCGATTTCTTGAATCTCCATGTGAAGTTCATTGGGAGGCTGCAATGAAGATGTTGTGTTATCTTAAGGCAGCTCTAGGTAAGGTACTAATGTATTATAATCGAGGGCATCTTCAACTAACAGGTTATACTGATATCTATTGGGCTAGATCTTTTACAAATAGAAGATTCACATCAGGTTATTGTGTTTTATTTGAGGAAACTTGATTTCTTGGAAAAGCAAGAAACAAAATGTAGTTACTAGATCTAGTGCAGAAACGGAATATAGAGCTATAACACTTACGACTTATGAGCTCGTTTTGCTTAAGTAACTAATGGTTGAATTAGGATTACGTCAAAATGAGTCAATGATGTTGTATTATGACAATTAGGATGCTATGTACATTACCTCTAATCCCATTTTTCATGAGAGAACCAAACATATTGAGATTGATTATCATTTTTTCAGAGATAAGGTGCAAGCTAACGATATCACGACATCATTTGTTAACTCGAATGATTAGCTAGCCGACTTACTAAGTCTTTAAGATGTTTTAGAGTTTAGTACATGTGTAACAAGCTAGGGCTTTGTGATATTTATGCATCAGCTTGAGAGAGAATGTTAAGCATGTTTTGTAAATATAAATAGTAGGGTGACTTATGTGTAATATGCGTAAAATATTAATAAATATATAGTGATGTGGAGGGCTACCATGATGGAACATTTTTCTCCCTCAAACAAACATGTTATCAGGATAAGCTGGCATTATCCTGCTATACCTAAATCAATAGGAGGGTTGGGCATCCCAAACCTTCACTTACAAAACTAAGCATCTCTTATTAAGTGCATTTACACCTTTTTCACCCATCAATCATAGCTTTGGGTAACCCTATGCCATCATAGACATTAAAAAAAAATCCATGGTGATTTCCGCTAGGCACCATCTTCTAGATCACCTTTATAGGAGGAACTTACTGATGTAAAAACATGGATTTACTCATGAAACCATAAGCTTCAACAAGACAAAACTAACACGAGCTTTTGGTTTGATTAATGAATGGATCAATTCATGTTAGGGATCCAATCCGGGGCCCTCCCATGCCTCTCTTGCATGCTCTTCTTGTCAACGATTATTATGTAAATGAGCAGATTTACGAAGAATGAAAGATTAGCTTTTCGATTTATGATGACATTGTTAATAATTTTAGGCCTATTTTATTTGCATTAACAAAGCAAGATTGTTTAATATTTTCTTATTCATCTCACTTTGACCAAAGTTTGCATGATTTCACTAGGCTTCTATAACCAAATGCCATAGCTATTCAAAATTTTATTATTGAGTAGCAAAGATTATGGAGTGGGTCTTTCTCACTAAAGGTGCATTTATTCTTGTGGAAAGCACTACATGATGGCTTGCCTATAGGAGAATGGTTGTCAAAACCATATCCTATTAGGTCTTGACTTTGTCCACACTACTAGGGAACGGAAACACTGGAACGTGCTCTTTCTTTGTGTCCTGCCATCTAACCTATATGGATGGACCTTGAAATACAAAGTAGTGATGAAGCCTCTCAACTATTCACTAATTGAATATTAGAAAATCTCTACATATCCCATTCTACCCTTATCGCAAGCATCTCTCCAATATCAATTTTATTTCCTATTACATTACTCATTTGGTACTAGCAAAATTGCCAAAAAATTTAGCCATATACTCAACTATAAGCTAATATGCCTCAACAAATATGACTTCATGTGTCATAAGATATCAAAACATAAACTCTATGTTGGACAATACCATATCCTACGTTAATTCCCTTCTATAATAAGATGTATAAGAACCAATACTAACACATCCATACATCCATGCACCATTGTTACTATTAGTTATGTTGCTAAGGATAAAGGCGATTTATGGATATTAGGTGCATGGTAGATGAGTGTGATAGACTAAGAGTACACTTTGCTAACTTTTATGCTATATAATGGAGGCTGAAATTCATTCATCATATAAAATGGAAACATGTTTGCATTTCTTTTGTTTCTGCCACTACAATACATCTCTTTACATAAAATGCATAACTCAGTGTTAAATTATAGTATCACACTTTTCTTGGCTTGCAGGAGCAAAATGAAGCATCCTGAATATCTCATTCAATTTCAGCTGCATGCAAAGGAAGAGAATATTGTTTTGATTTCATTACTAAAAAATCACACACTTTTGTTGATGAAGAGTGTCTAGCTTCTATTCTCCACCAAATATTTTTATGCTTCTACAGATGGATGAGGCTGAGTTGAGTATAGTAGGGAATAGTTTTTGCACTTAGTGACCTTAAGCAGCATGTATGGAGTTATATACTCTCTTTTGTAATTACACTTTGTACTGCCTATTACTTTTACTTTTAATAAATAAATGTCTTTATTGCACAGTGTTGGTGGTCCATTCTGGATCACAAGCCCACCTGAGTCAAGCCCATTACACCAACAAACCAAGCTGACTTGATTGGCTCGAACTCTATTAACACATCCTATTAATGGATAGCCTAGCCCCAAGACCTGCTTTGGTAAGTCGCTCGGTCTCCTCCGACCCATTAGTCACTCGGCACAAATGGTTTGGTTGGTACTAGCCTACATGTAGAGGAAATGTGGCCTCCTCCCATGATCTCCACTACTTTCCTTAGTCATCCACTTGCCCACTCATCCACTTCGACTATAACTGTTAAGTATGTCACTTATAAATACTCATTTACCTCTTCAAAGATAGGTAATGTCGCACTTAATCATTCTTTCCCATTCTAATTATGGATTGATCATGGCAAGTATTCACTTAACCATTGGAGTGGCCCAACATGCCATGAATTGGATTCCTGTTTTGCAAGCCTTACCACCAACCTTGATTTAAGACTAAATCACTAAAGTCCATTGTCTACCAGATTCAAACAAGTGACACATCGAGAAAAAAAACTTTAATCCAATTGATGGATTGAACTAAAACTTACTTGCATGAAGACGCCCTCGAAAATAGTTAAGGAGGTAGTGGAAGAAAAATAATAAGAGTATATTTATCGGAATCTAGTTTGAGGAAGAAGTAAAAAGTGAGAGAAAGGAACTCAAAGTAATGAGGAAAAGGAATGTGGTTAGCAAGTTTAATTATCAAATGTGAAATTAGGGTTTGAGTTTGAATGTGATTCCTTATATTTGATACTTGTTGAAGATGAAAATGAAGAAAAAGAAGAGGAGAAGCATTTTGTTTTAGAGAAAGAAGAATTTTGCCATGAGGACCAACGAATTCTATCTAGAATAGCAAATGGGGAAAGAGAGTTGTATAAGGAGGTAGTTGGTTGGTGAATACCCTCCTCGGCAAATTCTCATAAATTTGTGCTAGATACATATTTCTAATACCATTCTTTCCATTTACTATCCACTGTTTGTAATTCTTTGTTGCAAAATCTACTTGTTCACTATACTGTAATAATAATTCTATTACAACCTAACTCTTTATGATGAGTTATCAGTGTTTAATTGACATAATAGCGATTCTATAAGGAATTTCTATTATAAAAAATCATTGAATATCTATTCATTACTCGAATAGCACTCCAATGGTGAAATTGATTTTTTTTCCCAAGATACCTTTATTCAAATAAAAAATTAACAAATGAATATCCATTACAACTCTTTCTTTTTCTCTTTTTATTTTCTAAGTTGATGTTTCTTTTAATTTTCCATTTCATTTTGCAATATTTTACTTTAATTGTAACAAGTAGGTAGGTCACTGACCACCTATTTTTTGTAACATTCTTGATTGAATTGTGCCATTAGGCGACATTGCATGTGGCATGTGGTCTTACTTTCCTTAGGGTGTTGCTCTAGATTACTTATCTTTTTACGATTAGATAACTTATCTTTTTGCCTCCTTATGTATCATATTATATTAAGGGTTAATGACCCAAATGCTACCTGAACTTTGCTCAAAAGAGCTATTTACTACCTAAACTTTTAAAAGAGTAATTTACTACCTGAACCACCTTGTTGAGGATACAATCACTACCTGGCCTAATAGTATTAACTCTATCATCTTACGTATCCAAACCAGCCTATCTTAAAACAACACGTGGCATTCACAATAGAAAAAAAAAAAACCATAGAACATATTTCTCACAGTCAAAACTTCTTTAAAAATATATAAAAATTTTATTAACACAATCTTTAACCTAGTTAAACCCCCTTAAATCAAAACCTATACTTCACCAAATTCAGGAACCCAAATTTGCAAACTCTAAATTCGATTAAAAAAATTCAAGCACAGTAAAGCACACTTGACACTTTCATGTAAAGAAGAAGATCGAAAGAGATAATAAATAGGTAAATGAGATGAGTTCACAAACTCCAAGCAATAAGCTCTTATCATTATTTTTTCCATTCTGTTTTCGAAATTTTCAAATCCCTCAACACTTGATTTGTAGTGTGTATTCCTTCAATCCTTCTTCCATCCGTTGTTCCGCCAGGCAAAAGGATAACAATGTCAAAGTGGCCGTGATAGTAGGTCTTCCTTCAAAAAGTAGTAGGCACCATAGGGTTTCATTTATGCTTACAGTTTTGATTTGGGTTTTGTTTAGGCTTTTAATTCGTGTTTAAGGTTTAGTACTTCTATATGGGTTTTGACTAGAACAAGAGTTTCACATGGCATTTAACTTTTAAGGTTTCGATTCGTTAAGTATTGTAGATCAATTTGGGGTTTCAAGTTCAATTTGTCTAATTGAAGACGATCAAGGAGGGGATAGATTTGGGTATGTTCTAGTCGCATAGATCTTAGTTTTGTTTTGTTCAAAGTTTTGGGTGCGAAAAAGATGATAGAAAAATGTCGTTGAGAATTTTTTTTTTTTTTTTTCATGTGTGAATGACATGGGTCGTTCTAAGAGAGGCTAATTTGAACACCTAAGATGAGAGAGTTAGGCCATGATTGTGTCCTTAAAAAGTTGGTTCAAGTAATAAATTAATCTTTTAAAGTTTAGGTAGTAAATTGCTCTTTTGAGCAAAGTTAATAGTATTTAGGTCATTAAATATTATATTAAACATGCAATAGATACATAGGATAGTTCTATCATTATTAATGATTTTTTAAACTAGAATTGGAGCACACAGGTGTTATGTGCTCACTGGTCGGAAATGTCATTTCAGTTGATGAAGCTAATGGCGTTAAAAGCTATAACAGATAATAAAGCCAACATGGCATGGTTTTATTAAAAACTAAAATTAGAACTCGAAAAGCTTAAAATACTTAATTAAAAAAATCTAAAATCCATACACTAAATATGATCTTGTCCTTGACGAATGGTTCAACCATTGTAACCAGTTCATAGATCATATCTCGTGATGAATTGAATTACAAATTTGTTTTAAGTTAAGGTACTTCTTAATAGAACACGATCGGAAGCATCCCAATAGATAGGAAAGGCCAGCCCATAGTCGTATAGCAATTCTCCAAAAGAAATGGCAAGTGAATAGTGTAATTTTAGGAAGCAGCTGATTATGTATAATATAGAAAAGGAGAACGGCATATTATAAACTTATTATATCATATCTAATATGCTGAGTATAATATATGATTTTTTTATATATTTTTAATTGTTTATCATGTATAGATAAATACTAAAATAGCCATTTTAAAGTTCTTTAAGTGTTAATGTTTTCTTTTATAATTTTTGTGCCAAAAAGTATGAATTATGGGTAAGGAAAAAATAATAATATCTTAATAAAAAATTATAAAAATGCCACTAAAAAAAATAATCCAAAAATCACAAGTTGAACTTATCTTTTGAAGGGACAAGCTTGAATTATAATAAACTCGTTTCTTCAACAAATGAGTTTAATGTAAAATTCGTGTAATGCCCCAAGGGATGCCCTAAACATGGCAGTCCATCGTACACAATATTAAAATCTAAGAATGAATTCCTTAATCATGCAAAGGTTGGTGTACAACACAATAAGGGAACACATTGGAGTATCACAATTTATGTTGATAACAATTAAATAGCAAGACAAGAGAAATATAAATCATTAAACCCAATTAAAGTTAGTTACAATTCTTAGGGTCATACCCCCATTAATGTCTCAAATGAATCAAAATCTATATATATATATATATATATATACACATATTTTCTAGTGATCTCCAAAATAATAACATATTATATATTGCTCATAAAGAAATTTTCAAGAATGAAACTCCATCTTATGCTCACACTTCTTCCATAAAGGCTTCAAAAATTCATCAATGATTTCCTTAATGTCCTGATCCTCAAATGGAGTATCAAGCATTCCTGTTTCAATCAAATATCTATAGTGGTGTAAGCTTACAACATGCTTAGTGAGATAATGTCCATCATTCGCGCCCCAAAATCATAAACAAATAAGTTTATCAAGCATATGTTATGCAACAACCATATGAAACAGGCAAATATGTAAGGTCATCTAGAAATTGTACATAGAACAGATTTATCCCTCCGTGACAAGGGTTAGGGAATTCAAGTTGAGGCTTCGGATTCTATACTGCTAGTTCCTAAGAACTTGTTCATAATGATCGATCTGCACGGTTTCTTCACAAGGATGCATTCTCTAAATGTCTGTAATTTCCTTACAAAGGAACAAATCTATGCCTGCAGCAAGATTCATATTTCTGTTATCTCCTTGCGTGGGAGTAGCATCCTTTGATATGACTCGATGATATGCAATGCGTGTCAATTTCTTTTTCTTAAGCCACACCTTGTTAAGGTTCCTTAAGGGGCGATCAAACAATTTAACGCTCACAAATGGCCATACATAAGTAAGTAATCAAAGCAATTAAACAAACAATTCAAGGTTTTGATATGCTTAATATTATCTTGATCATATAAACATAAAATCACATACATAACCCATGAGTTTCCCATACATATCCTTTTTATATTTTCTTAGCATACTAGTACTACTATTTCTATAAGCACAAACAATGTAACAAAATTAAGAGAAGAATTCACTCATCTATGAGAGCAATTCCTGGTCGTAATAATCTTTCAGAAGTAGTATGTCAAGTACTTCCTCATATAAGTAAAAGAAATACCCAAATGAGTATTTAATAGAGATTCCACTTAAATTTCTACTTCTATTTATTTTATTCACGTCATTTTTCCCGTTTACGAATGTTTCAACTTAAAATGGCTATAACTTGTTCATTTTAACTCGGAAATTTTGCATATGAGTAGTTGTTTTTTACCTACTTAAAAAGATCTATCTATTTCTAACGTTATTTATAACATTTAAGGTTGTTTAAGGGTTAAAATAAGGTGGTACAGATTCGTCCTAAACATCTCAGCTTTTATTATTTCAAATTTTGAAGTGTCTACTTCATTTAGACTTCTATAATTAAGTATAACAACATTTCATTCTTTAGAAATCATATTCTTATGATAATAACTCATATTTCATGCATGATCCTAGTGATGTTGTTCCAAAAGAAAAATTTTTGAAATAATCTTTTATGAAAAGTAGCAATATGGAGTTTTATGAAAAACACCTTTAAACTTGTAATAAAATTTTTCACCTTAAATTTTGTAATAAAAAGATAAATATTTTATAAAAAAGAACAAATGTGTCATTTATCATAAAATAAGAGGGTTATTTGGTCAACCCTAATAAATGAGATATAATTATCAACCCTCACATTAATGATAGTCAACAAAATCTTTAAAGATTATGGGGTTGCGTTTTTCCTAAGCTAACCTTATCCTATAAATAGATCCCTTTAGCCTAGTTTTGCTTGCCTTTTCCTAAGCAAAAACCCTAGGTAAGTCGGTCTTTCTCTAATCTTTTTCAATCATTCTCTTTGGTTCAATCTTTCTAATACGAGTTGTTCTACGAATTTGAAAGAGATCCAAGAGTTATGGCGAAACCCTAGAGTGATTGGATATTTGGGAGACTCTAATTCAAAGGAAAAAGGTAATATCTTTCTTAGGGTTTTATAACTTCTACGATTTGAGGATTATAGGTTTGTGATTTCAGTTTATTATTGAAATTTAGGAGAATTGTGAATTAGGGTTCTTATTCCAACTTGAGATCTACAAGTTCTAGGTATGTAAGAATCCATTCAATATTGTTGTTCAAAGATATTCATTTGTTGTTTTATTTCGAATTGTTAATTGGAGACTTTACATATATGTATCGAAGGAAGTTATGGAGAGATTAGGAGATTGTGGAGAAAGCTATGTTCAACAATTTCTTTGAATCATAAACAAAAGAGACAGGTGTGTTAATTACTTTTCGTAGATTTATATTCATGGTTATAGATTCTTCGAGCAAGATTATGAAATTAAGGATTAGGGTTTAATTGTGAAATTGATTGAGACATATTGTTGATCAAGGATATCTAAGAGATTAGGGCTCTTTTCTTTGAGAAGTCTTGTTGTTGGATTTGAGTTGGAAGCAATACCAGGTACGACCTTACCTTATTTGCTGTTTATGCTTGTATGTTTAGAATTGCATAAATTGACCTAATTCTATCAGGCCTTTTAATTTGATTTGCTACAATTAGTAAAGACCATGCAAGAGTGTGACATTAACGTTGGCAACCTAATGATCCTTGTGCCGTGTTGTCTCGAGTGGAGCCGTACATAGATATGATTCCGGTAGATTAAGAGTCGTACCAGCTTAATTGTAGTACGCAATGGTAAGTGGATTGCATCCAACACCAATATACAAATATAAAAGTATTTTATATAAAGGCTTGTTTATCGGGGTCATGAGTTACTTCGGGTTTAGGACAATTTGCAAATGGTTCTAAACTATGCTGGTTGCTGGCTAATTGAAAGATAATAATCATGTGGTTGCTGCATTAATTATTAGGAGTGCATGTGAATTTGTTTGATGCTTGTTTATGTGCATTTGTTTGTGGTATGGTGTACTGGGCGTTTTTTGCTTGATCCTTATTTTCCTCACAGGTGTAGGTAAATATTCTATTATCTATGATTTGATGGGATACGACGTATTCATGGACTATAGGGAAAGCGATAGTAGATTTGATCCTTTTACCGATAGTTGAGACTAATGACCTTGGATCTAGTGATTTCAGAAAAGAAAAACAATATTTTCATGATTAGTTTATTTTTGGAGATTCTGTTATTTCTTTATAGTTAAATTGTGTAGTTTTATGATAAATTGAGGACATTTTATTTCAAGTATCCTTTATTTGAGAGTTATTAGTGATATTTGAGTTATATATATTGGTAGATTAGAAAATATAGCCTTTGCATGCCAATCTTTGGTAATGACACGTGGCAGGCTGATAACGCCTTTAGGTTAGGGCATTACAAATTTTGTAAACATGAGGCTTAACAAAATTCATGGTTCTGCAAATACATACATATATACATATATATGTACATTTGGAACCTTCAAGGTCTTATATTTA
Source organism: Combretum micranthum (assembly GCA_024138025.1). Taxonomy (NCBI): domain Eukaryota; kingdom Viridiplantae; phylum Streptophyta; class Magnoliopsida; order Myrtales; family Combretaceae; genus Combretum; species Combretum micranthum. The sequence continues at coordinate 199,099 of JAMXBD010001880.1, forward strand.
TTTTAAACTTTATTTAACAATCTATTTTACAAGATAAGGAATTTACTCCTTGTGACATATTGCTTTTAAGTTGCATTCCCCTTGAATTCTTCTTAAGTTTGGTTTTCAAATAAAATCCTAATTCATAGATTTGTAAATGCGAAATTCAATTAAAGAAAATCATGGTTTTAGGTTATTTTAAATCCATGAATTTTTCATTTTCAGGTTAAACTTTTTTGAACTAATTATTTCCCAAAACATAAATCTGTATGTTTTTGTTATTCTAAGTTGTATCATCTTTAAAATATTTTAAGTTTTGGCTTATGAGAAAAATTACGCAAATGACTTGTTCTAAATTTTTATTTTCAACAAAAAGGTTTATTCATTATTGTAAATAAGATTTTTAGAAAATCTTATATAACAAAAAATTATCAGCATTTATATTGATAAGTTCATTTGGCAATTTAAAAAAAAAATATACTTGAGTGTTTTCTTTCAAATTCTTTATTCTAAACTAAAGGGTTTCCAAAGTATTGGAGATAAGATTTTTGTAAATTATTTTACATAACAAAGAATTTTCGACATTTGTATTTTTAGAAAAGAAAACTCTTTTTAACAATATTTCGTAAGTGTTGGTAATAAAGTTTTTGAAACTCATTTCATAAATTTTCTCATCTTTGATAGTTTATTATGACAACATCACTAATGGCCATGTATGTACATGAGTAAAATATAGCACTATAATTAAAGATAAAATTATGAGCATAGACTTATTGTATTATACAGAAATAAAGATGAAAATATAATGAATTATGAATCATGAGATGATATAGAATGAGTTTAAGGTCAAAACAAATAAGTTGTAAAGGTTTAAGTTTGATTGTAGAATGAATATTAAAGTTCGGATTTCTGCAATTTTTGACAGATTATACGCCACCTCATGGAGAATCTATGCCGCCGACGTAAAGACGGCATAGGAAGAGAACAGTAGCGTTTTTCTTAATGCTGGGTGGAATGCCGCCGGTGTATACTAGGGTTTCTCTTAACGACGGCTAGAAACGCCGCCAGCATAGGGCATGGATTTACCAGTGTATGTGGTAGGATTTAAGTTCTGGGAATTCAAAGCCCCGATGAACGCTGCTAGCGCTCGTGTAAATTTTGCCAACGTAGAGTATACGTCGGCAAGATTTAAACGTACGCCACCGGCGTAAGACCGGCATATGACCAAATTTCTATAAATACGAGACGCGAAAAACAGTTTCGACAGATTTTCTTTTATCATTTTCTTCATGCGTCAAAGACGGTTTTGGAGTGTTATTGGAGATCTAGGCTTGGAGAATTATCCGGAGAGTGTTTTTGATCCAAAGTAAGTGATTTGAACCTTCTCTTATGGATTAAATACGAAATGGTATAAGTTTTCTTAGGTATGGTTAGATTTTGCATGAAGGTTCTTGTGAGGAAACCCTAGCACGTGTTGAGATCTGTGAATTGGTGAATGTAAGTTAGGTTTTAGCGATTCAAAACAATAAGTTTATCTTCTCTATGATGGATTCAAACAAAATGCAGGTTAAACAATCCTTATACGTTCTTTATGTTGTGCATATTAAGGTTTTGGGTGAAATAATTGGTGTTGTGGAGTTTGATCGGAATAGACGGTGCAGATAACGGAGATTTTTTTCAGGTTAGGGTTTTTGGAGAATTCATGTTTGTTAGGGTATTTTGATAATGCGATCATATATTGATGTGTATATATATATATATATATGTGTGTTATAACAGAACATTTGGAGTTTGTGGAACTGTTGTTGGTGTGGATATAAGAGTTTGTGGAGTTTAGGTTGTCTTTGTTGTTGTTGGTATCAGATTTTGAGGATTTAATTTATATTCCTGAAAATTTAGAAAGGTACGACCAATCCTTGCTTGCTTTTTTTGCCTGTAAGTTTAGTATTGATTGAATGCTTGTAGGAACAAAATTTCTTAATAAACCTAATCATTATTCGGGTTAATAATTATATGATTAGTTGTGCTTGGTTTTGACCAGTAAAGACCTGGCAGATAGTGATACTGGTGAGGCACCCTGATAATCTTGGTATGAGGTTGTCCCTAGTGGACTCGTGTCTTGATATGATTCCGATAGAATTAGGAGTTCTGGATTCGGGGTGTTTGAGGAGTACCCATTCATCCATATATGTATATGATTATTATTTTCAAAGAGTTGTATGATTTTCAATGGGGTCTGAGTAACTCCGAGTTTAGAATTAGAGTATACCTAATACTGAACTTTTTTGTTCTGTTGGCTTAAGGAAGATAATAATATGACTGTTTGCATTAGTTTAAGTTGCATGAATTATCTGTCTATTGTATGTGCATATGCATTTGTATTTGGATTGGAGTTATCGTACTGGGCGTTTCCGCTCATTCTTTTAAATTTAGGTACAGGTGAAGAAGATATAGTGTATGATCTTTTCGGATATGACTTATTCTTTGATAGCGGGGATGGTGATAGTGGACCTGACTACCCCGAGAGTTAGGCTTCATATATCAAATTTCTAAGAAATGACATATTTTTATCATTTGGAATTGTAGTTGGATGCTTTTGTTGGTTTTACATAAAAGATTTTAATGTAAACAATTTTTAGTTTCTGTTGAATTTGTTGACTATAATGTCAACTTGGATTTTATGCTTGAACCAAGAGTTTATGTTTTATGAAGTATGAGTTTATAGTTTTTAACGAGTTTCGTATCCTATGAGATACCCTATGAGTATTTACAGATGATGATTTTATTAAAGTGGATAATAGAGCCTTTGCGCGTCCTATATAAGCAAGGATACGTGGCGGGTTGTAATGCCCTAATTTTGGGTGTTACACTTATCAAAGCATAAAAATTAGAGATAGATAATCAAAGATAAGCAAATATCAAAGATAAAAGTATGAGAGCCTTAGCTTGTAATTAGGACTTCCCGGGATTTGAATAAATTCTAATCACCATAAAAATAAGAAAATCATAAAGAAAGAAAAATATAGAAGTTTTAGATCTTTTTCAAGACTCTCCAAGACTTGAAATATTTACAGTCTCATAAATAATAATAAAAGCTTGTGTGTCTTAAATTTATATCAAGGCTCCCGAATGCTTAAAAATGGACAAGTCCCCTTAGATAACAAAATAATTAAGAGTAAAACAAATATAATGGAAGCCTTAGAATTTTCGAATAAAGCATTCCTAGGACTTAGCCCTCTTTGGTTTTGACTTGATTAAGGACAATTCTAAGACTAGAGTTTGACTAGTCTTAATTTATTAGCAAGAAATAAATAAAAGCATGAAATAAAGCATTAACAAGATGTTAGATTAGTGAGCTTTAAGCTCTAGAATATGTATACATATATTATACATACTAACAACAAATAGATAGTTATGTTAGAATCAAGAATACAACATAATCATAAATTCAAACATGGAGTTAAGCAAGACATGAACAAGATGTTATATCTATGATTTCATTTCCTAGCATAAGCTCATGAGGATTTTGTTTGAAATCATAGCATATATGCTGTTTATGTTATGTTAACATAAACTAAAGAGGGGGTTTTTAGTGTTTTATCTAAAGGGGATGAAGACAGATGAAACAAAATTTGTGAAAATCACAAGGAGAAGGAGGGGGAGAGCTCATGGTTTTGGGAGAGGAGAGAGAATTTGTGAAAAAAATTTGCAAGGGTTTTGGTATGGTTCAAGAAGTATGTGTAAAGAATGAAAGAGGGAAATGGTATTTATAGAATTTTGAGATGGAAATTTAGAGTTAATTAAATGAATGAAAAACTAAAAGAAATAGAGTGTAGAGAGAGATGGTATGGCCGACCACGAGGAGAAGGAGAGAGAAAATGAGATTAAAAAAATAATTTTTGAAGATAAAAATAATGAAATTGAAAGAAGTTTAGTAAAAAGTCATATTTGAAATATAAATATAAGAAATAGGTGTGTAAGAAATGTAAGAATAGGTAGTAAAAAAAAGTAGAGATAGATTAATAGTAATGAACAATACTGAATGTAATTAAATAGTAAACAAGCAATAATTTGTCGGTAGTAATAAAAATGCACGTGATTAGGCTATATTTGATATTTTTAGGAGCCGTAAAAATTATATCTAATATTTTTACGAATCCTTACTACATTAAGAGTCTAGATTATCTTTCGAAAAATTTTCCTTATTTTGCACGTTGGTGTCCTAATTTTAGAAAATGATCCCAATTGGGTTCGAAAAATATGAATTTATGGCGAATATAATTATTTTACGTTAAATGACATTTTTCCAAGTTATAAGCTGGGGTTAACTCATTTTTATTATTTTAAGGTTTCTAACACGGTCTTGCTGGATCTAGATCTTCTAGAACATATTATTGACATAGGGTGGTTGTTAGGATTCCGGTTGAATTCCAACTTTAAGATTTACTCGTAAGATTATAACATCTAAGGTTTACACTTATACTATATATTTGGTTTATAATTTGAGTTCATCCTATTTTTATAATTTATTTAACATTTTAGAGTTCTCGAGATTGTCTAATCAGGCCTCAAGGCTTCTAGTATTAAATGTTGACTCGGTTTGACTTTCGGTATTAGTTTTAAATTTTAACTCTAAGATTCACTTATAAGATTACTGAAGAGCGTAAGATCTTACAATTTTTATCATTGATTGCTATCTAGTGATGTTGTCTCAATTTGTGTGCCATGGTTGGGTACGGAAATTGCTTTGGCTTAACTGGTGAAATTTCAACTCGATAAATTATTACTATATTGTGGAAAATGATTTCGCATCATTTTGTTATCAAATATTACTTAGATATACTACCTCGATTTACATATTAGAGAATGAACATATGAATTGTTGAGCGTAGGAATTCTAAGTCAAATGATTATTGGATTTTCATATTATCTTCAAAAGCACACTTTTTTTCAGGGTTTGGTAAGGAGAGTTTTCTATTCCCATCACACGTATTAAACATTTATGGCTATTAAGTTTTTATTTGATCTCGTCTAGGGTTTCTTAAAGTTTAGTTTTAAAACTAGTTTTGATAGTAGCTCTAAGGTTCTCATCTAAGAGTATCAAAAAATCTAAAGGCTCACAATTAGTCTCTTAAAGAGACGAATTCAAGTTACCTAGTTTTAAAATTATTTTTAAATTAATGACATTTTTATAAAGTTTTTTCCAGATTATTATTATTATTATTATTATTCCTTTTCCCTTAGTGTTATTATATGGTAATTAAATTATTTTTCCCTCTTTTCATCACCACTTCTCATTTTTATCATCTGCTAGTACCACCATAACCACCACTTCTATAATAATGCCACCATTATTGTTGACGACAACAGTGATTTTGTACTTGTGTTGCATTGATAGTAACATGGCCTTAATAATATAGTGGTAATGATGGTAGTTTAGTACTAATATTTTGATAACATGATTAAAATGTTAAATTTAAGATGTTGGCTCAGAGATATAATTTATGTACCATTTTAAGAATTTTATATTTAAAAAAATTGAATATTTATATACGTTTTCTCTTATTAGCTTTCACTTTTTCATTCTTTTATTCCTATCTTTAATTTTTGCAAAAATTCAACAAACATATAATTTTCATTAATCCCTTAAAATTTTCAACGGAATTTAACATGTATCGGCATCATATTCATCTCTAGTCGGTCACGGGGGTTTGTATTACATATCTTTCGTAGCACTTTAATTCGAGCATCAGTTCGCTGTGTGTATGTGTATCCAATGATGAATTTTTTTTTTTTTTAATTTTGTTATTGAGATGATGAGTGATGACCTCACAAAATCCGAACGTCATCCATCGTAGGTAGGCAATAGCGGAGTGGGGAATGGATGGTGATGAAGCATGTGTGCTCATTAGGTGCGACGGGAACGGGATAAGGGAACATCTACAGGCTAGAAGGATATATGTGAACCTCCTCGTTTAGCAAACATTTGTATAAGCCATAAACACACAAACATACATACCTCCGAAAAGGGCAAAAAAAAGCTTGCAAAAGGTCAGTTGCGGGGGCGCCCACTGTCCCCTGGTCCTGTCCCTTTCAAAACGTAAAAGTTAAAAAGGACGCAAGTCGTAGTCCACAGGCTCATACGGCTTTTAAGATGTGGGAAAAGCCACAGGTACATGTACTAGCCCAGTCAGGACATTCTCCTCCTCTCATTAAGGTCTATTATCATCTATATTAACCATAACGTTTTATTTATTTAAATATATTTCATTCAACTCATTGCAGTTATGCATGTAAAAATAGTTGCCATAAAACTTCCCTTTTTTTTTTTTTTTGTCGTAAAAACTCCTTTTTCTAAAAAAAAAAATTCAAAAATAACTGTTCCCATTTTTTTAATTAACTTCCAATTGACCCTTTTTAATCAATTTTTTTCTGTCTAATTTAATTTTATATGTTTTCAAGCACCTATATAGTAGATAGATGGTCTGCTAGTATATATTATCTGAAAAAATAAAAAAAAATCCTAAGTCAAATAAATACTACTAAAAAAATTGATATATGTAATGATATTTATAAAACATATACGACAATATTTCTAAATATTATTGATTATCATTCTCGTGAGTCAAATATAACCAATACTTATCATCACTTGTATATACACCTAGAGAGTTTAGTACCCGATGAAGTAGAAATACAGGAAAAATTTGTCTCCCTTACATGCTTTTGTTAGAAACAAAAGTCATTAAGATTAACACAGAGAAGAAATGCTATCAAATAATTTTTTATATATTTTAACTTTGCACTCTTGGCAAAGTACTGGACTGTAAGGGTCGGTGTTTCTCACAAATGTCGAACCTTTGCTAAAAAAAAAAATTGATTCAAACCAATTATCTATTTTCATTCTTTCTCCATAAAATATTATATATTACCTCAAAAATATCAAGCCATGAACTTAGCTTCGGTATCATAATAATCGGATCTTCATTAAATACGTGTATATCCACGTGTGTATATTATCCATCCAATATTTTTCTGAAAAACAGTAGGGAGAAGATTCAAACAGACAGACATTATTCGGGACAACCCTACATTTGGATCGCCCAAGGACATTTGATTAGGTGCACAATATTCGGATCAATTATCTTGTTTGCGCTTGCGCCCAGATGCACCTCTTCTTTTGAAACACTTTCACCATTGCTGGACCACATTCTACATTCCAATATTTTATAATTCTACCTTTTACAGCTAATATAGAGTGAAATAACAAGCTATCAACGGTGAGAAGAAAAATTGATGATTACAACGGGAGAAGAAGATTATATCTTTCATTTGAAACATTAAAATTGATGTTACTAAACTATAAGGTTATTGGCATTAATCCTAAACAAAATTATACAAATACAACTTGTACAAAAATTATTACCAGATATCTAATAACAAATTGCATCTAATACATGTGATTTTATTTTTAACAAAGAAATTGCATATATTAGATCTGATTAAGATATTTTTGTAGTTTCAACGGTGTAGGTGAAGGCACAAAAAATAAATCACATGTCATAAATACAATTAAAGTGCAAGTATATAAATTGCATGTCATGCATACTATTTATTTGAATTCAAAGAGGATGTAATAGAGTTGTAATGGCTATTACAATAGTAAAAGATAAAATATCTATAATGTCCCTTATATTTATTACAAAGAGAAGATAATTGTATAGGTGTTACTTTCAAGATAGGGATTTATGATAAAGTTAAAAAATAAACTATTAAATGACAATTCATGGGGTGGAGACAATGAATTGCTATCATGTTGTCACGCCCCAGAGAGTACCCTAAACGTGGCAGTCCGCCGCATATAATATTAAAGCTAATGAATGACAACCTTAGTCACGCAGGAGCTTCGATATCACATGCAAAGCGTGCTTCGAAGATAGTAGGAGACTCATAGGGGTATTACGTTTAAATAGATAGCAAAAGCAAGCATGAAACTTAAATAGATAAACATAAGATATTCATTTGATAACAAGTTCGTACATCATCTTAGAGGCATTCCCCTGCTTTAAAGTCTTTGTTCAACTATACTAATAACAAAATAAACATAACTACCACATAAGTCTACTATAGAGATTTTTCCTAGAAGTCTATGTTCAAAACTAAAAATACATAAACTTCTTCCAAAAACTCCTAATAGCATAAGCTCATACCTGCACACTGGGCTCATCGAGCCAACCATAGATAATCATACTATAATAGAAAACTATAAGGGTATAAGCAAATCTAGCTTAGTGAGATAATTTCTAACTATATAACATTTCCATATGACAACCAAGTTATTTAATTCAAGCATTTGTAATGCACCAATCACATGAACAACCAAATACACAAGATTAACCGGAAATCAAGTGCAACATGGATTTAACGCCCTTCATGACAAGGTTGGTGGTTATAGGCCCATACAACCATCAGTATGTGCAAATTTGCCGGCTCCTACTTACCCTGTAACTTCCTGGCTCCTACTGGCCCATGTAGACTTACCGGCTCCTACTAGACACCACTACCACTTCCTCGTTTCCCACACGAAGAATAGTAGTGAAATAAATGTGACTCACAAGTATGATATGCATGAATAAATTTCAATTAAACATTTAACCATTTAAGTTGAATTCATGTTAAAGGTGATCAACCATAATTTCATCATATTAATACAAGAGTCATGCTTTTATTCAACATATCGTCTTTCGATATACTTCATTTTCATTCAACAATTATATCATAACAATGATCATTTATTTTTTCCTAAATTTCTAGTGCCACACTAATTACAAGCACAAACAAGGAAATGTAACTTAGAAAAGAATTAACTCACTCCATAATCGGTAGGTCTAATCGAAACAGTCCTCTGATAGACGATCTCGGTCCCTCGTCACCTAAACAAGATGAACTACCCAAAATGAGTCTTTCATAAAACTTCTATTCTTGGAGGTCTTAAATTTCTCTTAAAATTACGATAAAATTGTATAAGGGGAAATTCCAACTTAAATGGTCATAACTTGCTCATTTTAACTCGAATTTCGCGTATAATATATCGTTTTCTACCTACTCGAAAAGATCTACACATTTCTAACTTATTTTCATAAAACTAGGTCGTTTGGGTTCCGAAAAGATAGCGACCAATTTGCCACGAATTTATAAAACTTGTTTCCTTCTTGTAAATAAAGTTCATTTGAAAAAACGAATATTTCAAGTATTTTGTAAAATTTTGAAAGTATATATATGTAATGACTATAACAAATGTATGAAGTAAATGAAGTTGCTTAACTTATGAAAAGTAAGGTTTTAAAAACTTTGAACTTGAATTTTATTGGAATATTCATTTTATTTTTGAAAGATTTTGAGTTATTTGAGATGAATATTCTTTTTCTAAATTTAATCTCTTGTAATTACTTTAAATTCCTAAGGTGTGGTTTTATTTTCTAAACTTGGATAAAATGATATTTTTGGTTCCTTGTAATGATTGCAAAAGAATTTTTATTTCTTGATGAAAGATAAGTTTTCATAAAACTTTTTGTTTATTTAAGAAAAATCATTTCCAAGCATGTTCATGAGTTTTAAGAAATCTATTTTCTACTTTTATTTAACAAGAACCTTTAGTTTTAGAAAAACACTTCTTCATTATTTTTGTTGAGACAAAAACATTATGCTCATGCATGAATATGAATCATAAACTATAGAAATATAATGGAACATAATAACTTGAAAGATTAAGCAAATAAGAAAGTAAATCAAGTATTGGGACCTTAGCTTCATCAAGGTACTCCGGGACTAAGAAAAGACTAGTCCCAAAAAGAAAAGAAAAAGAAAAAGAAATTGTTTTAACTTGATGAGGACAAATCTAAGACTAAAATGACTAGTCTTAAAAATAACTTGAAATAAATAAATTGCATGAAAGGTAAATAAATTACAAAACAATGAGCTTATATGCTCTAAACAATATATATAGCTATATAGATATATTAGATAGTAATAAACATAAAGAAACATAAAAGAACATAAAAATTTGAATTATGAACAAAAACAAAGTATGAACCTATTGTCTTTCTTAACCTTCATGTTTTAGAAAGCACACACTAAGCTCATACTAAGTAGATGAACATAAAGAAAACTTGGAGAAATTTTTACCTAAAAAGCTAAACTAGAAGAACTCTTGAAAGAACTCTTGAGAGATTTTGAGAGAGATTTTGTATAGTAACTTTAGTGTAGAAGTGTGTGAAAGAAGTGAAGATATGAGGGGGTATTTATAGAAAATGTGGGAGATAATTTGTGTTAATTATATAAATAAAATAAAAATAAATTGAGGGAAATTGGGAGGGGGCCGGCGCCATTCATGCATGGGGAAGAGAAAAATTTATTTTTTGTTATTTTGTTAATTAAAAGTAAAATGAAATATGTGAAATTGTATTGAAATGAAAATGTTAAGAAATAGTGTATGGTTTGTAAGAATAGGTAAGAAAAAGTAGAGATAGATGAATAGTGTGGAATAGTAAAAATAGTGTAATGTAAAATAGACATAACAATTTAATGCCGTATAAGAAATACGCGTATAAAAGTATATCTGATATTTTAGCTACCGAAAAATTACGAAATTAATATTTTGAAAATCTTATATTTTTACGAGTCTAACGGTATATCGAAATATTTTTCCTATTCCGAGCTTCCGGACACGTTTTTCAAGAACTATGTTCCGATCGGGTTCAAAGAACACTCGAATTCCTCCAATTTGATATTTTTATATAACCTATACTATTACGAACTATTAAAGCTAACTTTTCCAACTTCGTTTTCTAGGGCTTGAGAAAACGGCAATGCCGGAGTTAAGCGGTTACGGTAACTAGGTTTTGGTTGACTTAAGAATCCAATTGACTTCTTATTAGGTTTTAGTCTTTAAATTCGATTACAAAACTTCGGGATTTACACATGTAATAGCAATTCATTATGAATTGTCATTCATTTAAGTGAACACTGTAATATCAGCTTTACATCGAACGATAAAGAAATAAATAGCTATTCATGTTAAGTGAATTGACTCATGTAATATATAAAATGGTTAATTACAAAAGTATGACCCGTATTTTAATTAATTTGCAAACATATGACTTGTTTTTTTATGATAAATAGGTGACCCAAGTTTCATACAAAAATGTAAGTATTATTTAATAATTTTAGAATGACAAATTCCAATATCTTATTGGTCATCAAAATTAATTTTACATTTTTTCAATTTTCTCATTTTTTAAATAATTTTTATTATTTTATTTAGTCGTATTTTATTAAATTAATCTTTTTTTACCAATAATACTCTAACATATATCTCTCTAATAGTAATTAATTATAATGACACTTATATTTAATATTAAAATTGATTAATTACAAAAACATGACTTATGTTTTGACCAATTTGTAAACACATGACCCCCACTTTTTTGTTTTTACAAATAGGTGACCTGAGTTTCATACAAAAATATCGGTATTATTTAATAATTTTAGAATAATTAATGTCAATATTTTATTGGTAATAAAATTAATTATGTATTTTTTCCAATTTTCTCATTTAAAAAAATAATTTAAAATATTCTATTTATTTAATTTTATTTATTCATATTTTTATTAAATTAATCTTTTTTATACCAATAATACTTCAATACATATCTCTCTAATAGTAATTAATTATAATAACACTTTTATATGAAACTCCAGTTACCTATTTATCAAAAAAATAACACAAGTCTTGCATTTGTAAATTGGTCAAAACATGGGTTATGTTATTATAATCAACCCTATCTAAAATCAAGTTCACTAGATGTGGTTTTGCATTGGTAATTTAATAATTATTTTGGTGTGATTTGTATTTGCATGATTTTTTTTTTTCGAATTAGTAATCAGAAAATTTCTTCTTTAATATATACACTTTCACTTATGGAATATTAAATAGAATTATAGGAACTATATGAAAACATGAGAAACCCAAGTTGTTAAGAATATATATTGGTTTGTTTGTTTCATCATATTTAGTTATTTTGACATCATATTTTTATCGTTTTCAAATATATATTTATCAAGAAATAGATATCGTGAAAAACTGATAGTTTTATTATAAACTGACCAAAACAAATACGATAAAGATATGATACAGATAAGTTACAAATGTTGATCAAATACAGATATAATACAGATAAAAATCCAACAATCCAAGACATAGTGAGAAAAAGACGTTGTATAGTTTTTATTAGGAGTGTTCACGGTTTGGCTGGTTTGGTTCAAGGGTCGAACTGAACCGAACCGAATCGCATTTAAAATGGTTCGGATCAAACCCTTAATGAACCGAACAATTTCAAATGTAGTTCGATTTGATTCAACTCAAATAGCTTTTAAAAGTATTTAGTTCTAATAAATAATATTAATAATCATTTGATTTCCGAAGAAAGAAAAAAAGATGTTTAGATTGAGAAATGTTGTGCTAGAATTAAAGTTACTTATCATTATATTAGGTAGTGTATTTAATAATTTCAAGTATATATATTATCCCATCCTATAAATATTTTTTAATGTGAATTTAAAGTAATATATATTTTTAATAAATCTATAACATTAATTAAATAAAATCATTTTCGTGCATATATTTTTTATAAATCTATAACAATAATTAAAGAAATTCATTCTGTTGCATTAATTTCTTGTTTATTTGTAGTATTCTTCCCTTATAAAGTATTTAAATTTCTATTATACCATTAAAATGATTGTGCATGTTCTAAACTCAATTATATCTTTTATTTTAACTTGATGCATGTCTATTAGTTCTAGGAAGAATTTAAAATTAATAAAATAGGAAAACATACTAGGAAAGTTTTCAGATGATTAAAAGTTTGCTTGTTAATATTATTAGATATACAATATATTTAACGATATATTATAAAAATATATAATACGAAATATATATACAAGATTTTATTTGTAAATAATATTAATGTGGTTAAAAATGTAATTTACATTTCATAAATCGAAACAAAATCATAATTTCTCCTAATAAATCTACAAATTAAAATCTTAATTAATTCTCTTTTAAAGATGCATATAAACATAAGAATAGTATAAGAATTTAGAATTGTAATTCTATTTCAAGTCTATTTTAACATATTATATATATATATTATATATGATATTAGAGTGAAATGTCACGTGTGATCCTTAAATCCAATGTTTAAGAGTTATAGTAAATAAAATGATATTTTTTTATATTTTATTTTTTAATATGAAGTGGTTCAGTTCGAGTTTAAACGGTTTAGTTTGGTTTGATCCCTTCAACTAAACCATAACCATTTAGACTCTATTTGAGTCGAATCACAAACCAAACCAAAATATAAAAAAATCGTATTTTGCGAGTTAATTTGGTTTGGTTCGGTTTTCGGTTTTCGGTTTTCGGTTTGGTTCGGTTTTCGGTTTTCGGTTTTCGGTTTGGTTCAACGGCCAACCCTAATTCTTGTACATGCAACAAAGCTCGTGGGGGGATCTCAATTAGATGTTTATCATCTGTAATAAGACTGGCATCTATAATGAATTTAGACGCTAAATTGCTTTCGTCAATGAATGAGTTGTCGAATGACTAATTTCTAAAATACGATTAAAGAAAAGTTGTAAACAGGTCCAACTGGTAAGATAGGACATTATTGTGGATGGTTATAATTGATCATCGCGGGCCAATACTAGTGGTGAAACTAGTAAAAAATAATTAGTTTTGGTATTGAATCAGATTTGCAACTTAGAGATGGGCTGGTAGGGGCTGGCAACCTCTTACTCAGGTAAAATTTTTATTATTATAATATATTTTAATATAAAAATATATATATATTATATTTTTATTTGTAGTAAAGTAAGTTTGAACCCTAACGATATGGTTCCACGCTCAAAGTTGTTTGCAAGCCAAATATATATTTACTTGGACTTGAGTATTCCAAACTTCGAACCATTTACGTGTATGTTGTTTGCCTTTACCTTAATTAGTATTATGGTTGTCGTATATGGTATATTAGTATCATATAGACGCATGCAACATGTGATGTCAGTTTTACATACATTATGGTTCCTGATTATGAGTATAACTGCGGGCATGGGAGAGGTCCGAGTGGAAGCAGAATGCTGCTGCACCAGATAGCCATGGAGTATCGAGGATTTAGTCTAGAACCGGGTAAATTAATAATTTTTTAAATATTACACAGAGTTCGTGATAATCCCTTTATGAAAGACGAGGATTTATTCCACTCGATATATCCTTTGAAATAAGAGAGTTGGATACAAATTAATATGAGATAAAGTATATTTTTAGTTTTTTTTATGTAATCTTTAATCTATAATATATATATTTTTTTTTTTTTATTTAAGTCCTTAACATTTATAAACATCAGTAGCTTGGGACTTTTTTTTTTTTAGAAAAACACCGTTAGTTAGACTTTATATTCATAGATACCACGTGGGATGGGATGCTATAATTTTGCCACGTAATTATATTTAATCAGTATTATAATAAAATATTAAAAAATCATAGAAAAGTTAATAGAAAGGAAAAAAATAAGGCAGTAGATATATATATATATATATTATATTATATATTGAAAAAGCACGACCTCTCACTCGAATAGATCCCCTCCAACATCTCACCATTGTCCATGTAGCCCTTTTACCTTGATGAAATACGCTCTCTCTCATTTATTCATCCATTTATGCCAACGATTCCAATCTCTTTTGGGTTGAGTATTTTGGCAACAGTTTTTAGGCATAAATGATCGGTGGATAAAAAAATGCGGAATTAATGATATTGGCAATTTGAGGATTTGAGTGCCTTTGGTTTAGTTTCTCAAAGTAAATAAATTGCGGAAATTAAATTAGGTAGTGTTGGTGTTGGCTATGGTTCCCTGTCGGCTTATTGTGCCTTCGCAAATAACCCTTCAATCGTATTGTAAGATCTTCATTGTTCAATTTGTCTAGTCCATCCCCATTAGACCTTTGAGTTGATTATCGAACATGGATTGCGACAGTTGTATGCGGTTGGTCAGGGAATTCGTTGAATAGTTGAGAGATTTCTTATGAATGGGATGAATTGAAGGGTGGAATTGTAAATCTTTTCTTTTGTTTTAATACATCATGGAATGAAATATAATTAACATGATATTTATTAAAAATAAATATGAATAATATGTTAGTTTCTCTCAATAATGATTTTAATGATAACAAAAAGACCCAAATGCTTTCTAACTATTTAACAAGTGTGCAGTGTTTAGATACATTATATATTAGAGCTTATCAGAACGAATTTCAGAGAAGGATTTGAAATCAGAAAGAATTTCAGAAAGAGTTTTTGCAATACGCAAAGAATTAAAATCAGAAGGAAATTCTTACTCAGAACGTAATTCAAAAGGAAAATTATGTTATGACTTGTGAATTAATTAGAGTATTCAGAAGACTAATCAGAGGGCATTTATGGATAATTCTGAACAACAAGTATTTTTCGAATTTTTCATATATTTTGAAGACCTAGCACCAAAGTGGATGTATTTGGACAATGCATTCAATTATGTTCCACAAGTTGGTTCAACTATCCAAAGGGGATTTAAGTTAGTTGAGTTAAGTACCATTTCAAAGAAATTTGAAGTCTCACGAGAACATATACTTGGAAAGTCTACTTCACGTGATCTTACAATGGAGATAAAATTATCCAAAACATCTTTAATTTTTTTGTTACGAATACTTCAAATATCAGAGAATTATCTTAACTATTTTCATGGGATATTTTCAACGTAATTCAAATTGAAGTCATGAGAAGATAAAGAACTTCCGAGATTTATGCCAGATTTTCAGTTTAACTAGATGAATAGAATTCATCTATATCCAAAGGAGATCAAAGCGCAATAACCGTGGAAAAGAAGACCAGATTTTGTGCGAAAAAGATGCAAAGAATCAGGACTATTCAGTCACTAGCCGTTTGATATTTTGAAGAACTTTATAAGCTCGAGAGAATGAAGAAAAAGACGAGCAACTATTCTTTTCTGAACAAGCGAATATTAACCGTGCTCATTTGTGTTTTGTACTAAATACCTAAGAGGAAACTTTATTCTTATTCCTCAACTTGATTTGTGATTTCATTTTAAGTGAGTTTGAGTGTTACAAGTAGGCTCAGTAGTTGATTATAGCTTGAGGAAAGCTAGGGAGGTCAGCTGAGTGCATTTGTAGCCAAAGTGTGTTTGGCAAAAGACAACTTGTAACGTGATTTAATTATTGGATAGTGGAACATACCGGTGAGGAGTACCGGGTCCCCGGCTTGGTGCTGGAAGAGTGGAGTACGAGTAAGGCGGAACCACTATATATAGCTTTACATCTTCTCACCTTATTCTTTTAAATTTCGTATACATTTACTTGAGTAATTGTGCTGTAGCGTAAAATCAGAAACTGGTTCAGAAACTAATTGCAAGTATTTTCGATAATCAGAAACTATTTCAGAGACTAAAATCTGAGACTTTATTTTTGTTTAATCTTAACATTTAGTGATACGAATTAAACTTGTTTGCTTCCGCATTTTCACTAAAGTTTTGTTTATCAAGTTTATTTGTTTCAAGAAAGTTGAAAAGCCATTTTTGATTTATTTAACCAAGGTTGTGATTTTATCAAAGTTTTAAAGGATAAAATTTTATCTTAAAAAACCAATTAACCCTCCCCCCCCCCCCCCCCCCCTCCCCCTCTTGGTTATTATTGGGACCAACATAATAAATATGTAAGAAGAAGATGGAATGAAATCGCAATACCAGTCTCTAAGGCAAAATCGAATTCCTTATAATTTTCAATTCCTACTTTTCTAGAAATTAAGATTTCAACTTTTAAAAATACAACCAAATATCAGAATGCAAATGAACTCAAAATTATGATTCCATTCCGAGTTTATTTATAGAATTGCTCTTTTTCCTTTTTATTATTTTATTTATTTAATAATGTTATTTATTTTTATATATTATAATTATAATTTAAACTTATGGAAAAAAAAATAATATCAATTTAACATAATAAATAGGAAGATATCATGTATATACATTAGATAAAAGTTTACTGATGTTAAAAAAAAATGAAAAACCTAATATATTAACTTTTATAAACGTGAGGGACTTTATATATACATATATATATATATATATAGATAGGTTAAGGATGTAAATCGAAAAGGATGAAAAATTAAGTAATAAAATATATTTCTTTCATATAAGTAAATAAATAAATAAAATTGTGGATTTAAGAGCGTTACATGTGTAATATCACGCAGTAAACTCATCCTGAATCCTGGTTTTTTTTTTTTTTTTTTTTTTTTTTCTGGAGTATCAACAATTACTACATGGACAAGACACATGGCATGTAAACAATAAAATACATATGACATTTAGCAGCCTAAATCCAATTGATTTACGGGTTAGACCAAGGATGACTTAGAACCAATCCACCGGTTTAGGTCGGTTTATGATCCATTCAACCAGCTATTTTTATTTTTATTTTTTTTTTGTTTGAAGATAAAATTAAAACACAAAAAAAAAAAACAAAATTAAGGTAAAATTAAAAAAAACAAAAGAATAAATTTAAAAATAACTTAAACAAATTTATAACTTAAAATAAACTTTATTTTAAGGAGATCTGTCTATCCCATTATTTAAGGAAAAAATTGTTTGAGATGCATATGCACATCATTATTAGTTGTAAAGTTAGATATGTGAAACTATACAATACTTAATACACAATCAAATTACATAAAAGAAAAAATCCCACGTTGTTAAGAAATACTTTCAAGTATATTTACAATGTTATTAATAACAAGGGTTAATTACAAAAGATTGATCCATCATTAGCGATTTTGCAAATAAGTTTTATTTTTTCTTATAATCAAGTAACCTTTAATATGCTCCATCTTGTTCCGTTCAAATACATCGTTAATTTAAACACATGCCCAATCTTTTGTGGTGCACAGTGTCTTCTTCTTCCTCCAAGGACAACATCATCTTTTTCTTCCTCACATCCCTCTTTCAAACTATGATTTCTCTCTAAACTTCCATCTCCTTCAACCTTTTCTTTTGAACTCCATAGAACCAAGAACCCAACACCTCAAATGAGAAACATCATACCATGTCCATACCCCCATGAAACCAAATTTGGACTCATCACCAAGTCACTAACCCGGTTCACATCTCCATCGGCCAAGACAATCCACAACTTGTTCCTCATGTACTTTCCAGTCAATACCTTCCCAAAGACATCGATGATTAGCATAGTCATCGGTAAGAGCTTGCTAGTGCTGGTGACTCTGATCCCTTTGAATCAGCACTCACAAAGGTCGATATGGTCTAAGCTAATGCTATAGCTAACAACAAGCTCAAGGGAAGGAAAGAGAAATAGAGTGCAGGGTGCAAAAGGAGGGGGTTCCACATAAATGAGGGCGCGTATGGAAGGGAGGGGGTAGGTGTGGTCTAGAGAAGAGGTCCAAAGGTCGAGGAGAGTGAAGTGTTTAGAGACTTGGGAGTGGAAAGAGGAGTTTAATGTTTAGAGATGATGGAGATAGATTAAGTGGAATAAGTGCTGTTTGGGGGGGGTGGGGTGGTGGGGTGGCGGGGGTGGAAGTTTGAGAGAGAGAAGGACACATGCACGTGATTGGCATGTGTTTATAATAATGTTTTATTTGGATAGAGCAAGATGGAGTCTATTAAGAGTCAGTTGATTAAAAAAAATTAGAATTTGTCAGTTATTTGCAAAAACACTAAAACATGAATCAATTTTTATAATTAACACTAATGACACCTACACATATTTTTTTCTTGTCAATATAACAATTACACATTAATTGTTCGATCACTTATTGAAATAGCAATTTCATTACAGTCTTTTATTCCTAATGAATAATTATTATGACATTTAGTTGATGGTAAGAGTAATTTTATAAGGAATTCCTATTATAAAAAAAACATTGAATAACTAATCATTACTTAAAATTATGACTAGCAATTCAATATTAGAATTGTTTTTTTAACAAAATACCCTTATTTAAATAATAATTAACAAATGAAAATTCAATTACAGTTATATTCTCTTCGCTATTCACATCAAGATTGTTCAAGCATTTGTTTCTTGTTTACATTTATTTTTCTCTTTCATTTTTCTTCTCTTCCTTTTTTTTTCTTTTTCCTTTTTGTTTTAATCGCAACCGATCCAAGTTGACCTAGCCACATCGATGGGTTAAGACTAATGACTTGGCTAACTGTTAGGTCACTATATAGATCATAACCCATATGACTGAGTTAGGAAAACAATTCAAATTCATTGGTGCCAATCAAGCTGGCTCATTATCAAGCTCGATGGTACTTTAGTAGTAGCACACAAACCATACTTGTATACTCTTACTAGTTTATCTTCAAAGAATGACATATTTTCAAACAACATGATCTTGTAGTTGCATCGATAAGAAAGAATAAATACCTATAAGCCATTAATTAGAAAAAAACTATCATCACAAGTCTTGAATAGCTTAATATTACAAACCATATTCCTATTCTATATGTCTCCAAATACATAAACTGATAATTCAAATACTCACTAACTTATAACTAGGAAATAAAAATAGATATCTTATCCAAGATATCCCATAAACTTCGTGCTTCTAAATTCTTAGCGGAGTCATACACCGGGAAGAAACTAGTCATAGCCGTAGTGTCAACCTGAAAGGTTTTTAGGATTATGAGCGAAACTAGGGGCTTAGTGAATAACCACACATATTACACATCAATCAAGTTTATTAACAAATCATATGTGATGCAACAATCAAACATATGCACAGATATAATCTTCGATGATCAAAAATCCAAATAGGAAAAAGATTTACGCCCTCTTTTTAGAGTTGACAAACAATTATTTATGATCCACCTACCTAGGAGAGACTAAGTACACAGAAAAATCAACGATTTCTCGTTTTAGGATTATCACTTTAATTTTAGGATATTTTAACTGACCATTTACTGCATCAAACCTTAGAAAATCCCTAAATATTAGTAATTTCAAAGCGATACCACGGACGGCATCCTTCATTGCCACTTAGTTCCCGTAGAACCGACAAAACAAAGATAATCTTGGAAGAACTAACATTTTAGAAAAACCAAGGATTAACAAAGAACCGAAATACTAATACATAACAGACGTCACCCATTTAGTATGTGTAATAATGCAGTTCGTGTAATGTATGATAGTTTTTAACTATAAAGCCAATAATCTTTAGTCCAGCTTATGGTGATCATACATTACACAGACAACATACAACATGCTTTTATCAAATCATCAAACAATCTGTATTATCACTTTTTAATATCTTGGTTTGACAACTAAACAAATAGCTCACAACACATACTTAGTAAATTTCCGCAACAACCATATTATTATTTTTGCATTACATATGCTACTAGCTACAAACACAAATAATGTGATAGATCTGAGTTACTCACCTGCTCATGATGGCTAATCATAATAATCTTCAAGGAAATCCATTAATTGATTAGTATCACCTATTGAATGAATAAATAATTACTAATAAGATATATATACATATATCTGTATAAACAAATCCTATTAGTCGCCTAAGTATCATATATTGATATTTGATTTAATTTCTATTACCTATATTAGTCTTTTTAGGATAAGGATCTTATGATAACAGATTCTTGTTATTTAATCTTTATTTTCATTTTGCTTATCTTGATATTAAAATATTTCATTTTCATCACGAAGCTATAGAGTTTGTATTTAATAACTCAGTACTTTATTATTGTCATTATTATTTTTTTTTATATTATTCGTTAGTTCGAGCATTTTATGGTAACTGATATTTATTTTCTATCATTTAGTTTCATCGTATTTTTCTTTGATCTTTGTTCATGTTATTATCTGTTATTTATGAGTACAACATTATCTTTAATTAGCTTATTTACGTTTTCCATTTTTGTATATGTATACTTACGTAATACAATTATCGTAATTTTAATCTTTTATTATACACAAGTATTTTATTTGCAATAGCCACTAAAGTTTGTCTCTTATCAAGTATTAATCATACTAATATTTATATTTATTTATTTATTTATTTTAATGTTCTATTTCTTCTTTTATATATATTATATATATACGCAATATGTTACGAAACCGATTTTCATCGAGGGGAAATTATACGTACGCTGGCATCAACGCCACTGGTGTTGAACTTCAGATGCTGGTGTTCGTGTAAATTTTTACTTATCATTTGCTCCAGTGTACACTGGCTCAAGGCCGCCGGTGTTACAACGTATGCCACCGGTGTAGGAGGTCTAAGCCACCAACGTTCATTGATTTCACATAAAAAAAATTCACGTAGCTTTTGTTCCAGTGCACACCATCTCAAACGCCCCTGGCCTATCCACATATGCCGGTGTTGAGTATGTACACTGCCGGCGTAGGGCCGATATAGGTACTGTTCATCTTTTTTCTCGTTTTTCTTCAATTCATAACTTATTCTTCTTATATAAATATATGTTACATTTGTATTTTAGCTACTTCTAAGTGTTTTATCATGATCTACAACCATTATTCATGACATATCATCTCATTAGCCACTTATAATCATCATTCTATACGGATTCTATGTTATATTACATATATAGGGTGTTAAATTTGGATATTACCTTGTGTGAGCTAATGTGGTGGTGTTACACTCCTTCACCAAGCTTGGCACGAACCTAAGTTGATAGAAACATGGTTTAAGCTAATGTTTAACATGTAAACTAACTTAAAATGAATTGTACTCACCTTCTTTTATTGATTTCTTAAGCTTATTTATTGGTTGATTTTGTATGGTTTGTTGGTTGAGTTTTGTGTTGTTATTTTTTAACTGATAGGGTGGTTTTGTTTTGTTGTTTTGGTGTGGTTGTTGTGGTGCTTGTTTTGAGTGTTATTATTGTATTGTTTGGTACTTAACTAATGTTTATATTTATAGCAATGGAGGCAACAACAATTTTGGTCGAGAAGAAGGAGTTTTCTTCACTGAATTGCAACTGATTTTGCATGAATTCTCCTTGCATTAAATGAGTTGCTTGTTTGGCTCATTTTCATTGGCTTAATCAAAATTTCCTTTGACTTTTATTGCCCAACTTGGCTCGTTTTTGTCTCAAGAATTTGGCTGCCACAATTCTAGACAATCTCAGCCATATATCTTTCGCCAATTGCCTTACATTTGTGTAATAATTTATATAGTATTATTTAATTAATTAATTATTTTTATTTTAGGGTATTTTATTAAGCTAAACAGATATAAATATGTCACTTATTTAGGAGTTCTATTTTCAAAACTATATATAATGCTTGTACAAATTTTCTAGGTTATTATTGGGTTCAAATTTAAGTTTAAAGTTTACGCGATTAATTATTTTTAGGGTTTTATCTCCCTCGATTAGGGTTTTCCAAGTTTAATAAGCCAATTTTCGTTTCGGTCTCTAAGGGTTTCAGAATTCCCTAACTAGAATAATTGTATGATCCAAAATATTTATTTGGAGTCTAGACTGTGAGTTATGGATCTATTTTTTTTTAATTGTGTATTTATAACATTAATGATTTATCTTTAAATTATCGTTTTCTAATTAGTTTTATTGATCATTTACTTTCTAATATATTTGAAATCCTGTTTTAATTATTTATATTTTGTGTTTTCGGTACTAGCTATGAAATCTTGTCTTTGGTATCTATTACTATCTAGTAGATTTTATTTTAGAGTTTGAATACACACACACACACACACACACATACACACACATAGATTCATAACTACTTATGTTCTTATTCTAGAGTCTTTATTGAGTCTATATTGACCATCTATTTTTATATTTGTATTTTTATCTGTTTATACTAGTATGAAAATTCTTAGGGTTTATACTCATAGACTGAACCTAACTCATGCAAAAGTCCAAAGTTTCATCAAAACATAATACTAATCAATCTAAATAAGAAAATTCATAATAACACTTTATCATCAGCATTGAACTATTCCAATAGCAAAGTTTTCTTGAATATGATTATGTCTTAAGTGATGTTAAATTTTATTTTATCTTTTAATTTTACCAAATTAATTTTCTCTACCACCAAAAACTAGAAGAACATTAGTTCTGGCTAATTTTGGTTTTGTCTTTGAATTTTTATCCTCTAAACCCAACAATATGGTCGGTATAGAAAATTTTTCAATCCTTAAAATTTTGATTCAATTCATGAATGGAAGCATAATTTATAATCAAATTAAGAAGATTAAATGCATGACTTTGTTTTACAAGGTATCATCTAATTATAAAACTAACATACAATATAAATTTTGATTAACCTACATACCCATTGTAATAACCTGTGATCATAAAATCCAAATACAATATTTATCATGATAAAATGTATTAAACTAAAATTTTCTTCAATATTATGTTATAATACATGAGTTTTATTAATTGCAAAATTTTTATTTGTTCTTTAAACTGTTTGGTTCAAACTTTTTCTGCTCGATTTGATTTAAAAACCAATCATCAACTTTCAGTTAAGTGCAGATCGAGAAATTATCCAACCAAATGATGATGAAGATAAAAGAAGCAAAAGGTAAGTAGGCCATTGATCTACTTATCTTAGCAAGACCCTCAATTGAGGGTCTACCACATAGAAAAGCAGTACTGCATATGAGACCACTATAGCATAGTATTCTTATATGTAAACCCTCAATGGAAGGTCTTGCCAAAGATAGGTAGTCCAAAGACTACCTATCTTTTTTCCTGATAAAAGAAGACATACATTGAGTTTGGCTGGTTTCATTCGCTGCTAATATCTTGCCTACTACTTTTTTTTCCTATCAATTACAATGGGAGAGAATTTGAACCTAGCTCTTTTTACATAAGAGATAAGAGGAAATCTTACTAGACCACAAGACCATTAGCTATATACTACTACTTAAAACTAAACATATTTTACTAGGCCATGACCACTAGCTGCCTACTCTAACTTAAAACTAAACATATTCCACTGCCTCCCTATTCTTGATAAATGTCAAATATTGCTATAAATTTGAAACTTTTTCGCGAGTCTAATTTAGTCAGTTTTATCATGAAATTTTTTTTTTTCACTTTGGGTACACTCAATTTTAATGGAACACTTCAAGAAAAAAAAAAGGTGTATATATCTTCTTTTCTAATTATACATAATTTATTTATGCGTATGCTCCATTTCCATTTTGTAATGCCATGAGTTTACATAGAATTGAACTACAAATTTGCGGCTTGAGTAATGATCTAATTTTATTTTTTTCCTAAACTTTCCAAAGTAATAAAAAACAATTATAAGAAACATCTACGTGAAATTAGATTTTTAAAATGAATGGTATTACATTCAATACTAGCCATAAACTAATATATGCTGGGGCAAATCTTAAGTAAATCAGTAATTGAAATTTGGTGTATAATATCATACTTTGTTACACACACACACACACATATCACACAACTTTTATTCACCGTAAAGCCACACTAAAATTATATATATGAGTCATGTAAAATTGAGTCAAAATAGTATATTATCTGAAGAATTATTTTGCTTGCAACTTTTAAACTCCTTATGGGTTAAGGAATCACATTTTATCTGGATACGCACATAACACGTTGACCACCACATGAAATTATTTTTTTTTTTTAAGTGATTCTTCTACCGTCTGGAATTGTCCAATTACTGTTTGTTCCGCGAGGATATGGTCTTGGCTAGTAACTCCACGTCACAAATGGCATGATACTTAAGCTTATTTTATTTTACTAATAATATGTCTCCAATAAATATCTGCTTGTGAAGCAAGGTCCAATCGCCACCTTGTATTATAAATATTCAGGAACTCGCATGGGATTATGGGTCATCAAGAGAAGAGAGAGATTAAAGGCAAACATATATTGGCGATACAGCAAATACATCAGACTTAACAAAAACATATTTTCAACTTCTTAATTTTTTCTATATAAAATTGTGGGGTAATTGAAGGGCTCTCCACGGCATCAATTAGTCGAGTAAGTGTTAAACAATACACTATGATATATATATATATATATATATTTATATTTGCATGCCATAAAACAAGGGTCCATTTAATATAGTAAATGTACGCATTTGACCTCAAAATTTTATGCACATATTTTTCATTAATGACATAATATTTTAAAAATATTCTATTTCATTATCTCTGTAATAAAAGGCAATTTATAAAAGGATGTTTAATTTGCCAAATGTGCCCATGCTAATGATAACGATTTATCGAATCCTAATTTATGTTAGGGCACAATTTCTTGTTGATTATAAATATTTACGGGTAATATTTAAGATTTAGATATTTGTTAAATAAATCTATAAGGATGTCCTCGATGAAAAAATAAATAAATAAATAAACGAAACCATCTAATTTTCTTCAACGGCTCATAATTCTTTTGTGGTTTTTTCTTCTCCCTGTTCCAAGCATGCGACGATTTGGAAAAGAGCAGTATGAAATGCATACTATTGTCTGCAGAATTATACATATAGCTAACTCAATGCATTTGCTTTTTCTAAAAGCATTAAAACATCATAAATTATTTATATATGGCGACCATGCATCAAAGATTTTCTTTCCATGCACACGGTTTTTTTTTTTTTCCTAACCAAAGATTTAGTTGATTATAAATATATATACCATAAAACATTAGATGAATAATTATAATCTCAATAAAAAGAAATTTTGAGTTTTAAGTTATTTTAAGAAATTTTGCACTAAAATATGAACTAGCAAGTTATGCCATAAATCGTAAATTATAGTGTATTGAACTGGAGTACTATGTTTAGAACCCTTTTGAACGTTGGAATTAAAGAATTTTGCTTCATCTAAGTAAATACTCTTACTTGTTGCTTGTTTTGCGTTGTGGTCGAAAGATGGTAGGCCACTCGTTTGTTGTATCTGGGTAAATGTGACTTCACTTGATTGAATCACTTAAAAGTAACAATTTGATTGTGTATTGATTGAGAGTGTTGATACTTGATATATCTTTCTAATATTGTTTATTTGGTACGTAGTAGATATGTTGAACTAATATAGCTATTAATTAAGTGCTTATTAACAATCTTGGCCTATTAATTAGCAATATAACGTTATGATTGTTCACATCTATTATCATGTCATATGGAATGTATGCTTAGTACTAGACTATTTATTAGTGCATGCACTATTGCATTCATGGCATGGCATAAAAGGAGCTTAGGGGCCATATTTATATGAGTTGGGTTTATTTTTAACCTATCGATTCTAGCAAATTTTAGTTTATAAGCTCGGTTTTTTGGGAAAAGGAAAAAAATATTTGTGTTTTTAAAAAAAATTACAAAATTATCATCGAGATCAAAATAATCTCGATTTTAGGCAACTTGACCTCGTCCTCGTCTCTTCAAGAGACGAGGTCATTACTGCTTGATCTCGTCTCCTCAAGAGACGAGGTCACCTTCGTAAACACCTCCTCTATTCAAGAGACGGGATCAAGCCTCATACGAACTCGTCTCTTGAAGAGACGAGGTTAGGCCAAGTTCTTTCACTCTCCTTTTGTTTCTTGAAAAATAGATTCATTTTTACATTTATAACAAAACTTATAAAAAATCAAATAAAAACAACTATGTGAGCAATTAGCCATGCTCCCCCAAGGCTAAACAATTTCCAAACTTCAGTAGTATTCCGAAACTCAATCCAACCAAACACAGTTCCCATCCCAAATAATTCATAATCAAAACCATCCTCCCATTGCACAATATTGCCATGAGCGTATAGTATAAACTTCACCTTATCCATTTCTTCACCAACCCTACCATCTTATAAAAAATAACTTTATTGTATGAAATTTGCAACTTCACACTTATGAATTGAACTCCTCATTTTATTTAACATAACTCTTAATGCTACTATATATAACCGGATTTTCTAATAGTATATTGATATGATGTATTAACAAAATCAGCAAAATGAGTTAATGATATGGCTTTGTTGTTAAACTTAAAATTAAATATTACTAATTTCTAACCTACTTTATTTGTATGACTTTATTTAAAGTTTATTTCTCCCTTCACGTAGAATTTTAAATGTTGATTTCTATTACTAATTTATAATATAATTCATATAAAAATGAAACTACTAATTTGTAATAAATTATAATTTTAAATGTTGATTTCTGTTATCAATTATTGATTTCTAATAAATTATAAATAATAAAAATTTCTAATAAATTATACAAAATTTGTATCGCTTTAATTGAATTGCAATGTTTAATAAATTATAATTTCTAATAAATTACTAATTTCTAATTAATCGAACTTTGTGTACAACAACAAATATGCGCAAATTTCACACTATCAATATTCGACAATTTAGCATCGACAATTCAAAAAAAAATTGCAAAAAATCGGAATCTTACAACATACAATATTTACACAACACATACAACGAATACTCAACAATTTAGCATCAATAATTTAACAAAAATTTCAAAAAATATGGATTCATACCACAAATTGTTGTCGTCCTCGTCGTTTGTCGTTGTCCTCGTTCTCGCGCCTACAACACTCATCTCCAAGAAATTGCTTCTCCCTCAACACCGGCTGATTGAAAAACACAAGTTCACAAAGCTAATTGCGCTCAATCGATGACAAATTGGGAATTAGGGTTAGGGTTTTCAATTTAGGGCTTAGGGTTTAAGAAGGATTCGGCGCGGAGAAGAAGAGGAAATGGGGAAGAAGGAGGTCTGACGAGTTTTTAGTCTCGCAGACCATGTCTCTTAAAGAGACGATGTCAAGTTGCCTAAAATCAGAATTATTTTGATCCCGATGGTAATTTTGTAATTTTTTAAAAAACATAAATATTTTTTTCCTTTTCCCTAGTTTTATTATAACATATAGAATTGCACTTTTGGTCTTAAGTCACTTATGGGCCCCTTTCACAGTTACCTAATCTTCAGATTCTTCTCAGTTATTGGAATCCCTTCAGGATGTTTCCTTCATGATTTAATTTTGAGTTGCTTTACACCGCTCTTCTTGGGTGAGCCACCACATGTCGCTTGAGTTGTTCGCTAAGTTAAGATATTAGCTAGTGCATATCACATATATTTAGCATGACATTTCATTGTAGAAGATCTATGGCATGTGCTTATGAATATCTTAGTATTTTTATTAGTTGCAGTTTTTGTTTTCTAATTTTTCTTTTTTTTTACTTGACTCAAATATGAGCTGAGGGGTTAGTATTTCTAACCTCGGGTACAGAAGTAGGATTATCATGGAAAAATGAGGCTCTAGGATGTGATTCAAAAGCACAAGAATAATGCGATAACTTTTTTAGTATAAATAAACTTTAATATGTAAACATATTAATGTACAAGTTTAAACTTATATTACCCTAAAGTTTATATTTTTGGAAAGACACGTCCATATTGATATCAATATTATGGTTTTTTAAGTAAGCGTTGGGTTCTACTTAGCCTTATCCCTAACATGGGGGCCACATAGCAACTATTATTTTCTAGGCTCCAAGTGCCAGTGTAAAGGTCCTAGGAGGCTGTGCGTTACACTTTTGCTGCACCCACTTAAAAATTTTAGGATGCATAGAATCAAAAGAATTGATCCAATTTTCAATTCCATTAACATTTTCACCATCCCATGAGGCAATGTTATGTCTCCCTATCTATATAATTACACATTTCCTACAAAATTTCAAATTCCTTAAATTATTACTTTTTGCAGCTTTTATCTATTCTCGATACACATCTTATTACTAAACACGGGCAAAAGGTTGGACAAATATTGGCATAGTGGGTTGGCTTACTGCCAAGGAAGGACACAGGATTAATAGACAGGGGCCATAAATAGTACATATAATGCATAACAATTTACGAATGGGGCCACAAATAGTGTATATAATGCATAATAATTTACGAATTATATGGTTCATATGTGATATTACATATAATTGATATTTATATCTTGATTAAGTTGGATTGAAATTGTTGCGATTTTGATTGAATCCTAGGTAATTTTCTATCTGAATCAAGCTTAAAGATCAAATTGATTCAATACAAGTAGTAGAATGGGATGAATAGAAACAAATCTAAATTCAATTTGGGAGTAATAGTTTGCGTATTAAAATGAGACTAGATTCAAATTTAGTGAAGGATTATTTAGATTTGTTTGAAATAGAATAAATTGGATCAAGTTTCAATTTTCCCTCTCTCTATATCCTATAGCCAAAATCCATCAAACTTCCTTTTAGAATTTCTTTGCCTACACAGAAAGCAAAGTGAGGTATTAGTATCAACAAATTTCCAGCAACCCGTAGATCGGAAAAAACCTTTAAACTTTATGATTTAATTGAAATCAACTCTAATTAATAAACCTTAGATTGACTGATGAGAGACATTTGAAAACCACCACTCCTAGTAGTTATGAGTTGAAATTAGCAATACAATCAAATTCCTCGCTTTCGAATAGCTTAATTGGCACACTCCCTACCTCCAATCATCTCTGTCAAACTATAAGTTTTATATGTTTTTGTAATATATATATGTGTGTGTGTGTGATTACTAAAATAACTTAAGGATTTTCATATAATAGAGAACCATAAATCTATTTTGTGAAATCAAATTTGAGATTATATGGAACAGAAATTCTACAGGCTGTTTCAAGGATTTGAGCTGCAAGTAAATCACGAGCTTCTATCTCATAAACCTATTGTTTACACCAATTAGCAATCTCGCAGAACTCTACAAAGGCAGAGCTACTAATAAATAAAATTATAAAATTAATTAAATGAATATATATATATATATATATTATACATGACGAAAACGAGAGCTTGAAAATGAAAATACATTCCTTCAGTCGAGTAGTAGTGATGGATTCACAAAGGTATCATCAGGGATTTAGTTAAGGGATTAAATAGTGATTCCCATTTATTTTAATTTGAAAGTTTGCTTTCTTTTAGGTATATACCCTCAAACATTACAACTAAGCATGCGACTTTAGCTTTAGAGCTTAAAATCGATAACCAAGTTAAGTGTCCATTTAAATTAACTTATACTTGAAAGCCTGGTTCAAGCTTTTGGTAAAAGATGAAAACTTGTTCTAGAATTGGTATTTCAACTATGTTTTCATGGCAATAGTGTAATAGCATAATGATATTAGTTATAAAATCTTAAGAAAAAGATACAGGTCCGTGTTCCCTTTCGTCTATTGTAAGCATAAAAAAAAAAACTGTGTTTTCACTAAACAAAAAATAACACTTGAACAAATCAAACAATTTATTATGAGTATTGATTATTTAAACATCATAATTGATTAAAATATTATTGACACAGCAAAATTAAAACTAGGTTTGTTTAAGAATCACCTAATTTTCTACCTTTGGTCAATATATTCTTAAGCGTATACCGACAGCAACAGGTTACTAGTTCAGATTATATCATAATTGCGTGGGATCAACGTAAACGGTAGGGCGTCCATTTAAATACTCCAAGTGGACATTTTCCGCTTATGTTGGCATTCACAAAGTCCCTTTTGTGATTCACCATATTTTAATATGCTGTCTTATGTAAGGTCAAAAACAAGCGCGCGCACACACAATGTCGTCTTATGCATACGTGGACGGCAGAATATCTGGATTTCGGTGGAGGCTGATATAATTTAACTTATAAAAGGAGCTTGCCACATAGTGACATTATCAGCCATTATTAATTTATCCATACTTCTCTTTCTCGATAACGCATGAAAGAAAATTTTTATATCTTTCTAGATTATGTTACGTTTTTAAAAATGTGTCTAAGGGTAAGGACTTTATTTAGTATTTTTTAATTACTATGTGAGCTTTTTAAGAACCATTTTCTCTTTAAACGTCCTCTTTATTTAATTTACGGTCCTTCATTCTAGTATGGCTGGGTATTATTTAATATCTTTAATATTATCTGTCTATTTATTTTTATTAGTTTATTTTGATATTTTTCAAAAATTAAAAACAAGGAAATAATTATTTGGGGTTCATTTTTGAAGTCTTGTGCCACTGTAGTAAGATCCTCCTGAACATACTCTAAGAATTAGTATCAACACATCTGTCATTTTCGGCTTTTTTATTTTTATTTTTATCAATTTTTCTATGAGATTCTATTAATAAATGACCTGCAACGTAGAATCGAAGGAAAAAAAGAAAGGGAAAAATATATTTCAATATTTTATTAGTTTTCTATTTGGTTTCTTTCCTTTTTTTTTTTTTAGTTTTTCTATTTGAATCTTAACTTTTAGCAAATCTTATAAATTAGATATTTTATTTTTAACATTGTTACATGTGCGTAGACATCAACATGGGTCCAAACTAGCCCAGACCCTTGCATCACTGGTCCAATCGGAGGTGACTTGGAACCAGCTCGGACTAAGACAAGCTAGTCTAATTCTATGCCATACATCGATTTCACGACCTGATTCATGAATTAGTCAATAATTTTTTTAAAATAAAATAACTTAAAAGTAATTACATTAATTATTCTATTAAAAGATAACATTAGAAATATAAGATTAAATAAAGATACATTTATATAATAAATTTAAAAATAGAATAGATAAATTTTTAAATTAAAATAAAATTGAGCCTAACAACAAAAGTCTTTAAGCTCATTTGTTAGAATAATTGTTGAAGACGTAGATTTATTTATAAACAAGTACATCCAAGTTTACTTTTAAAGTTACCCATGTGGGACTTCAATACACTTGAAAAAAAAAAAAAAAAAGACAAAAGTGAGTCCCTTTTAGTTAAGATAAAAAGAAAAAATCCTTTCATGAGAAGTTTATATAAATAGACTCATACATCCTTTTTAACTATATTAATTAATTGTGTTGTTAAAAATAATAACATTTATTACATGTTGTGAATAGTAATATATTTTCACTATCGTTAAAATCGCTTAAACATTTATTTTTCTTTGGTTCTTTTTCTTTTTTTTTTTAATAAATCGACAGGAGCCAATGGGTTAGGGAGGTGACCCTGCTGCCTATCAGGTCATGACTCGTATAGCCGGGCTTAGACATGGGCACAATTCAGTTCCGAGTCGGCCCACCTGGTTCCCAAAAAATAACAGAGAACAAAAATTTAAAAAAGAAATCAAGACACTAGAATTAGAGAATGGATTCAAACTAAATTTGAATATTCATGGCATAATATTTGTAATAGAACTATTTGTGTTTCATACTTATAATTTATAATAGAAATATTTGTATTAATGAAACATATATTGTACTTCTTTTTTTTTTTCATTTAATGTCAAAAGCATTTCTAATATCTGTTGTATATAAGAGGTATAGCTATATAAGGGTATTTATTTTTCTTAATCTTCTTCCCTTAAAAAAAAATAATGGCAGCGATTCCCTAGTTCTAGAACCGGAACTAGATCTCCATTTATCAAAATTGAAACCGATGCCCATGTCTAGTTGTGCTAGGTAGACAGGTCAATTTGTGGATGCCAGTTCAGGCTAGGTCATGGATTAGATCCCATTCGTGTCCATGTCTACATGTAGATAATTAAGCTTCCACAAGTTGTCATTAGTAAAATAGAAAAACTAACTAGATTTTTTTTTCAATGCTTCAAGAAATGTTGGGCCCATTAGATTAGTCGAGATATATTAGCACTACCAAGAGAAAATGAGGAATTGAGTTAGCTAACTTGCACATCTATAATAATAAAGCCTATGCTTATAAGAGAGTATAGAATCTTAAAAAGAGGAAGGTGCAATTTCTACTGCAAATTGGTTCCCTTGACATATCAATAGACTTTCCAATTTCAGGTTTAAATGGTGAATCTCGCAATTGCACTATTGTTGCAACTCTAGAAGTTTTGTGTGTTTGTTTTGCTCCTTTGGACTAGTCAAGAAAACCCATAATTTCAAAGCATCTATCAATTGTATGTTCCATTTTCTTACAATGATGGCAATAAAATCGACTTTTTTCTGCCTCTTTTATCAGATAATAAGTCTTTTTATACACTTTTAACAGGAAAAGTTGCCATTCATTTTATCTAAATTACTATTGAACAAATTTGATACATGCTTCCATTTTCCACTTGACAAATCAAATAATATGTCTTATTTACATTAAGCAAGGGTCCCATGGAAAGCAATTGATTATGCACATACTCATGCACATCACTTAGCCCCATAAGAAATTGCATTAAGTGATTCCTTTCAGTAAAACTTGCAATCTAACTTTCAAGTTGCAACTACAGGTTTCAAAAGCACCACAAACACAAGAAGGAATCTTCATTTGACTGATTAATTCACCCCATAGCCTTTTTAATTTGTTAAAGTACTTTGTCATTAGTAAACAATAGGACCACTAATCATACTGAAACTATCATTTAGATCTTTCCATAGTCCATATTTGGATTTCACATATATAAAAGAATTAGCCAATTCCTTTGTCATAGTATTCAACAACCAACATCTACTCATGCAATCATTTCTTGTCCACTTTTCAAATTCCACTGCATTATTTTCAGGTTTACTACAACTTCCATCAATATATCACAATTTTGCTTTTTCTCCTAACCCTAGGCAAACAAATTGACTCTATCCATGAAAATTAGAACCATTCAAGATTAAATTTGTCAACAAAGCTCTAGGATTATCAGATCCATACAAGAAATAAGGATTAAGAAACAAACAGAATAGATTATATGATTCTACTATCCCTACTCTAATACCATGAAAACAATCTTAAGATGCAAAGAATAGTTGATCTCTACTTACTAAATAGTGTTGATGAAGAAAACGAACTAACGAAAGCACTCAATGAGTGTAGAGAAATGCGCAATAGGTATAGAAGGTAAGTAATGATCAGCCTTAAGTTCTATTACATATATTTATATGTACAGAGCTACATGTGTAAAAAGAATGAATTCACATGAATGCAAAATAAATAAACCATATAATATAATGTCAACATAAATTAAACTTGCTATAAGGTCATGTGATTAATCCTTCTCTCCTTTGCTAGAGGTTTTATTTTTGGTTTCATGCCATGGTGAATCTTGATCTCTAGGGATAAACTGCTATTTCAATTAAAAAGTACTTTACAAAAGGCTAAAGGAAAACATATGTCAAAGTTAGAATATGTGAACTTGAGTTGGCAATGCCTTCTTAAAGGATGGTATAAACTCATTAGAAATGGCTCTATCTTAACTCCAGTATAATAAGAAATAAACAACCAAACAAAAAGATGGGAGTTTAAACATCTAATCCATAAGAAGCACAACATTTTTACAAATTACGAGTAAAAAAAATTGTTTGACAAAATGCAACTCTAATGAGAATGGGGAAAAAAAAAGAAAATAATGAGAAGTTGGTCATCTAGTTAGCCCAATAATAGAGATGGAAGCAGTACATGTGAAACTAATGGAAACCTTTTAGTGATTAGAGAATGAATTTGATGTTCAGTGAAGATAGTAGATATATGGAGGTGCTGATGATAAAAATGGTAGATAGAGGGAGACCTTTTCAAGTCTACTAAAAGTGGATATAAGGGTAGAGAAGGGTGAGGTGGATAATAAGAGCAGTTGGCAAAAAAAAATGATATAAATATGAAAACAAGCTTTCAAATCAATAGTTGAACATAGTGGAAATTGAGCCAAGCTACTAAGGTAATAGATAATATTTGGGGGGGAATGCAAATAACCTCGAAAATTTGACTTAAGTGTGAATATATTTATGAATTTTCAAATGTTATAAATAGCTCCTTGAATTTTGATAAAACGGTACTACAAGTGATGTAGATCCGACTAAGGTCTTCAATAAAATCTGATCTTAATCAATTTAAGGTATCTGGTTGATATGAAATTGAATAAATTAAAGGGATATGGATGAAATCATCGCTCGATAGGATCCACAAACAACAAAATCAAACTAGTTTGTAATCAAATTATAAATCCATAGGAACCACGATCTATAAAACAATCATAGTGTCAATGAATCACGAGATTCAAAAACGATGTTCGCCACAGATCTATATAACACAAGATTTGATAAGAACAAACAATTAAAGAGTAGCAATAATCTCAATAATCATACAAACCACCATAGGGTTCTTACACACAAATGTACTATCAATATCAAATGACCAAAAACTATCAAACAAATAACCAAGAGAACTATATCTACTAACTCTACAGAGACCTAAAAGACATAATTACAAAAATACCCCTGAACAAAGCTTAAATATACGAACAAATAAAAGCTAGTGTGAAAATCAAACAAAGCCGGTGGTCTGACCATGTAGGTCGGCTATAAGTCGGCAGCCTTTCCCTTATAGGCCGGTGGCTTTGGCCTTATAGACCGGGGACGTAGGGTCGGCTTAGGTCCTCTACATTGGCTGCTCTACTCCTTGATCTTGCTCCTTGATGTTTTTCCTTTTTGTTTCCCTTTTTCATGACTTCGAGCAACCAGATTCATATCATTACCTCCCGGTCGAAGAAGATTCGTCCTCGAATCTTGATTCTTCTTTTTCTAAACAGTCGGGCTGGTCATCTTACTAGTCGAAGCAAACAAACTTTTCAAACCCCTGGTCTTCTTAACATGGATCAACTTGGCTTACTACAACTCTTCATAACTCATGGCCATCAGCTTGAATGTCTTCCTCTGGTACTGAATTATGTACTCATTTTTGTACCCATCATATAAAGCCCGGATATCATATTGCCATGGTCTTCCAAGAATCAGATGTATAGTATCCATGGGTACTACATCACATAAAAAGTTTATCAGAATAATCACCAATTGCGATAGGAACATGAACCTATTATGAACATGAATAACTCCTTGGTGATTTAGCCAATGAAGAGCATAGGGATTCGAATGTTGCTCCAACTGTAAGCTCAATTTAGAGACTATTCTTGCAGAAATAAGATTGGCACAACTACTTGTATCAACCACAGTTAGGCTAGTTTTCCCCTTCATTAAACTTTGAATATAAAATAGATTTGTCCTTTGATCCTGATTGGCCTTCTCCTGCTTAAGTAATAATGTTAATGGACCATTAGGCACATCTAACTCAATCACACCTTCTTCACTACTCTCCTGCTTCTCTTCCTCACTTCCAATTTTATCTTCTTTTAAGATCATCACTCTCTTATTAGGACATTGAGAATCAATGTGTTCATGACCTAAACATTTAACACACTTGATCTCTTTGCTCTTTTTCTGTGGAGCCTGATCTGGAGTCCTTTCTTCAACCTCCTTCCCCTTATTCTTTTCCTTTTGTTCCTCTTTCCTTTCCTCCTCAGCAGATTTATTGTGATAATGGGACTTGTAAGACCTCCTGTGTTCTTGTCTTTCAACCTTGCTAGCCAATTTGATGACATCCTCGAGAGTTTGATATTGCTGAAGTTCAATAACATTAGCTATATCTATCTTCAGCCTATTGATAAACCTAGCAATAGATTCAAAATTAGATTCCTGGATATCACACCTAGTCATTAGTGTTTCAAACTCCTTCACATACTCTTCAACACTCCTCTTTCCTTGTCTCAAAGACTGCAAATCCATTAATAATTCCTGTTTATAATATTCAGGAACAAATCCGCACTTCATCAGTCTCTTCATTAGTGCCTAAGAACGCACTTTCTCTTAATCTGCCCTTCTTCTCTCAGTCTGTAACTTGTCCTACCACAAGCTAGCATAATCTGAAAAGTCCAGTGATGCCATTTTAACCTTGGTGCACTCATCCCATTCATAGTATTCAAACACTTTCTCAACCCTTGGCACCCAATCTAAAAATTCCTCAAGCTTACTACTTCCTGTGAATAGTGGAATCTTCAATTTTATATTTTCAATCCCTTGTCGCCTATCATCCCTACCACCACGCCTCTTAACTCTTCCACTATTTCCATCAGATTCTTCGCTAGATCGTCTCCTGTGGCTTAATCCACTATGACTTCTTCTTTCTTTCACCTTTAATCTCTCTAAAATTCTCCTAATATCCTCTTGTGTCCAATTCACTCCATTTTGCAATTGAGTGAATTCTTGCCTTGTCACAACATCCCTTCTCCTTTATTATTATCATTCCTTTTAGACTTAGGGTTATTTTCATTAATACTGTTACTACCACCCGACGACATCTCCACAAACACCAATAACTAAAATACTGCAGCAACCCAACAACAACATCCACAGTAGAATTGTTTTCAAAGGAAAATAGAAGAAATCAAAAGAAATTTTTTTTTTACCAACCTATCTGAATGCCTCATCGGACAATAATTTATGCGCAACCTTAGCTCTGATACCAAACTGATGTGGATCTGACTACGGTCTTCAATTAAATCCGATCTTGATCAAGTTAAGGTTTTCTGTTTGATATGAAATTGAACAAATTAAAGGGATATGGATGAAATCGTTGCTCGATAGGATCCACGAACAACAAAATCAAACTAGTTTGTAATCCAATTATAAATCGATAGGAACCACGATCTGTAAAACAATCACAGTGTTAATGAATCACGAGATTTAAAAACGGTGTTCGCCACAAATCTATATAATACAAGATTTGATAAGAACAAACAACTAAAGAGTAGCATTAATCTCAATAATCAAACAAACCACCATAAGGTTCTCAC
Source organism: Combretum micranthum (assembly GCA_024138025.1). Lineage (NCBI taxonomy): Eukaryota > Viridiplantae > Streptophyta > Magnoliopsida > Myrtales > Combretaceae > Combretum > Combretum micranthum. The sequence goes on from JAMXBD010001880.1 coordinate 236,871, forward strand.
ACACAGATGTGCTCTCAAATATCAAATGACCAAAAACTATCAAACAAATAACTAAGAGAACTCTATATACTAACCCTAAAGAGACTTAAAAGACCTAATTACAAAAATACCCCTAAACAAAGCTTAAAATACGAACAAATAAAAGTTAGTGTGAAAATCAAACAAAACTGGCAACTTGACCATGTAGGCCGCCTATAAGCCGGCAGCCTTTCCCTTGTAGGCCGGTGGCGTAGGGTCGGCTTAGGTCCTCCGCATTGGCTGCTCTGCTCCTTGATCTTAGTCCTTGATGTTTTTCCTTTTTGTTGCCCTTTTTCATGACTTTGAGCAACTAGATTCCTATCAAAAAGTTCAATAAAAACACACCAAGCTTAAGTTTCACCACATATTAGAGCAAACTCTTGATAAGTTTGAATGTGTTTTGGTACTAAATATAGAGTTTAGAGGTTATTTTTTACTTTTGAAGGTTTTTTTACTAATTTATTAAACTTTATGGGGACTACTCGTAATATTTGGAATTCAAAAGTGCATTTGTATCGAATCTAATATTTTATATTGTTCAAATATTTATGTAAACCAAGATATTGGATTGATATTTACGCATGATATATCTAAAAAGGGGAAAAAAGAGAGAGACCATAACAAATGGATTAATGGGGACAAAACACTTAATTTTACATATAAGGGCATTAATGATAACCAAAAGGATAATATTTCATAGATAACTCATAAAAATTTATGTCTTTATAATAATATTTGAAAAACGAAAGGATATTACTTTGTGAGTTAGTCTAGGTGGATTCTAACGATTCATGTTAAGGTCACACAAAAATTATATACAGATATATCTAAAAATGAGATAGTAATATATCTAATTTAATTTCCTTTCTACATCTCTACAATTGCTATTTCCATCTCAATTATAACTTTTTGTACTTCTGTTAATTAATTATTTATATTATTGTAATATTTTTTACAGTATTAAATTGTCGAAGTCCAAACAATGCAATTATGATTTTTGCCCCTTTGTGGTCTAGTCTTGTATTTATTTCATTTTCTTAAATTTTGGTGTGAATTTGATGATGTAAGTAGTGCAGTTCTACATATTAGTCTGTTTAGATTGAGAGAGAAAAGGTATATTTAGTAAGCACCTAAATCTTATGTTACGTTTGGTATATGAGAATCGTCCAAAATGGAATGGAATCAAGTTTAGATACGGACATTTGAATGTAATGGATTGAATTAATTTACATTAGAATTTACCAAAAATATCATTTAAAAAAATAAGATAATAAATTTATGCAGGATAAAAAGGTAATTTAAGTAAAAAATTTTAATGGAAGGTATAAACCTCGGGATTTTTCATATAAATAGAAATAGATAGAAATATAAAAATAGAAAGTATGATTTTAGAATAAAACCACAGTAGTTATGAACTAGTATATATTCAAACCTTAAAATAAAGCCCCATAAATGATAACAGATATCAAAATTAAGACTTCATAGCTGGCATGAAAAACTCAAAGTATATATAATTTAAATAAGACTTTAATTGTATTAGAAAGTAAATAACAATAAGCTTATAGTTAGAAACGATAATTTAAGCATGAACATTAGAGTTATAAATACACAATTAGAATAAAAAATAGATCCATAACTTATAAATCTTCCAAATAAAATATTTGGATCACACTATTGTTTAGTTAGAGAATTTTAAAGCTATTAGAGACTGAAACAAAAATCGACCTATCAAGCTTAGAAATCCTAATAGGTGGATAGAACCCAAAAATAATTAATTGCGTAACTTTAAATCCAAAGTTCAACAAAATATAACTAGAAAATTTGCAAAAGCTTTAAATAAATTTTTTAGAGACAAAACTCCTAAATAATTGTCATATGTACCCATTTAAATTAACAAACTACCTTAAACTAAGATAATTAAATAACTAATAATATTTATATATATGTTCAAATTCGGTGCAACTTGGCTTAGATGAGTGGCTGTGATGATCTTGATTCTCTCCAGCCGAAATCCATGAAGAATTACTCATTTGCACCAAATAAGCAAGTTGACCAATAACCAACCAATCAAAATTAGCCACCTAAATAGCTCATTAAATAAAGAGAACGATCATGCAATTCAAGTAATTTCGGTGTGAAACAAATTGTTACTCCATTAGCTAAAATTGAGTTGTTGACTTCCTATAGTTCGTATATATATGGTCTTTAATGAATATAAAACAAAAACACATAAACACCCTTGTAGCAGCTAAAAAGTCCATTTAAGCACAAACAAAACTTAGATAAGGAGCAATAAGGTAAGATAAAATTCGTTTTAAATTAATTTTACATATTAAAGATTAGCTTAAACTATGTTTTTATCAACCTAGGTTCGTTTCAAGCATTTGGAGGGTGAATATCACTCTAGCAGTCTAACAAAGTAAAATCTTAAAACCATTAATCCATTATGATTATATATAGAAGTTAGAAACTATGAAGTATGAGGATTCTAAGATGTATATATGTTATTAATTCACGAATCTACTTGTAGACCATGTGACCACACCTAGGAGTAGCTTTAATACAAGTAAAATACATATATATTATATGAAAAATAAGTTTCGAAACAGAGAAAATCGAGGAAGATGATGAACAGTGTCAACACCAGCTTTATGCCGATAGTATATGTGCTTAATGCCGATAGCTTGCGAGGGTAGGCCGGCAGTGTTGTGATGGCGTGCACTAGAACAGAAGCTATGTAAAATTCATTTTTATGTAAAATGAACGAACGTCGGCAGATTGGAATCCAACGCCGACAACGTTGGAGCCAGCGTACGTTGTACCTTAGTGGCCTTCGAAGCCAGTGTATACTGAAGCTTTAAACGTGTAAAATTTAAATGAACACTAGCATCCTGGAAATAAACGCTTATGGCATAGGATGCTGGCATATGTGCAAAATCAGCTTTGAACGAATTCTGTTTCGTCCAAACAGATTATATATATATATGTATATACAATGAAGTAAAAACAGAATAGACTTAATAAATGAACAAAAACAAATATTTTAAGAATAATAAGTGTAATATTTATGAAATATTAAATTCTAAAAACCATGAGAAAATATTATCGTTATAATAAAACAAATAAGAATAGAATATGATAATTGTTTAATACTTGTCTTATATAGATAAATATATAAGAATAGAAATTTAAAATAAGCTAAAATATCAAATAATGTGATTTCTAAAATAGCTAGGTAATAATATAAAGACAGATAAATAGAAACATGATAAATCTAAATGATAGAAAATAAATATTAGTTACCATAATAGGTTAACAAATGAACGATACAAAGTAATAATAATAATGATAAAATGTTAATTTACTAAATACAACTCTATCACCACCCAATAAAAATATATAAATGTCAAACAAGATCGAGAAAAACAAAATGAAAATAAATATTAAATAATAATTGTTATTATAAGGTCATCAAAGGACCAATATAGTAATAGAAGTAAAATCAAATACCAATATAGGACACTTAGACACTCATAAAAGTTTAGTTATATAATTTATGTTTTATTGATGAATATATTTATTCATCTCAATAGGTGACCTTTATACCTATGAGGATTTTCCTGTTGATTATTACGATTAGCTAGTATGACCAGGTGAGTAACTCATACTTATTACATCGTTTGTGCTGCTAGCTTAGTTGTATCTTAAATAAAAGATAATAACAAGATTTTGCTGGATGGGTTTACGGGAATCGTATGCTGTATGAATTATTGGTTGATAAGATACTTCAATAATAGTAATAATAGAATTTTGTATGAACTTGTTGCTTGTATAGCATACTAATTGTCTATATAATGATTGATCATCTTAAGCATGATTAAAAATTATTGGTACCATAAATGAAATTAGTATGCATTATATGATTTATATAAGCAGCATTTGAGTAAGAGGCAACTTACTACATGTTAATATTTCGGATCTTTGGTGATGTTTGTTTTTTCTAAGCAAAGAGACTATTAGTTCTATGCAAGATTACCTTTGTTCTGTCGGTACCATATGAACTAAATGGTAAATAAAGGACGCCGCTTATGGTATCGCTATGAAGTGACTAACACTTAGTGGAGTTTCTAAGGCTAAAAACAGGAAATGAGTATTAAGATATGATAAATTTAAAGTGATAATTAAACTGAGTATTGTTTCCTATATGCGTAATCTTTCCTAGGTAGGTGAACCATAGTATTGTGCTCCTTCAACCCTAATGAGAGGGCGTAAATCTTCATTCTGCTTTGGATTTCGGGTTATCCAGGCTTTTAATTGTGCATATACTTGACTGATGCATTTCATATGATTGTTAATAAACCTGTTTGATATGTGGTAAGTTATGGTTATTTACTGAGTCGTAGTTTCACTCACACTTCTAAAGAACTTTCAAGTTTATATTATGACTGTGGCTCATTACATCCAGGAGTATTGCCTCGATAAGAACTTTGGAGCTGGATGCTCATGGGTCAAATCAGGTTAAGTTGTTTGCTATTATTTATAGTATAAATTAGTTAGTATATAATTTATCAGTCATGTATTTGGAGACTAATGGAAATATTATATGGTTTGTAATATCATTATAATATTCTCTGCTTATGATGACACTTATTTACTAATTTATGACTTACATGTGTTTGTCCTTTTTTATCTAAGCAACTAAAAAATCCTGTTGTTTGAAAATATGAAAATTAACTAGTAATGGTATTCAAGTGTGGCTTGTATGCTACTACTAAGGTACCCTTGAGGCATGATAAGAGGTGGAATGGAATCGTGATTCTGTCTTCTTTTGATGCTTTCTAACGTAAGAAAAGAAATAAAAGCTGAAATCGTGATTTTATTTCGGTCCATTCTTGTGTACCAAACAAGTCATTACTAAAATGGTAATTAAGAAGAAATCGCCAATGGGAATGGTAAAAAGTGAAAAATGTATTGAACGAGAATTAAATGTTTTAAACTGAGACAAAGAGCAGGTATAAGAAATTTAACTATAACTCGGAAGTGAGAGTAGAAAAAGGGAAAAAATTTATTGAATGGCAGTTAAAGGAATCAAACCGTGTAAAATAAAAGAGGGAGAATTTAAAAAGAAATATTACACTATAACGTATAAAGTGGAGTTTGGATAAATGTAAATTGCATTAATAGACTATAAAAGCTATTTAAATTATATTTTCCTCTTTTACTTTTAAAATATAGATATCTTTACCATATACATGCTTAGAACCTGTATAAAGTTTACTATTTTATATTAATATGTACTTATGATATTTTTATGGTCAACCTATATTTGATTTTGTTTTTTTCTTGGATGATACGATATTCCAACTTCACTTACACTTGAATGAAATGATATAGATATAGGTACGGTTTTAGAACTAAACCGAATATGAATAAAAACTATCGGTTCCGTGTCTTAAAATTGAGAAACCGATGGTTTTCGGTTTTAGCTTTGCAACTATATTTTTTAAAAGTAAAATGAAAAACAAATAAATGAATTTTAATTGTTAATATAATAAATTTTAAACTCAAAAAAATTGTTGGGTCTAAAAATGTTAAATTATTCAATCAATTTTTAAAAAAATTTTGAAATGCATATTTATTTATATACAAATACATTTAATATCAATTGTAGTTAGTAACATAAGATTGCAAAATACTTTAGAGGATAAAAAAATTACAATATAAAAATTAGTCTCATTTTATTAAGGAAATAAATTTTATTTTTAGGAGAAGTTTATATAGACTAAATTATACATGGTTTTAAGTTATATTTATTTATATTATTGATAATAACATATTATATATTATGAATATGTAATAAATTTTATTATTCATATGAAATAGTTCAAATATTAATAGTTATATATTTAACATGGTGGAACTAATCTTAGAGAACTGCTTAGGAACCAAAAATCGGCAATTTTTTAGTCAGTTTTGGAATCGGTCAATCGGTCTAGTTTTGGTCGATGACGGTTCTGGTTTGGTTCCTAGTTTTAAACCAAACTGTACTTATGCCTAACATGATAAATTAATAATAATTATAATTATTCGTTAATATGAAAAAAATTCTTAACTTATACTATTATATCAGTGTACACTATAATTGCATAGTATGGGTGCTAAAAGATAAAAAATGACAATTTAGTCTATAAGGAATATTGGATTTTGTTTTTAGATATCCACTCTATTTTTTTCCTTTCATACTATTATTTTTTCAGTCGTTCAATCTCATGAAGCCAAAAGGTTTTATCTATCTGCATTTTTGATAACATAGGCTTTTTATATGGCCTAACCCTGAGAACTCCATCCGCTTTTAAAGCCACACATACAAGATAGTGGCCAGTAGCCACCGTTGAATGGTTGAGTGGATCACACAGCATCAGCTCATCGCACTGCCCACTCCACTCCATTCTTTTACTAAAAGACAAAAACCGCCATGCAATTAAAAATAAAAAAGAAAAAAAAATTAAAACCATACATACCCACAATATAACGTGCACACACATGTTATATCTTACACAAGCCCACGCCAACCAAACAAGAAGAAGAGAAGTAGTAGTAGAGGAAGCCAAACCGAGAAGGTGAGAGTCAGTGGTTCCGATCTTCTCTCTTCTTTCTTTCTCTCTCTCCGCCGCATTTCCTCTTTTTATCTTTCTTTGTGGGTTACCCACTGAAAAGAGATGGCGTTGCAATCGCTATCTCCAGTTATTCACACGAAAGCTCTTTCCATCAAGAACAATTCGGTTTTGGTCTCCGATAGTAAGAACAACGGTGTTTTGCTCGTTGATTTCGTCGGTTTGTATTGTAAATCCAAGCGAACTAGACGAAGACTCGGTGTTTCTACTTCAAGAAGCACTGCTCGTAACTCTTCATCATCATCGTCAGCGTCAACGGTAAGAGCTCTTCTTCAACTCGGACGTTCCACTCACTCAGTCCGTGAGTCGTCTTCGCCATCCGAAACAAACCTCAGGTATGGATTGTGAACGTTTCTGTTGTTATCTTACGTCTTTTATTTAGAATAGGAAAAGAGTTCAGTTTCTTAAATGGTTTTTTTTTTCTTTTTTGGAGTCCTGCGGTGAGCTGCGTCAAAATTGCAAAATTTGGCGGTGATGTAGCAACTGTTAAAGAAAATCCGATCCTTTGTCGAATAATGTGGTTTAGCGTAGTTCTTGGTAGCACTTTTGATCCTTTTGTATTTTTGGTGCGCTCTATGGCTCGATGTTGTAGACATCTTGTGTGATTCCTTTCTTTGTGACAGTTTTCCTTCATAATGAGAATAAAAAAAAAAAAAAAAAAAAAAAAAAAATTGAAAACAAGCTTAATATAGTTATTTATTTATATTTTTTTGGATGTATCATTAATTGGATACCGCCCAGTTGGTAGAAAAAAACCCGCAACCTCTTGGGGTTATCCCGTACTTGGAAGAAGAAGTAGAAAAAGATACTGTTCTTGTCTGATTATTGAGTTCTATATGAATCTTATTGTTGAGTTACAAACGAAAAGAAAATGTAGTGTTGAGTTGACTTTATGGACAAGTGACAGTGATTTTGAAAGTATGCATTGGCAATTAGAGTTAGTTATATTCAGTTAATCTCTTAGTGGTCATTAGTTTGGAATTCCGTAAATTGTCTCTATGAGTTAGCAAACAATATGGAAAGATAGATTGGATACCAGTGTTTTGGAGTCCTTTGCTATCAACAATCTCTAAAGTAAAAATCTCATTGTTCAAGTTGTGAATAAGTGTAGACATCTGGTGAGCTTTTCTTTCATTATTATTTTTATTTTTTTACTCATTTGGAGGTTTAATTGCAGTAATGTGGTGTGTTTTGAACCAAACAGTTGTGTTCAATTCTTATATATAGCAGGGTTAGTGTGTATCTCTACTTGAATTTCGATTTAGAAAATATGTGTGAAATTTATGAGATTTTGTATTGTCATTTCATTTAAAGGAATGGAGTGCATAGCTGCTTCTTATATGACGTTTTTTCACCCATATTTTCAGATGAATGCTATGTGGTTTATGCTATGGTTGTCTGTTGCTCATATTCATGCATTTTTTTATTTATTTGTTCATGTCTTTTTAACATAAGCTGTTATTCTTTTTGCATTAAGCATCTTTTTGTGGCAATCACAAAGAATTCAACTTAGAGAAACTTTTCAATTATCTTAACTTTTGAAGTTTTAATCTAAGAAGCTGCATAATTATTATTATTATTATGTTTATATATATTATATCTTTTATAATATCCTTGCATTTCTGTGCCGTTGTTGTTTTGGATTGGCAGGATTATTTGTGCCTGTATTAAATAGCATGTGTAGCTATCTCCCTAGCTTTCTTAACTGTATTTTGTGTGTAGGTTGCAAATTTGGAGGATATAATATCAGAAAGAGGAGCTTGTGGAGTTGGGTTTATTGCAAATCTGGAAAACAAAGCATCCCATCAGATAGTCAGGGATGCTCTTACTGCTTTGGGCTGCATGGAGCACCGTGGTGGATGTGGTGCTGACAATGACTCCGGTGATGGTTCTGGAGTGATGACTTCAATCCCTTGGGATTTATTTAATAAATGGGCCTCTGAGCAAGGGATTGCGTCATTTGACGAGGGACACACTGGTGTGGGGATGGTGTTTTTCCCAAAAGACGTGGACCTTATTGTTCAATCTAAAACAGGTGACTGTCCAAAGGACTTCATATTCTTTTTTAGTATTATTTTTTTGTTTTGTCAAAAGAGTCTTTTCCATTTAAATGATTACACAGCGATCAAATAAAAAATCCAGTCTACATGCCTCCTCCCCTTGTAGCACTTTCTGATATGAAATTTTATATGTAAACCTTGCAAGAAATGGAGATGTATTTATATTGTCAAACATGAGTCATGCACAACTTTATCGATTGGAAAATTCACCTCAATAGAAAGTAAATGTTTTGTTTGTGGGAGAGGAAGTGATTTCTTCATCGGCATTCACTTTAGGAATGATAACTCGAGGAGGTAACTCCTTGATCCTTAAGAGCAGTAAATTGGAAGTATATTGGATTGATGGAACTCCATAGAAGTTTTTAGCTAATACTATTGAATCATTTCCTCATACTAATAAGTGCTACCATCTGAAAGTTTCTTGTTTTTTGGAGTTAATTTGGAAATGATGGTGACCCTTGGAACATTTTCAAAGGGGGCATGTTCTGCACTACCTGAATGAGGCATATATTCCTGTCATTTGCTTGTATGCAAATAATATTCTATATGTGCAGTCTTCTGTGAATGCCCAAAATTTATAAGTGAATGAGCTAAAAGGACAAAATAGTAACCCCTCTCTCTCTGGTTCTTTTGCTTTTTTAACCAATGAACTTTCACTCACCAATTTGTCCAGTCAAACTAATATTTTCTTTGACTTTCTTGCCTTCCTAATACTTTTCCCCTTTTTGAACAAAGCATATGTGTGTCTTCTGGAGGCAGTGGGGATGATAATAAGCTTTACCTTATATCTATTGAAGATGTTTGTCGTCATGCATGCAGGCAGAAAGAATCCATGTATGACTGTCAAAATGATGAAGATTTACTTTGTTTCTTGAATATTCATATCAAAGATTACCTGAAACATGAGCATCCTCAAACTACTTTGCCTTCTCCTTATTTGTCTTTATCACCACCTCATCCTATCATTCTACCACATTTGGCAAAAGCTCTATTGCCTCTCTCCCACATTGCACGTTTGGCAAAAGCTCTCTGGACCAAGATGAAACTCATTTTGGCATCACTGGGTAGATATGCATCTCCTTAATATAAATTGGAGAAAAATCTCCAGAAGATTCTTCCATGCTCTTTGAGTTAGATGAGCCCTAGTGCCTGTTAGTTAGGAATGGTAATCAATGCAGATACAGAGTGTTGAGGGCTTACAGGGGTATGCAAACAGGTAACAGAATTCCCTATTTATCAGGATTTCTGTCCTTGTTCATGGGCCTGAATTTCAAAACAAGTCAACTGTGATTTGAGAAGTTGAAGGCTGCATGGGGCCTACAAACAGATTGCTTGACCATAAACTATGTGTGGAAGTAAAGCAGAAGGATTTTATATTCCAGATGCCAATGGTTAAAATAGCTCTGCATTGAATACTCTGGAAGAAGGAATTTTGCCAATAATTGCTCCTAGCAAATAACATAGAAGGTCTTTTTGCAATGCGTGTATTTTAGTTTAACCATTCTTTGTAATATTTCAATTTTTATATTCTTAATATATCTACATGCCCATCACCACATTTTATGTCATCTTCTCAATAGGCATCTTCTTCTTTGCCATAAGAATTGTATATATTTTATTTTTCAATGATGGAGGGGCCTGGGCACAAGAAATGTTCTTAATGGGATTTGGATCCAAAATCTCATGCAAGTTGTCATGAGAATTCTTCAACCCTATCCATTAGAACAACCCCTAGGATTGCTGGTATGGTGATTAGGAAAGAGGAAAGAACCTAAGCATTGACCAGATTTGTACAATAAAACTATCATGTTCCTTCATGTTGTTAAGTGGCTGATGATAAAGATATCTTTCAGCATTTCATTGTAGATTATTTTTTGTTTCTTTTTCAGCCGTCTCGAATTTGTTTCTTATATGGCTGCATCCATTCTAGAAATTGGAGCATGTAGGATGCAATAGATCATAATGTCAAGATTTGATACATGTGGCGAACCCTATTTTTAATGGTAATCAAACTTTCTTGTGTTTGGAATATTTTAGCATGTCATATCATGTCAGTACGTGCATCTATTAATTGTTTTACAGCATGTATCTTTTATATAACATAAATTTCTGTTGATTTTGCAGTTATTGAAAAAATCTTTCAACAAGAAGGCCTGGAGGTGCTCGGATGGAGGTCTGTCCCTATTGATACAGCTGTTGTTGGTTATTATGCAAAAGAAACTATGCCCAACATACAGCAGGTGTTTGTCAGAGTTGTTAAGGAAGACAGCGTTGACGATATTGAACGTGAACTGTTCATTTGTCGGAAACGGATTGAAAAAGCAGCTAGTGCAGAGGGCTGGGGAAGTGAGCTCTATATCTGTTCTCTGTCGAGTCAGACTTTAGTTTACAAGGGAATGCTTCGGTCAGAGGTCCTAGGTTTATTCTATTTGGATCTTCAAAGTGATCTTTATAAATCTCCCTTTGCTATATATCATAGAAGGTACAGCACCAATACTAGTCCTAGGTGGCCACTAGCTCAGCCAATGAGGTTCCTTGGTCATAACGGGGAGATCAATACCATACAGGTTATACCACTCTCCTCCTTTCTACCTTTCTTGAGTAAATTTTTTGTATTTATTGCTTCCATAGGTTAAACAGATGTCTACATAATAGAATGCAACTCATGTGCAGGGCAACTTGAATTGGATGCAATCTCGAGAAACCATATTAAAATCTCCTGTTTGGCGTGGCCGTGAAAATGAGATTCGTCCTTATGGTAATCCAAAGGCATCAGACTCTGCAAACCTTGATAGTGCAGCAGAGGTATATAGATATTTTTATCCTAGATAAACATGGGAAATGCTATGTAATGTGTTGATGACTTTTGCAATTTATGCCAGTTGAATTGGTTGAAAAACTTTCTGAATAAGATGGGAGAGAGAATTTTGCTTGTTGCTGTTGCATCTGGCTTGACGAATTATCACTTGCTTCTCCTCTGCTCCATATTTTTTCTGGTAGCTTGTTTCATTTATGGATGAGTGGCACTACATTTATCCGATCATATGTAAGAATTTAAGTATTTCATCTTATTGTTAATTGTCCTAGCTTCTTCCAGCAAAGGCATCTAAGACATCTTTATAAGCTATTTTTGTGGTCCGTTTGTGTGATGTTTAACAAAGGCACAGGCTCTATCCTATGTAAATTGATTATGCACAATGAGAGAGAGGTATATGGGTAAATATGGATGAGAGCGACACAACTGGTTCATATGTTTAGTGAGCAATCATGGGTCATAAGTCTAATGGATCTCAAAATTTTGGGATCTTTTTAGTTAAATATCATATACTACATTGGAAGAGTGGAAGGGTTCAATATTATGGTAAATTATCCAGTGTTCAAATGGACCATTGAACTAAAATTGCCTGGACTCTTCAGGTTCAGGCTGATGAGAAATTAGAACGCCCAATGGCTTCAATGAGGGCATACAGAGGGCTGGGAAGTGACGATCTCATTATGAGAATACATTTTTTGGACTTAGATGGATGCTGGCCAGTTTCTTTTGTCAAGTTATGAAGTCATACCTGATAATGCTCCTGAAGAGGCTAGATTTTGAAAATTAATGGGTTTCTTTGGCATGAAGTTTTAACAATAGCCATTGTTTGGTGATGCGTTAAACATGAGGCAAGATTTCCGTGAGCACTCATAGACCTTTCTCAACTTGAATGGGGAACTTGTGGGATTTTTCCCTAGATTTGGTGGCTTTAGACAAATAAATTCTGTCTCTCCTCACCTCTGTGTTGGTTATGAAAATATTTTCATGTATCATGGCAGGAAAGGAAGGAAGGATTTGCATGCCATTAGAGATGATGTAAAGAGGAACTGAACTAGTTATTTTCATGTATCCATTTCATCAATTAAGGAAGCTCTAGATGAGTTTTACCTGCTGTCCAGATTTGAAGGCAATTCATGAAAAGAACTATATCTTCCTCGGTGGTGTGGCACAAGATGTTGATGTAAGGATTTGTCAAATTATGGGCTTCAAACCAGCTGAGTTTCTTGTGAGGTACTTGGGTGTCCTGCTCTCATCGAGTAAGCTAAACAAGTTTATGTATCATTTATTAATTGAGAGATTTGACAAACATAGTAATCAATGACCTTGCATATCCCTTTCATATGCTGGGTGTATGCAACCAGTTAAAAGTGTATTCTCCATCTAAGTGTATTGGTTATGATGTTCAATTTACCCAAGAGCATTTTTTAAGTGTTGATGATGAAGATGGAATGTGTGTTTTTTTTTTTTTTTTCTCCTTTTATATTTATATATATATATTTTTTGGAATTGAAGTAATGAGTTGAAGGCAGGGGCTATCGGAAGGTTGTTTGTAGGTTGATATTGAGGGTGGTCCTTGTATAATTGATTTAGTTGCGTGGAATAATGCTGCTCAACTCAAGCACATTTGGTATTTGTGTTCTGATGTGAATGGGGTGTTATGGCCAAGTTGGGCTGGATCTGAACTTATGAAGGATGGAATTTCTGGTTCATGAAAATTCCATATCAGCGGCATCTTGGTCCCAGGTTCAACATCCTTCAATTGAGGCCTTTGGTGCAAATTTTACTCAAATGGGAAGTGGTTGGGAATAATATTTCCCTATGGTATGATGAATAGCACCCAAGGGGTGTCTTGGCCTCTTATCTAGGTCAACGGAGATTTATTCATCTGACTTTCCTAAGGAAGCAAGGCTGTGTTGTATTATAAATAATGAAGGATGGGATTGGCCAAGGGAAGTGGTACGGATTAATATAAGAGAGGAGCTGCAGGGTTCTATTGCTCTAAAAGTAAACTGTGAAGAAAAGTTTCTTTGGAGAGAGAGAGGGGGAGGGGGAGGGGGGAGGGGGGGTGGGGGGTGGGGGACTATCCAAGTTGCATTCTGCAAAAGAAGCATATATTTCAATTTGACAATGAGGATTTCATGTCCCTTGGTTTAGGTTTTTATGATTTAAGAAGCTCATGCCTTGACACACTTATTTCTTATGGGATGTAGCCCAATATAAGCTCTATACTGTTGACGAGTTACTACAATAGGGAACTGCAACTTAAAATTGTTTTTTATGCAATGAAGAAGAGGAATTACACTGTCATCTATTCCTCAAGTGCTCGTTCGTTCTAGAGATTTGGGGTGTTTTGAAGAAATCTCTTCCAATTACCAATTTGCTGTCGTCAAGTGCTGTCAGCATCCAGGATACCTTAAACTCCACTGGTCCTCCATTATTGTGGAAATTGAAGATGTGGGTAGTTTGGTGATTTGTGAGGCTTAAAGAGAAAGAAATGAAAAGAGACTTGTACTTAGCTCATGCACTGATGTAGATGTTACATGCACTATTCTCTCATGTTTTTTGCTTCTGATAGTTCTCTGTGACTTTGTGTTGCCCAAACCTGAATCTTAATACCTTCTTTTGTTGTGGTGTTATGCTTGAGTTCTTTTAGGACTCATAAGAGCTCTATCTGAGTTTTGTACAGCATTAATACTTTTGGAACTTCCTATATTTTAATGAAAAAGCTGCCATTTTACCCCAAAAAAGAACCTAAAGTTCTCTGTAAACTTGCTGCTTTTGCTGGGAAGCATTTTTGGGGCAAGGCATTGATTGTAAATAATAATGTAAAGAAACATCATTTAGTGAACTGATGCTACGGTCCAAGCAAACTTTTGAATCTGTGGATGAATATACTTGGTTTCCACATGGATTGCTGTTGTGGGGGGAGAACCGGCAATAAAACCAAATACATAAGATAATAACCATTTGGTTATCACTTATGATTTCTGGACTTTTCTCTCCTCTTCCTCTTTTTTTGGTTGAATTATCAATTTTTGCCAAATTTATAGACCTCAAAAGGATGCTTTTTTCTAATTAAGGCATGGTACCTCTTGATATAAGAATAAATTTTTATTGCTGAAAAGAAGAGAAGATAAACAAGAAAGCTTCTGACATATTAGAAAATGGAAAGTTTTGGAAAGGTGATTTAATTATTTATTATTATTTCAAAGTCTTGCTATCATCAATTTTCATGCTATTAGCATTGCATGGATCTTTTAATATCACACAGTGGAAGTGCTAGTACGTAGAAATATATACACCAGGAAAGCTCGCTTCCATATGCGTGACTGCAGATAGTAGCTTATTAACTGCTCCAATAATCCATACTGCATTAGCCACATTTTCTGTTGTTGCCATGTGTTTGTTTCCCAAATTATGCTTACTTAGATCTCAATGCATACATCCTCTAATGCACATGGAGTTTCTGTCATCTTTCTATCATTCATGTAGTTCATTTAATACATATTACTGTGATATGAGCATTTTAATTTTTGCCATTTGTTTGCTTTAAACTTGCATGGAGTTCAAATGGTATTTCCAGGGTGAACAACTAAAGCTATGAATTTGTTGACACATAATGCATCAGAATGTCCTTATATTTAACCCCTTTGTAAGTTTTCCTTACATTTTGTTTGTTTCAGTTGATGATAAGATGTGGTCGAACTCCCGAGGAAGCTTTGATGATCCTTGTTCCAGAGGCATACAAAAACCACCCGACCTTGATGATTAAATATCCTGAGGTACTTTTTTAATTTTTATCACCTCATTATATTAGATGCAACTATGTTTTTTTTTTCTCATTTCTTTTCTCTAACTGCCTTGGAATTCTCTCTTGAAAGTTTGATAAAGGAAGTCTTCATTACCTTGAATTTTGGAGTTAAAAGAAAAGTAGAGCAATGAATATGGAATGGTAAAGATTTGGGGACATTCTTTTGTTTGCTTTGGAACGAAGGAGGTCAAATGAAGTTTGGTATTTGACGGTTAGACGTTGATTTACATATAATTGATTTAAAAGTTTAAGCTTATATATTAGTAGTAGTCTTGTATTTTATGATTTAACTCTTCTCCTCACTTATGGATTAAGAATTTATTTAGATCCATCACATGGAAATAATTAAATTTTAATGCCCTATGTGAGTAAATCTTCATAAGGAATGTGAAAGAGAATGACTGAATGAGTGATGGTTTATAAAGTCGAGATAATTTATGATAAGTCAACACTCTAGACGATGTGATTTAAAGGCCTATTGGTTTCTTATTGACTTAGCTATTGAATATTTTTAAATTGGGGCATTACAAATGCTATTGGAGTCTATTTGCACTAGTAGGTGGGCGATTTTGGGGCTAAGGTAGAAGTTGATACAATCTAGAGGAATAAATATAGAGGGGTGGGGGAGTGCCACAAAGGTGCAACTTATGATAGGATGACAAGTCAACGCTAGTTGGAAACTTTGAATCATGTGATTTAAAGGCCCATTGGCCACCTATTGGCTTGGTTTATTGGTCACTTATTGACTTGACTATTGACTATTTTTAGATTGGGGCATCATAAATGCTAATAGAGTCTATCCTTTCTAGTAAATGGGTGGTTTAGCGATTGATTAAGGCAGAAGTTGTTCTGTTTTAATATGATCCAGAGAAAAAATATAGGGCTGGGCATGCCACAAAGATGTGACTTATGACAGGCTTTTGTGATGACTTATGGGTAAAGGGTGATGAGATTGACTTGAATGGCACACTAAAAAAGGGGGAAGAATCGAGGCCAAGTATAATGTGACATGTTTAAGCACAGTGATTGTGATGCCCGTGTGAGTAAAGTCCTAAATAGAATGTGAGAGTGAGTAATGGATTATAAGGCCAAGATAGAAGGTATCATGTCCAACTAGTTTAAAGGTTCACGAGTCAGTTGTTAGCTTAGCTATATGATGACTTTTAGACTTTGATGCAATGTAAGTAGCACTAGCTAATGCCTTTACCCTAATACCATGTTAAATTTAGATCTGCAACCTATTGGTATTGTAGCTTAAGCTTGTATCTTTGTGTAGGCTTTTAATTTAATACTTCACTATAGACAATTTTTAAAATTTTCAATTTTTCAAATCTTCATGAAAAAGATTCCCGTAGATGTTTCTTTGTACAAATTTACTATTAAGATGATTAACCAATCTATTTATGTCACTCTAAAATCACTCCATCTTGTTCTCTCTTCTTTCAAAGAAAGGAAAGAGGCAATTTCATCTTATTTTCTCTTTTCCATGTAGACTAAAAACTATTTTAGTCAACAAAGCCTTGAGGTTACATGGTTAACACTAATCTCCAGTGTTAATGGTCAGAACTCTTAATTCATTAAAGAAAATTTTTAGGTGTGGACATGAAGTTTTTTTTAACTTAGTACTTTTTTAACCTAGTATTTGTGAAGTGCTATTGCATATTAAATTTATTATGCAAGAAGTTGCTTATTTCTCCAGAAGTTTTTGCTTTTTTAAGAATTCAAATAAAAGATTTTATTGCAAAAACAAGAATAGATATATCAGATATATTTATATTTAAAATTATTAGATTGAGTATTGAATCAGTGTGCAATTGAGAATTGATATGTCAGATGTATTTATGTTTTGCTATTGCTCAAAGCAAACCACTTTCATATCACAGATGGATTTACATAAGGTCTCATTGGCATAACCTCACTAATACAGATTGGAGAATTTGTGTGTTTTACGGATCTAGCGGTATAATGTAATTTAGGGGTTTGTAGTATATTTTTAGGGTTTTATGATCTATGTTAAATTGAAAATTAAAAGATATGAACGATCAATCTTTAGCTATGACGCACCAAAGAAAGAATCGAATTATTTATTCGAATCAACTGATATTATGCACGATTAAAAGAAACAGTAAAGAATAATCTTGAGAAGAAAACTCAATATTACTCAAAAGGACAATTGATCGCAATCAATGTCAAGATGTCAATAGATGGCTAAATCTCTTCCTATCATAATCCTAATAACCTTTATATAATCCCACAAATCAGGTAAGGGCAATAACGGAACATAAAAGTCAAAATAAATGAAATAGGAAACTAAAAAATAAGCTTTGGAAATAGGGCATGAAGGCACTCTTCTTGTCACGCTATGTGTTGGGGCATGCCATCAACTCTCATGCAATCAGACTTCAAAACTGGCTGAAACATGGTTGTGGGGCCTAGGCACGGTTCAACGCATGGCTGTGTGCTAGGCCGTGCCATCCTCTGTCTTTCATTATTCTTCCTAAACAATATTCTCATGGTCTTAAGCTCAGCTATATCTCCAACCACTGTCATCGACACAGGCGTACCATGGACCGTGTAACTCTCCGTAACTTCATTCGCTTGCTTAGATTCAATCACTGTCTTAGACATGGGTGTGTGATTCAATAATGATGATTTTTCCTTTACGTCTTGCCTTTATTCATGATAATCCATTCAGTTAAGTTCATCAATCTTCTAATTCTAGATTGAGTTATTGGTCCAAATGAATCTTGATTCTCACCACTTACAATTGTGTAAGATCTACCCGTAAAATTGATCATTCACAGAGAAATGTATATACTTCAGCTATTGCTGCATATGCTTCAGGGTGGGACTTTAGGTTGTATGAATTGAGTATGCTTAGGTTTATATGAAAGCATACGGTTAACTTAATATTTGACTTTTGGTGAGTTGGTTGTGGTATAAATTTTATATGGTAATAAAGAGAGGACCAAGTTTGACTCTTGTGCCATCATTTCTGCCGGCTAAATGTTCAAATGATGAATTTCTATCTCTTTCACAAATGAGAGAGTTTTAGAAGATGAATATTGCACTAAACAAATATCAGATGGATTAAACTTTTGATAAGTTGATTGTGGATCTAATTTTTCTCTTCTTATTGTTGCCATATATAAGAAGTCAGCATGTTTTTTTCTGGGAGGTATGAAGCTATGTAAAATCATCAATTTTTTTGCATATGATTCTTCTCCAACCTCCACATGCCTTGAGCTGCAGCACTTTAGCAATAGTTTACTTGGAGTAATATCTAATAAAAGAAGTGCCATTTTTTTTCCCTCCTGTTTGCCCTAGGTGGTTGATTTCTATGACTATTACAAGGGCCAGATGGAGGCTTGGGATGGTCCAGCATTGCTTTTGTTCAGGTTACCCCTTTTTAGAAAAGTTACTTACACTTCTTATGTTGAAATTCTAGATTAACTCTTACTTTTTTCTGCTTCATCTCTATCTTCCATCCAGAGCCATATATGGCTGATGTCATATGTATTGCACTACATCCCATCTTGTCATTCAAACATGCAAATGGTTGTTTCCCTTGTTTGTATATGTGAGTGAGTGCGCCACAGTTTGAGAAGACATGGATGTACTTATCCTCGAGGAAAGAAAAATTTTTAGCTCATCTTGTTACATGTGATCACGTTAGTCTTGGTGTACTATCTTAAGAACATAGTGCTGTGTGAATGGTGACAATATTCAATGTTCGTTTTAGCTTGCTTGCTATTCAGTTGTTAAGCCATGTGCAGTGCAGTGACATAAATTAAGGGTCGGACCCACAGGAGATATTATATTATGTCTAAAGTTCCTCTGTTTTTTATCTATGACTTTTTCGTAAATGCTGATATTTTTCTGCAAGATAAATTCTCGTTTGCTTGTGCATTCAATTAGACAAAAAAATTACATAAATACCCTTGCAATATCAGAATTAATACATGCGATAGTATATTTTTAATGTGTTTCACATGTATTAAATGCTATATAACAAAGTATTAATTGTTATGTCATATTTAATACATGCGACACTTTGAAATGTAGTATCGCATGTACTAAATATAATAATCACTTTTTTTGAGTATCGTATTCATACATACAACATCCATTAAAAATGCTATGTTGTATGTAATAAGTGTGATATTGCATTGGTTTTTGGTAATTTTTTATATAATTAATATTTTAGTAATTTTTTTTAAGTAACCATAAACATGAATTTTACCCATTTTCTGCATTAAAGTTCTATTTTTATTTGTGATTGAAACCAGATAGCTTGGTGTCTCTCCCAGGTTGTGCCTTTCATGGAAATAATTTTTTGAAGTTTGTTTCCTGCTTTGGAAATACACTTGGGGAAAAGGACAAAAATATTTATGACACTTGTATAAAAATAATCTCAGTTTTAGGCAACATGACCTCGTCTCTTGAAGAGACGAGGTCAGTGCAAGATACTAACCACGTCTCTTCAAGATATTAATATTGTTTTTTCAAGATACGGGGTTACCACAGTCATCTTCCATCACCCCCCTCTAGCATTTCGTATCTCACTTCTTGTTATATTGGTCAATCTAAACAATTTTAACCTATCAATCCACCAACCGCAACAGTATAAATCAGTTGTATAAATCATTACCCATCCACTACAGAGAAATAACTTTCATTCTACATAATTCAACCACAATAGTATTCTTAAACCCAATCCATACAACCATAACAATATCCAAAACCATTCACCGCCGACGTAATAAAAAACTCATAAAACATAATATAAAAATGGTTGCAGTGTTATTCAATTCATTACGTCAAATGTATGTACAATACTACATACCATTATTATAAAACAAGTATAAATAAAATCTAATATACTCTTGTGTGGTCTGTCTCTCTCGTCTTTGCTTGATAAAAGTACGATGGAATGACGTAGCTTGATGTAGACCCTGCTGGGGATGCTCCATAGATGGTTCAACCAGTGAGTGCGGCATCCTATCTCCACCACCACCAACACTATACTGGTAAAATGTTACAGGGTTCGGATCTACCTGGGTGTGTCCGTGGTGATGGTCATTTTTTATGTGGAACTCCGTGGATATGGACCTCTGTATATGAGATGTTTGGCATTGGGATGTCCGATAGATGAGCATATGATGATATGATGATGATGATGATGAGGAGGAT
This sequence comes from Combretum micranthum, assembly GCA_024138025.1. NCBI lineage: Eukaryota > Viridiplantae > Streptophyta > Magnoliopsida > Myrtales > Combretaceae > Combretum > Combretum micranthum. Next base: position 257,442 of record JAMXBD010001880.1, read on the forward strand.
CAGACAAATCATGCTGAACATGTGAAGGGTCAGGCTTGTCATGGCATACATGTGGGGGTGAAGGCTCGTCTTTGATATCTATAGTTTTGTATTGGCCTCACCATTGCTTCTGACCCGTCCCTGCCCACGCCTCTCTTTATGTGGTTTACATCTCTGTATTGGCTGGGGCGGAGGTTGAGGCTGAGGTTGAGGCTGGCTAAGGTTGAGGGTCATCTTTACCACCAATGATATCAGGTGCTAGTACAGATGCTGGATAATTGATATTAAGTCCCATGAACTCATTTACTATGAATGACATCTCATGTAGTGATAAGAGTGTCCTCAGGTGGCATGTTGGGGACTTGGTAAATGAAATTTGTGTGCAATTAAGAGTAAACATGTAGATTAGGAAATAACGAGCACAATATACGTCCATATACCTTATGTAATCATTAAACTTACTATATATCGTATAATGACTTCTGTATGATTGATCTAGTGCCTGGTGATCACATGATATCAATCAAAATAATCTCTAAATGTACTATCAAGGATATTTGGCATGTCCACAATGCAATTGCGCTGCTTTGCCCACTAACTCCACTCCGAACGCCCTTGTAAGTCGAGCTCATGTAATGCTCCCATATCAGATGGGGAGTTTGGGATCCCTAGAAACCACCAAACTGTTTGAGCACTTTATCTGGATAGTAGTGCTCGACAACATGAAAGCATATCAGGGGAACTTGTGCAAGCCATACATCTTTGCTAGACCGGCAATATTCAGGTAGGGAATCCATTATAGCAGAGTACGGTCCCAAGCAATCTGTTCAAGAAAAAGCAAGCAAACATAAGTAAAAACAATGAGATTGTGCACATAAGACCACATAGGACATACAAAATCATACCTGTCTAGGTACATATCGATTTAAGCATCTCTTATACTTAAAACAACAAATGTGTGGAGTATTGAGTGACATCAAAAGTGGCCCCCGTAACTGATAAGAGGCGCCCTGCGGTAATTGATGTGATTTGACGCCGCAAGGGGGGCGATGTGAGGGAAATGCTTCTAGGCCTAGTTCTGCAAAACAACGAGGGGTTTTGCTATGTCACTTGTATCAATGTGTGAAGTCATGCATAGCTGCCTGTAAAGCCATACCAAGCAAGTTGCTCTCCGTGCATATTGTCTTGCGCTTTGAAAATCCTCTAGCAACTGGAGGTACATAACATAATCGGATCAAATGATTTGTCCCTAACAATAAATCCTCCTAGTAGCAATAGTGTATTGGCTCTGGCATGGTGTCGAATGGTAATTTGACTTGCATCATCAGGTAATGCTCTATAGTGTGTATCCAACCATGACATCTTCAAATAGCCACCATCAATATCAACATTGGACATAGGTCTAACTCCTAGTAAACAATCGCATAACTCTGGCCAATCCATCCATGTGGCGCCGATAACTGCATACCCATCGACGGGATGGTCGGTGAGTGTTTCAACATCCTGTAATGTCATTGTCCACTCCCCCATTGGCATGTGAAATGTATTTCCTAGGTCACTATCTCTTAAATAATGAGGTAATTAGGTACTAATCCAGTTGAACAATGACATAAGTGCAGAACCTATGAAGTTAGCTTGTGACAGATATGGAACAAATCGATCATCTACATGCGAAAACATGCCAGCTTACCACCTCAACTTCGTCTCTCTCTAGCGATAATGTAATATGACGTGCGTCTGCATTTGAAAACAGTATCATGAAAAATATTCTTTAAATGTTCTAAGTAATGGGGTGAGGAAAAGATCTTACGCCTTCCTCCCATACCAGTCTTGATCCATGAATAGACTGCTCTGTAAGTACGGAGTTATCTGGTGGTCCTAGATCCATTTGTAAGAAAGAAAGCAGTAAATATGTTAGCAATGACATAAGTAACAAACGGAGCAAACAACAGATAAAATAGACAATGTCAGTGCTATAGAACAATATCACATAAACAATATAATACCACTACGATTCGACTGGTTTGTAGTTGTCTTATTAGCTGCTCACTTAATTAGACGACTTCTAGTGTTGTAACCTATTGCTTACATGACTTGTGTGAGTAACCCTTTAGGCCTTCTCGAATATCTATCTTATTCTGGAAGTGTATTCCTATCTAGGCATGTCTCTTTTCTTATAAGTTGAGGGAAGGGGTGCCATGTTGGAATGTCAATACGAGTTTAATTCGTCTTATCTGCTACAGGTATGAATGAACACCCATTTACCCTTTAGCTGATTCTCCCATTTGTATCAGTGTCCCACTTGAGTAACACAATTTATATGCAGAGTACCCATTATTGCCATTGCATGTGAGCATGGAATTTTATAGGTCTGCCACTTATTTTATTCATATCTGCTTAATTTTAACTCGACTTTTTGTGTGTAATCTTCCTTTTGACTATACATTGTAGGTCGTGGTGCAATTAGAACTTCAAAGATACGTTCCTGATAGTCGAAACATGTAACATGATGGGCACTTGACACATTCTTCCACCTATCAAAACTTCTTTACAGTATAAGCTGTTAGCACCTTACCTAAATTATTGCTTCACTCGCCTTCTGCTTTTATCTGTTGAAGATTAAGTTGCAATTGTAAAAAACCTTTTACAATTCGATACCAATTTGATAAGCAATTTATGCTTGTACTTACCAAATAAGAAGGTATCATCAATTGTGACTAGGGTTTGTAAAGCATTAGCAAAAATTAGTTAGTTCAATACAAACAAGCTTTTATTAGTATATTCAATCATGTGTCCAGAACATACCTGCAGTGTTGAAACACTTCAATGCAAAAACAAATACCCAAATGTGTTTGTCTAGGAAGACGTGTCCTGCAGTATCTGAATCAACAGTTCTCCATTCAACTTTTGTTATTGAATTTACTCTGCTATCGCATTAAGTAGCTGTGGGAGCTCTATATATAAATCCTCCCAATTTTCATATACTGCTCAATGGCTTTTTGCTTTACCTAAAAAATTCTTTTTATATGAACATTACACCAAAACTCTTTTAAGATAGTCAATTGGAGGTCTTTTGCCCTCACATATGGAGAATCACGAATCTTTATTATAATGCACCTAGACATGATGGTGGAGTCCAACTAAGAATGATTCTGTCTAGTGATTTCATCCAAACATGTATGGGGTTCTTCATAATTGGTGATGTGAAACCACTTATTATGTTTTTTGTAGCTATCTCTGAGTTTCCACTTACAACCTCTGTTATGAGCATCAATGCACTTAACTGCCCATGACTTTGGATCCGAGTCTACTACCTTTAAATTGTAATGGTTTGATATATGCCATATAAGGTAATATTTAGTCTCAAACCGCATCCTAACCTTGAATTCATCATTGAATTTTCAATTTCTAGCACTCATTTTCTACTCATCATCAAATGCAGTAGATCCACCATCAACATCAGTAGTGAAAAATGGTACTGGTACTGGACTCCCTACTGCATCAACATTTGTAGGATCCATGAAACGGTGCCAGTTATTTCCTTTAGGCTGTACATCAGTAGCACTTACTTTCTAGGACAAACCTGCCACAAAATCAATTCTATCATCATTGTAGTCGTCACTGGATTCACTTCCTGATGAGTCTTACATCGTATCCGTATCATGAGTACAACTCTAGTCAGGTACATCAATTTCAAAGTTACTCATCTGGACCTGTAGGCTAGCTGTTGTTTGAATTAGAGTGGAGTTTGAATTTGCCAGCATTTGCCAACAATGTCCATGGCTTCCCAGGTGCCTGTGGCAATCCTTTTCAACTATTTGGACATATATAGCTATCGACCCTTCTGTGTACATCAACATTTCCTGTGCAGCATCCATGGTTGTCAAACTCGATTTTCTACGTAAAATTGCTGAAGGATCCGTAAAATCAGAACATAAAATCGAAACGTAGAATTGTAAGATTTTACAACTAATATAAATTTTCTTGCAAAAACCATTGATATACTTACTAAACTAATAAAACTTATATAAATTAGGAAAATAAATAATTTAGTATTAAATTAGTTACATACAATCAAAATTTAAGTTTTAACAATCATAATTCACATACTGTCATTAATATATTTAGTCCAATTTTATAATTAAAATAATTATTTTTATTTAATGATGATTCATAATCTATAATTATTAAGATGTATCGCAAATCATTTAAATTATCAAGTGTGAGTAGCTAGTTTTGTATAGTAATGAATTTTTTCATGTTCACTATATATCTGCACAAAAAATCATTACATTTATGGTAAATAAATTATATATAGAAAATTATTAAAAAAAGGAAAAAATATAGCACTATATATATTAGTTTAATTTTCATTTAAATTGTTCAAAATATATCATAATATATAACCTAAAAAAATAACTCTCTGAAAAATATAAAAAAAAGGAAATAAAAGGAAAAAAAATATTTAAAAAACTAAAATTAAGTTAGATTAAGATAAATATCAAGAACCAACTCCAAAAACCCTAAATTTAAATATATTAAATTGATTGCATTTGTAAAGTTCAAATAAAAAATAATGTAAAATTACAACTTTACGATTCTACTACCGATTCTACTACCTATTCTACTTACGAATTTACACAAAAAAAAGATTTTGTATGTGAGTTGAATTGAAATCGAAATCATCAACTCGTAAACTCGTAAAAACGTACGAGCAGACTCGCAAGTTTAACAACAATGACAGCATCATCATTGATTGCTGGAATAACATCATGACGTCATGTCCTATCTTCAATAGCTACCTTATGATATTGCAAATGGTATTTAGTATTTGCTCATATAGAATTCCTACAAACATTGATCACTGTAACTGGCCGCCTATTCTAACCAAAATCGTTGTTTTTTTCCACAATGTTGCCATGATTGTACAATATAAACTTGGTTTTATCTATTTCCTTACTTATTACACTAGGTTATAAAACATAGGTTGAATGCATGAAATGTGATATGAGTTATGAAATGTAATCTCCTAATATCAAGATGTGAGACATATAAAAATATATGGTTTCATAATTTGATTCCTATATTCTAAAAGTATACAGTAACATCAAAATTACAACATCCAATGTCTACATTGTAACATCAATAAAGTATACAATATAAATCAAAATCTCATTACCACTCCACAATACTACTTATATGAAAATTAACATATAATGTTGCTTCAATATTTTGAGAGAGGGAAAAAAAAAAAAATCCAACAACGTACACAACATGAAAAATCCTACATTAAAACATCAATAATTGTGAAAAAAACAATGGACGAGATCAAGCTTCTTACTTGTTGAGTTCGTCGAGTCCACCAACGGTTGAAGTGTAAATCGTTTGAATTTTGCCCGAATTGACGTTTGGTGATCAAAATTAACCAAGAACTTGCACCAATTAGATCAAAACCACTGCTGGAACGGAGTGAAATTAGGATTAGTGTTTTTTTTTTTTTTGCAAGAGGGGAATTGGGAATTTTCACGAGTATAATGGGGGAAGAAAAAGAAGGAAAGGGAAAAAATATGGTCTGATGAACTTGTCTCTCGAAGAGACGGGTTATGAGCTATTGACCTTGTCTCTCGTAATTTTAGGACCTTGTCTCTTGAAGAGATGAGGTAGATCCGTCATTTTAAGACCTTGTCTCTTAAAGAGACAAAGTTATGTTGTCTAAAACTAGGATATTTTTCATCCAATGGCATTTTTGTAACTAAAAAAGACAAATAAAAGTATTATTTTCTTTTTCCCATTAGACTTGCTCAACCCATTTTCTCATTTTAGCTTATACCAATTTTGTGGTTTCTGTTCAACTTCTTGTTTAATGCTTTTCAATGGCACAGTGATGGCAAAACAGTTGGGGCCTGTCTTGATCGGAATGGACTTCGGCCTGCAAGGTACTGGCGGACAAAGGACAATGTTGTATACGTTGCATCTGAGGTATGTTTTCAGAGACTTGAATCTGCCTTCTTGAAAAATATGTTAGCCACTGGTTGGAACCTTTAAATGGTTTGGGCACCAGGATGTGCTGGGAATTTCCTCTAATCCTCTGGGTTTTCCTTCCACATGCAAAATTAAGCAGTGAATAACTATTTGCTTAATTGACTTCATAATGGTGTTTTCTTATTCTATATATAGAACAGCTGTTCATGTTTGGCCCTTGAAGAGGTTGAAAAAAGTCATGCATGTAGGACAGATTTCGTTATGGCACTTTGAAGAAGAATTCTTGACAATAATGACAGCTTAGTTACTACTGATATTTCGAAAAGATATATGGAAAGTGGGTTGCCGGTGTATTATATTAATTTGAACGCTAATGTTGAAAAGAAGTTGTATTACTTTGTGATACTGTGAACCGTCAAGTTGTCTTCGGGGCAGATCTTGATCGACCCTAAAATGAGGGATTTTGGTTATGCTACAATATGTAGGTTGGTGTTCTGCCCATGGATGAGTCAAAAGTTATTATGAAGGGCCGGCTTGGGCCAGGGATGATGATTGCTGTTGATTTAACCGCTGGTCAGGTTTGTTGAGCTTGCTTTCTATCTTCTTCTTTCTGGAAGTTCTGTAGGCATGACACGCATATCATGAGTTCTCCAAGTACATCAAGCAAATCTTTTCTGCTGCTGTTGATTTAACCGCTGGTCAGGTTTATTGGGCTTGCTTTACATCTTCATTTTTGGAAGTTCTGCATGCATGGCTTGCAAATCATGAATTCTCCAAATACATCAAGTAAATCTTTTCTCCAACCATCAAATGGTTGAGGCAAAGGAACCACTTTTTAAAAGTTGCTGGTTTTCAGTAACTCTTGCCAAAATATTAATACATTTATGTCATCTTGTTTATTTGGTTCTTTCCTGTGAACTTGTCTGCAAAGATAAGGAAGCTTTCATTTACCCAAAAAAAAATAAAAGAAGCTTTTTATAAAATGGGAAATAAGTCAGTATTTCTGAAAAATGAAATTGTATGTGTACTGTTCATGACTTATGGTTATTTGATCCCTCATCTAATTGAATGCTAGATCTTTATATTTTGGATTTCATAATATATTTGGTTATCTGATATGCTTGATGTGAAACATGTTACTCCAAGTAATGCATGTTTTAGAGAGACTCCCTATTATACCCTGACTACTAAATTGCTCTCACCCAAAAATTTCACTATCGCAGGTATATGAGAATACAGAGGTCAAGAAACGAGTGGCTTTGACAAATCCATATGGGAAGTGGATCAGAGAAAACATGCGAACTTTGAAACCTGTGAACTTCCTCTCAACCACCAAATTGGACAATGAGTCAGTCTTGAGACACCAGCAGTAAGTGCCTTATAAAAATTAAATTTTTAAGTTGAGTTCTCAATGTATTGCCATGCAGGTTTTTTAAGGTACCATTGACTTAAAAGCTATTAATGGATGCTATAACATTAATCATCAGTGATTGATGTGTGTAAAAGTGTCATGCCAACCTTCTCTTGTTAATTTTCAGGGAACTTAGTTGTGTTTTTATACTCAGAATGAACTTTTTTTTGTTTTTAATCTGCTTTAATCTCAATGTCTAGTGGTGAATCGACTAAGAAATTTGTAAAAGTTTGAGGGGATAATTTGTAATATCCTCGTTTTATTTTAATGAACAATGTTGATTGTTCTTGACTCTGCCAATTTTGAAAGTTCAAAGGTTCAAAAGTGTACTCTGAAAGTTTAAGAGAAAATCTGCATTTAGGTGGAAGTTTAGGGGTAATTTGCAATCCCCTAGCCCCAACACCCCACCACCCCCACCCCCCAACCCCCATGCCACCAAAAAAAAAAAAAAAAAACTTGTTGAGTTTTGATTGATTTGATGGTGCAACTTGCTATGAAAGCTGGCATTTAGGACTGTAGGTATGTCATGGAAGCACTGGTAATTTCCGTTTTGTTTTAAGAAGCAGCATTACCATTTTGTTTTTAAGCAGTGCTGGTAGTTCTGGTGAAGGATGTCTAAACTTAAGAGGCATTTATTGGAATTTATTAGTTGTGCTTCTTGGAGAAGGAGATGGAAGATGCAAATGCCTACTAAGTTTAGGTTCGAATTATGTAAAAAATATATGTTATTGTATATAATGATGGACAAATGAGCAAACTTTCTCAAAGCTCAACATTTTTATTTATCCATTTCATATTTTTAAAAATTGGTCAGTCGAACTTAAAAGTTTACTTGAATAAGTTAAAAAAAAAATGAATTGGATTCGGTTGGATGGTTCCAATCGTTGTTGTATGGTTAGAAAGAGAAATGCCTGCAGGAATACAACAATGCATTGGGCCTGAATACACTGTCTGCTGGGAATTCTTCAAGCTCTAGTTGATGTGACAAAACTCATTTTCAAAGATAATTTTCTTCTTTCTGGTGGAAATACTCATTTATTCAGTGTAGGACCATTTATAGCAGTTATATCCATTTTACTAAGTTATTTAGTAAATCCCTTTTAACTATCACCTTGTTTCATCTGATCTTAATGTCAAGGTTTCCCAAGACTCAATGTTACCATCCTTGTTGCTTTGAACAGTCATTTTCTTTATTATATATATTCAATATTCATTACTTCAGTAGCATGTCACGGCAGCATAAGATGTTTACATTCTCATACGAGTATTTGAGATGACTACTGAAAGATCTGAAGAGCAAAGTTTATGCATAGTTATTATTAAAATAATTATAAGGAAAATATTAATGAGTGCCTCCATGCACTTGTTTATAGGGCTCTAATTATATTACTAATATCAATAGTAATTATTGATTGTCAAGTTCCAGATTTTTTGAGGAAATTCATTTTCTAGAACAGGATTTATGCAGTTAAAAAAAAGGCTTCTGTGATATATTCTTGCTCTTTTGATGTTCTGATGCTTCTGGGATTTAGTAAGGCTAACTTGTCGGCTTAAAGTTGTTCTCAAAAGAAATAAAGGCCAGAACCTTTATTTTCACTGTATCTTGTTAGTTTGAGTTTGAATTCAGAAAGTGAGGGTTTGAACCCAAGTCGTCGCATTCTGAGTGTGCTTGTTTTAAGTGATATAAACCTATGAGTTTCACTCACCATTATGCTCGGAGTATGGAAGGGCTCGATGTATCTTTGACAGTGTCACCTGTGGACTTCCATTCTGAATTTTTCCTCCCTGTAAGATGACAATGGGCTTGCTTTGTAAGAAATTTCCTTCTCTCATGAAGGGTAATTATGAATTTCGTAGATCGCCCCCATGAGGATGGTGAAGTGAGGGCCCCTACTGGTGGAAGAAGCCTGCACACCCTTGGGGTTATCCTGCACTTGGAAGAAGTAGAAAAAGAATTTGATTTATCGTGTCCATCTTATCGAATAAAGATCTCTTTTGAGTCTTAATGAATAATGATCAGTTTATATATAAATTATTTAGTTTTATCTCTATTCATGAGTCCTTGAGTTATTAAAACTTCTTTAGGTTTAAAAGGTTTGGATATATCAATATCTATAAGACCTGTTTGTCCATATTTGTGGTTTGCAAATGGTTCTATTATTTGCCATGTAGTTGAAGCTTCTGATGAGGCCAGTTGTTTGCTTGAAACATATTTTCTGACAAGAACATTGTCTTCAACTTAATTGATCCCATTATTTTGACAGGGCATTTGGCTACTCTAGTGAGGATGTTCAGATGATTATTGAAACAATGGCTGCTCAAGGAAAGGAGCCTACATTTTGCATGGGGGATGACATTCCCTTGGCTGTGTTGTCTCAGAAGCCACACATGCTCTATGATTATTTTAAGCAACGATTTGCACAGGTTCAGAGCCCTTGTCATAGTGATAATGAAGATCAAAGCTATTATCATGTAAAAAAAGATATGGAAGCGAAGCCTTTGCTTTGCTTTAAAAAATAGAGTATTAGTTTAGAAGATTCGTGTGTATCTACTTCAACTTAGTTTCAGAACTAGAAAAAATCAGAAGAGTAAGGGTGCTTCTGATGTGCTCATTGTCTGATAATTCTTGGATTTTAATAGATAAATAGTGGAAGATTACAGGAAGGCATGCCATATCATATGCACACTCAATTCTCTCCACCCGACCCCCTATCCTTTTGATGAAGACTTTTTAAGATAACCTTTACCTGAATCCTGTCTACTTTCTGATCATGGGAGGGAGGAAAAAAAAAAAAAAAGAAAAAGAAAACCCCTCTTGGCTAGTATCCATCCTCAAGATCTAGTAGCATGTTCTTTGTATTCATTAGTTGATTGATTTTATTTACTGGTTCTGAATTTTCAGGTGACAAATCCAGCTATTGATCCTCTAAGAGAAGGATTAGTTATGTCTCTTGAAGTTAATATTGGGAAGCGAGGAAACATACTGGAGGTTGGACCAGAAATGCTTCACAGGTTTCTTGGCAATTTCGTTTCCTTTATGTAAATTGAATATGTTGCAATTTGCAACAACTTTGTCCTGTGTTTCTTTTAGTACTTAGTTGTTTTATTATTTGGAACAGGTTAGTTTATCTAGCCCTGTGCTAAATGAAGGAGAGCTAGAGGAACTGCTGAAGGACCGATTTTAAAATCCGAGTTCTGCCAATATTTTTTGACATACGTAGAGGCGTGGAGGGTTCTTTAGAGAGAACATTGGAGAAACTTTGTGAAGCTGCTGATGAAGCAGTGAGGAATGGCTCACAACTCCTTGTTCTCTCTGATCGTGCCAATGAGCTTGTAAGCCTTTTATGAATCTCGTCAATTCTGGTCCTCCCACTTTCTGAAGAATGTCCAATTTGGCTTTGGAAGCACATTATAGAACAATGCTCTTTCCTTCTTAGTTTATTGCTGTTCTTGATTATACATTTGCCTAAATCATTCATGGTCAATCTAGGGAGACTAGAGTTCTTGAATTGGACAAATGTAGAATTCCGAGCTGTCAAACTACTGAGATCTTTTATGTACCATTGTTTTCACAAGGTTGTCTATTCAAGGAACTCCTTGATGAGTGTGTTTTACCTCTAATGACCCAAATTTTAGATATGATGTATCCTTTTTGGATCCATTTTATTACATCAGTATGATAACTACTGAGTGCTTTTATGTACCATTGTTTTCACAAGGTTGTCTATGCAAGGGACTCTCCTTGATGAGTGTGTTTTACCCCTAATCACCCAAATTTTAGAGGATGTATCCTTTTGAGATCCATTCTTTACATTAGTAAGATATCGTGGTTTGATTGCTTCAACATCAAAACTTCCCTTTTAGAAACACTTTCACTTTGTCTTTAGTTCTAGGGATGTGCCATCTTTTTCCTTGATATCTGTAATTTCTGTTATTCCCGTTCAGTGTTTGGGTCAAGCATTGCTTGCCATAGATTTTTTATGGTCAATCTTGTTTCATCTAAGGTCAGCAAATAATTTTGCATTTCTCTGTCCCTTTTCTCAGGAACCAACCCGTCCTGCAATTCCAATTTTACTTGCTGTCGGAGCTGTTCATCAGCATCTAATTGAGAATGGCTTGAGAATGTCTGCTTCCATTGTTGCAGACACAGCTCAGTGTTTCAGCACACATCAGTTTGCCTGCCTTATTGGATATGGAGCAAGGTCATTGTTTAAAACATCTAATTTTGAACTCATTTAATCTTCTGGACCAAGTAAATAAAAGTTTATTTATGATTAAACTGTTTTATCAAAATTTTGAATGACACTTTTATGCCAAACTCCTCAGTGCTGTTTGTCCCTACTTAGCATTGGAGACATGCCGGCAGTGGCGCTTGAGTACTAAAACTGTGAATTTTATGCGAAATGGGAAGATGCCTACTGTGACTATTGAACAGGCACAGACGAACTTCTGTAAGGTCAGTGGTCAATTCACCAGCATATGCAAAGATGCACAATTTTTGATGAAATTCTAATCTACTGTCTTTAATACTGAAAATGTTGGTTCTGTAAGGTCAGTGGTCAATTCACCAGCATATGCTCGTTCTTCATCATAGGGAGTGAACTTCATTGTTTGGATTGCAATTCTCAACTCTAAACAAAAGTTGTAAAGAGCTATCAAGCAGAGTTATAAAACGAAATAGTCCTTAAGCTGCATGAAAAATGTTAGATGTAATACAAAGATAATAACAATGTTTGTGATTTTGAAAAGAATCAGCAAAGCTGGAAATATATTTTGGGGGATGGTGGGCTGGCTGTTGAACATATGTTAAAGCTTTGGGAGTTTGTTAGATCTTTTATTTGCTTGCAGTCTTTTTGTTATGAGTTATGGGAAAAAGATGAAAAGACAAATTTTTTCCTTTTATCGTGCAATTTTCAAGGCATTGGTGTCTTTCTCTTCCCAGTAAATTTAAAAGACAATTTTTCATTTTATGATGGCCTTGCAATGTTTTATTTATTTAGTCACGATGTGCTTTAGAGAGTATGTGTCTACGGGCTAAAATCTCTTGTGGAACTTCCTATCTCTGTGGCTTGCTCAAATGCTAAACCAAAAACATAGCATGAATATGGACCTTTCATAAATGAAATGCTTCAAATACAAGTTGTGCTTGTTTAATTTGTAAAGTAAATATCCTTGTACCTATACTCCCATCTCAGTCCGTGATTAAATAATCCATAACTCATTTGTAATGGAGCTTCCTGTAAATTGTCACTTGATATTTTATTGCCTCTTGTAATAGTGGTAGAATATTTATCTTTTGCTCAGTGGACATATTGATCTAATGATAGAGTTTACAGGCTGTGAAGGCAGGACTGCTCAAAATTCTTTCCAAAATGGGTATCTCATTGCTTTCAAGGTATATTCATTAATAAGAGCTTGTCCCCATGGTCATTGTCAGGCATATCTATAGATGGTTTTGTAACTATTGTTGATCATTAATCCTAGATGCTGATTTCAGTTCTCTCCACCTCCTTTCTTCTCTCTATTCAGCTATTGTGGTGCCCAGATATTCGAAATCTATGGATTAGGGAAAGATGTTGTCGATATTGGATTCCGAGGAAGCAAATCAGGCATTGGTGGATTGACTCTTGATGAGGTGAAAATGACAATAGTAGATCTTTTCTTCAGCAATATTATATAAGTTATGCTGGAAGTAATGCTTGAATTAACAAAACGTTTTACCCCCTGCTCCCCTATCAGCTCCCTCTCTCATCCCGCAAGGTTAAGGGGAAACTCTGTAGGAATTAAGTCTAATAAGAAGCAAGATCAGCTTCTAGCTTCCATATGATTCTGATATGTGGAGCTATGTGATATATAACAAATTGTTAGATTCTGAAATTTTCAGCATCTTACCCATTATTGTTTGATGAACAGGACAATATTGTTAGGCAAACATTAAATGGTGTCATATGAAGTTGTATGATTTACGGTATAGTGGAATTTAAGCAGGAAAAAACATTTTGTCCATGTCAAAATTTGAACATAGTTAGTGCTTGAAATTACAATGCTTCCTTTGTGCTGACTTGTTTGATGGCATCTTACACTAACAGTTGGCAAGGGAGACTTTGTCCTTCTGGGTTAAAGCTTTCTCTGAGGATACTGCAAAAAGACTGGAAAACTTGGATTCATACAATTTAGACCTGGAGGTATCATTTTGTTCTGGACTACTATGATGCTTTGTATTAGTCCACTTTGAAGGAAGAGTTTTGGTTCATAGTCCTTCTACTAGGATGTCACAAGCCATTTTTCTAACTGCTGAATCAGTATCCTTGTTAGATGCAATATCTATTCTGGAGTACTAAATTATGCTTCTGTTTGACTGATAAAGGGGAATATCATGGAAACAACCCGGAAATGTCAAAGTTGTTGCATAAAGCCGTTCGGCAAAAGAGCATGAGTGCATTTTCAGTTTATCAGCAGTATTTGGCTAATCGCCCAGTTAATGTAAGACAATATACTCTTGCCTATATAGTTTCCGAGACTAGACTTTACAATAAAATATACTTTCCTTAGGTTGACATGTTTAGTTGTGCATTCTAATATATATTCTTTTGGGTATTCTAGGTACTTCGTGATATACTAGAGTTTAAGAGTGACCGGGCCCCAATTCCTGTTGGAAAGGTTGAACCTGCAGCTTCCATTGTCCAACGATTTTGCACTGGTGGAATGTCTCTAGGGGCAATCTCAAGGGAGACTCATGAAGCCATTGCCATTGCTATGAATAGAATAGGGGGGAAATCTAACTCAGGAGAAGGGGGCGAGGTAATCCGCAATTTGGAGTCAATTCATAAGATCTGCTGTTCTCATTCATTATTACAGTTTCAGATTTGTTACTTTTACTATTATTGATGGTTCGATGTAATTGTAGGATCCTATTCGCTGGAATCCGTTAACTGATGTTGTTGATGGGTACTCTCCGACATTGCCTCATCTCAAGGGTCTTCAGAAGGGGATACTGCTACTAGTGCCATCAAACAGGTTTGGGCACCTTTTTTTAAGACTGCTAGTTCATTTTAGTGCAATAGTGAGAACTGAGAATCCCCCTTTGAACCTTTCAGGTTGCATCTGGTCGGTTTGGTGTAACTCCAACATTCTTGGTGAATGCCGATCAATTAGAGATCAAAATTGCACAAGGTGCAAAGCCTGGTGAGGGTGGCCAATTGCCTGGAAAGAAAGTTAGTGCGTACATTGCAAGGCTTCGAAATTCTAAACCTGGTGTTCCTTTGATATCTCCACCCCCACACCATGACATCTATTCAATAGAGGACCTTGCACAGTTGATCTATGACCTCCATCAGGTAATAATCTGCTGCTTATGGAGCATCTGATGCTGATGGTTTTGTCAATACATAACGTATGTTATATACCTGCATGCATAGGTCAATCCAAAGGCAAAGGTGTCAGTAAAGCTTGTTGCTGAGGCAGGGATTGGCACTGTTGCTTCTGGCGTTGCCAAAGGCAATGCTGATATCATACAGGTTATTGCTCCTTATCATCTATTAAAAAATAAAAATAACTTGCTGGAAATTAGGAAAAAAATAAGACCATGCACTGTCTCTGCAGTCAAAAAACTTTTAAATTGGCTAAGTTTGAATCTAAACTATCGTGTTACCAAAGCTGGATGTCTTGAATTCAAACAATTGAGCTACAAGATGCTCTCATTTATTATTTTCACTTCATTCATGTTCCTCCTCACTATGTAAAGTTGAAAAATAACATGACACAAGTTTCTATGAGCCTATGATGGTTTGTGCTTTTGACAAAAGTTTTTAATAATTCTATTTTTGCATGATTGATCTGTCCTTCAGATATTGACATTGTCCAATAGTAGGGATCGCTTTTTTCTCTTCTTTGCTATATATTGTGTGTGTGTGTGTGTGTGGGTGGGATGGAATTTTTTTTTGGGGGGGGGGGGGGGGGGGGGGTTTGGGGAGGAGGAGTGAGGAGGGAGGAGGATGTCCAATAGTAGGGATAATTTTATTCTCTTCTTTGCTCTCTCTCTCTCTCTATATATATATATATATATTGGTAGACGCATTTCTAGTAAGATTTTAGACCTTGCTGATTTGTGGGATTAGAGGAAATAAGCTTCACCCCACTCTTGTCCATTCATTTTCTATATATATTTTTGATGAGGATGAATCTCAAAGAGTCTAATGAAAGGTTGCCATATGGCACATGAATGAAAGAATAGTGGTATATATGAGGGAGAGTATCCAACCTTGTCCATATAATTCTCTTAGAGAGCCTGTAATGAGCTATAAGTTTTATGAGTATTTTGCTCTTTTGTTGAGTATCTTAGCCTAATTCCACCAAGTTAGGGTTTCTATGTAGTTCATTTTATATAAAATCAATATTGTAATCTTTGGGTCTCTTTCAATTGGTCTAACCTGCGTAAGCATTGGACGGACAGAAGAAATATATATATATATATATATATAAAAGAATGAGAATCAAAGGAGGGGAGAGAAACCCAAAAGTGGGGAGAGAGGGAGTGAACTGAATATAATAAAAGAGAGGAGGAATTTGTCAGATCGACACCCATATGACACCTAAACTTACTTGAAGATTACGTGAGGAGTGGAGCTGGGTAGCAGAGGGAAGAAACAATTTGATGACCTTAATTGCTGCCAAGTTCTGTAGACCAAAAAAAAAAAAAAAATCTATGGTTTTGAAGATGTTTTGGAGTAGATTGGCAATTCGTATTACCGTGTCATGTCTCGTGTCCGTATCTAAATGGGTTTGTGTTTGGAAGACCTTAGCCTAGGACCTGACTCGTTTATTAATCGTGTATGAAAATCTTAACTTGTGACTTGACCATTTATACTGTATCTCGTGTTAAATAAACATAACATTAGTTGATAATAATTGACCCATTTATATCGCGTTTAATAAACGCGCTATATTATTTTTTATAAAATATCGCGTTTTAGTACCGTTATATATGTGTGGTATCTGTGCAACATTGCAAACAATATTTCACTCTCTCTCTCTCTCTCTCATTGTATACTCTCTCCTCTCTCTTTCTTTTTCTTTTTCTCTATCTCTCTCATTTGTCCTCTCTCTTTCTTTTCTTTTTCTTTTTCTCTCTCTCTCTCCTCAGTCATCTTTCTTTGTATTTGACACATTCCCTCCTCTCTCATGTTCGTCCTTCCTCTTTTTTATTTTTTTCCTTAGTATGTCATGTCTTATAATTGCGTTATACGTAATATTGCGATTATAAGACGCGATATGTATATGTATAATATTTATTTTTATATCGTGTTTATAAGACGCGATTTTAATACTATTAAGTTGGTAATTATTTTTAATTTAACCTTATTTGAGTAATTATTTTCAACAAGTCTTAAATTAAAAATTATTTCTTCTTAAAACCCACAATACAAGAGACATGATATAAAAGACTAAATTATATTAAAACACAACATATTATGCATTCTTTGTATTATATTTATTATATGTAATATATGTATTGTATATAATATTTACAATATATATGTCATTTATATTATTGCATTAATATAAATTTGTATGATATGTTATATATGATTTATATTGTTAAGGAATGTAAATTAATATTAATTAGATATTGTAATTAATGATGTGTTAGGTTGGTGGGTAGGTAGAAACATTTCTCTTTATATATTCTCATATTGTACATAACACAAAATAACAATTTTATTCTATTACTTCATATTAAATTATATGGTATCAGAGCCCTAGGGAATTTTTGGAAATTAGGGATCAGGTAATATTTATAAACCCTAGCTACCCTAGTGTGTAGCGTTTGGTTCATACACACCCCAAAGAGTGTATATTTTTCAACACCGCAATCCTAGGAAGGAAGATTGGCCGCCGAATTGAAGCTTTGACCAAGTCTGACGGTCGTCTGACGCTCACATGCGCCACGTCAAGCTCTTGGAGACGAGGTGCGTGGAACATTTTTCTGCCATCTGGGAGCTTGGTAATGTTGTTTCTGCCTCTATTGATGTTGGATTGATCCTGTTGATCTTTATTAGAAGTCGTTTAGTGGAAGTATTGTTGTGGTTGGCTGTGGGTTTGAGTGAAGTTCATTTCGGAGGTTCTTTTCTAGTCGGAGGCTCGTTTTTTGTTGGAGGTTGTCTTCTGGGTTAGGAAGTGGTGTTTTGTCGGAGGTTTTCTTTTGGTTCAGAGGCTTGGATGTCCGTTGGAGGTTCGTTTAATCTGGTTGGAGTATTTTGAGTTCTTGATTTCATTATTATTTGTATTAAGCGGTGTATTTTAGGCATTTGTTTGACTATAAGTATTGTTTGTGTGTTGGGTTTGTTGAGTATAGTATTTTTGTTTTGGTGGTTTTTGAAAACTCGGCGTTTGGTTAACGTGATTGAGGAGTTTAATGTTGCTAGTGAGTATTGGAACCATGTTTAGAAGTTGCATTTGGCTTATTTTGCATTGTTGGGAATTGCTTTCTGGTTTAGAGGAAGTATAAGTTCATTTGTTGAACAAGATGACTGATATGACAATTACTGTCTTTGCTGATGAATATGCAAAGTTCTCTCGATTCCAAAAAGCATTGAAGGCTTTATCCTATCATGTCTCTGCTGTTGATGAGTCAGGTAACCAAATACATGTCTTCTTTCCTCATCTTCTAAGTGGTTATTGATTCTGGTGCCATAGATCATATGACAGGTAATTTTGATCTCTCTTCTACCTATCAAGCTTATACAAGTCCTACAAATGTCACATTAGTAGATGGTTCTAAGTCGTGTGTTCTTGATTCTGGCTCTATTGATCCTACTCCACAGCTTTCCCTGTCCTCAGTATTATGTTTACCTCAATTTTCTTTTAATTTACTATCTGTCAGTCAACTCACCCGTACCTTGAATTGTTGTATCACATTTTTTCCCGACCATTGTGTATTTCAGGATTTTATGACAAAGAAGATTATTGGTAAAGGACATGAATCAGGAGGTCTCTACATCTTGGATACTCAAGTGCCAAGATCTGTCGCATGCTCCAGTTTTCTCACACCATTTGAGGTACACTGCCGATTGGGACATCCTTCTTTATCGGTGTTAAAGAAATTTTATCCCTAATTTAGTAGTGTCTCGAGATTAGATTGTGAGCCATGTTAGTTTGCCAAACACCATTGGTTGTCTTCAATTCCTAGAATTAATAAAAGGCTAGAATGCCCTTTGAATTAGTCCATTCTGATGTATGGGGACCTTGCCCTATTACATCTAAACCTGGTTTTAGATATTTTGTTATTTTTATAGATGCTTACTGTCGCATAATTTGGCTTTATTTTATGAAAAATCGTTCTGAGGTATTTTCTCAATTTACTGCCTTTTGTGCCGAGATCAAAACACACTTTAATACCTCTGTCCAAACATTAAGAAGTGATAATGCCAAAGAGTACTTTTCTCACTCGTTTCAAACTTACATGATTCAAAATAGCATTCTTCACCAATCTTCATGTATGGATACACCATCCCAAAATGGAGTGGCTAAAAGAAAAAATCGACATCTTCTTGAGACAGCAAGGGCCCTCTTATTTCAGATGAATGTTCTTAAACATTTTCGGGCTGATGCAGTTCTACTGCATGTTTCCCAATCAACCTTCTACCCTCATCTGTTCTTCAAGGGGAGATTCCTTATAAAGTTTTGTTACCTATAAAATCATTGTTTCCTATTGAACTTAGAATATTTGGTAGTACCTGCTTTGTTCGCGGTGTTCATCCTTAGGTGACCAAATTGGATCCTAAGTCTCTTAAATGTGTCTTTTTGGGTTATTCTCGGGTTTAAAAGGGATATCGATGTTACTGTCCCCATCTTGACAAGTATCTTGTGTCAGTAGATGTTACATTTGTAGAAGAAAACACTCCATTCTTTCCATTAATTGA
>JAMXBD010001881.1:0-276113 GCA_024138025.1 Combretum micranthum
CTGTTCTATCTCATTTTTGATCACTAAGATGATCTTACGGTCATCATCTATGTTGTTAGGATGCAAATAAAACAAACAATGGTAGAAAAACAAAAGAGAAAAAAAAAAACAGACAATACTTTATGTGGAAACCTTGAAAAAACCACGGGTAGAGAGAGAGCAAATCCACTAGTGTTGAAGAAGGAAATTACAGAAGATGTGTACAAGTAACTACAAATCTCACTAAACTCACAAACATTAAAAATAACACACAACTACATATATTTGCTATGTAGGCCGACACAAAGGTTGACATTAAAATTGATGTTTTAGCTTCTATGTCGGCCAAACGTTGATGACTTTCTATAGTACGTCCGCTGGCCTTCAACATCCATAGAATGTAAATCCTTAACAGTGGTTTCAAGGCCGGCAGGGCACAGGGTTTAGGCCGACAGTATTTGAATGTAGGTTGGCGAGTTAAGCCAGTCTTGAACAACCATAGAAGCAAAAACATTAAAGCTAGTATGAAGGCCGACGATGTATTTATTGTAAGCTCGCGGTGTATGTCCAAAAGCTGGTTGTGTACATAAATTTAGGTCACACGCATCAACACATGTTAAGTGCCTATAAATATCTAGTCACTCTTCTTCATTTCAGGACTTTTTTGAAGGAAGAAGATAAATAACATTCCGTAGAGGAGATTTTATTGACAAAGATCAAACAAGATAACTTAAGTGTGAAAATATACACTAGGAATACTCATAAGGGGTGGGGAGGAGTAGACATCGTCACGGTCCGGTTCGGGTCTGGAACTGGACCCGAACCACCGGTTCCCTGTTCCAAAAGTGGTGGAACCGGAACCGGACCCGTAGGAGCCAGTCCGGTTCCCGGTTCGTAGGAACCGCCGGTTCTCACGGTTTGGTTCCCGGTTCTTAGAGCAACCGGGAACCATGAAAAAAATAAAAAATCAATTAAATAATTTACTTAATTTAACTAAGAAAAATACAAAATAAATTTTTAACTTGAAATAACATTAAGCCTAACAATAATTATTCATGGCATTAGTTAAAAGAAATTTTATAATTATTTATTTATATACAATCACTTGCACTTTTTTAGTTGTTATATTAGCAATGTGATACTATAAAATATTCAAAGATATAAATAATTCTCAATAACAAAAAATAAATCACACATTGTTAAGAAAGAAAGTTTACTTTGATTAGAAGTCTACATTAAATTTAACAATATATGATTTCAAATGTAATTATTACTTATGTTGTTAATAATAACACATTAAATATTGTGAATAGGAAATAAATTTTTTATTATTTATGCAAAAATAGTTTTAAATATTTATTTTATAATTACAATTTTTTTAATAATTTTCTTTTCTTTTTTCTTACTTTTTTTATAATTTCTATGGAGTAGAACAGCCGGTTCTGCCGGTTCTTGAATCGACGGTTCCAAAACCGCCGGGTCATGCGGTTTTTAGGGATGGAACCGTAAGGACCCGTCGGAACCGTAAGGACCCGTCAGAACCGGTTCAGACCCGCCATTGCCGGGCCTGTTCCCGGTTCAGGAACCGCCGGTGACGGGTCAGGTCGGTTCCCGGTTCGGAACCGACCCGATGATGTCTAGGGAGGGAGGAAGGGGGGTAAATTGAGTATTTTTTTCAAAACTCGAATTTTAAAAATTTAAAGCAACAGAATAAAAACTTAAATAAATTTGCAATGGATAAAAAGATAATAAATACGAAAGATATAAAGAGAAAAAGTACGACAAATATTTAACATGGAGTTCAACACTTTGCTTACTCTCCACGGTCAACCAAATTGCCTCTTTCGAGGTCTTTATTAAATTTTAAAGAGTTAGCTCAAGACGAGCAATATTGCATAACTCGGAAAATATAATATTTCCTCACTCTTTTTAAGTGCTTTTGTATGGATACCAAATCAATAAGAACTGAGCACTAGAGTGTTTTTCTTTCTCTTAATAAAATTGCAAATTATGTACAAGAGAACAAAGAAATTTAATATCATAGGTAATGAACTTGTAAATATGTTTTTTGTTCATTCTCCTATGTTGGTCTTCTAGACTTTGTATATAAATAACCTTTAAAATTCAAAAGTCTAATAGACATAACATCTATAATTTCCCATGCATTAAATGCACTATAACGGCTCTTTTTTGTCCACATCAGCTTTGTCGTACCTCAAATGCTTCTTTGTGCCTCACTTGTCATGCCTAAACTTGACCTGCGATAGTCTTTCACACACGCGCCTCTTCGAGCCTCAAATTTAAACATGTCGAGCCCTAACTCTTGATATCGAGGTTGAATTTGACCTGTCAACAATGACTCTGATAATTGTCTTGTTTTTGATGTGTTAAGCTTTAAATCTTGATATGTCGAGGCTTAAACTTGACCCTTGATATGCTCATGTTTTGCCCTCGATATGCTTCCTATTTTGCCCTCGACATGCTCCTGTTTTGCTAAAAACTTGCAGAAAACTCCACAAACATGCACAAAACACATATAAATATATTTGACTAATTAAGTTTAGTTTACAACAAATAAAAAAGTTGATTATGCATTAAATTGTCTCATCAAAATTCACATTGAACTCTCAAGTTCAACAAAGTGATCACCACTCTCATTGCTCGTGAACTATAAGATTAACATGTGAGATCTACTTAATCTCCTTTACCTGTCATTTGTGCATTTGAGATACTAAGACTACATGTTCCTGTTTCTCCTCGTTCTCTTAAAACCATCCCTTCATTAAGTGTCATCTCTTTAGTAATACTCTAAAATTACGTGCAAGGTGCAAGATCTATGTGATGCATGCATAACTACATTAAGAAGATCCCCGCATCTACACATATATATCATATATTTCTTATATGAATAGTTTTTATCGTTTTGTACTTTATTTCATAGATAATAATATTATATTTTAACAAAATAAGCATACAAAACAATACAATATAATTTAACAGGTTTGTGAATTTATAATCGTTTAGGTCCCAAACTAAAACTCAAACACATTTAAATTCATGTCATTTTCAGGTTTGACCATTTATCATTCGTATTGATATTTACTTACCCAAACTTTTTTACAATCGTGTCATATCATGTTCAAGTTTATGAGTCAGGTTCTAAATTACTAGCATTAACGCACATATGTATTACTTTTGTGTTACTATTGCCATTAGATAATTAATATATATGTTTTAGGTGATATTGCACAACCGTGTATATAAGGCAATTCTACATTTTCTTGATGGATATTTTGATACATCATTTATATTTCATCAATTATATTTTTAATCGGGTTTGTAATATCAATTTCATATAATGCATAATAAAAGAATTATATTACTTCTTAAAATAAGAATTATCTCATTTTCATAAATATTCCGATTAAAAAATAACATTATATTATGATTATTTTATTTATGATGAATGTCATATTTTATACCTGAACTTTGTTAATTTGTATAACTAGCTAGTTGAACTTTAAAATGTCAATTTACTATCCAAATTTTATCTATTTTTACAATTAATTATTAAAATTTTACCAAATTTTATAATTAGCTATCCAAACTTTACTTATTTTTTAATTAACTATCCCATAGGTACTAAATGAAGTAAAAAACTCATAGATAGTAAACTAATATTTTTAAACTTCAACTAAATAATTATATAAGTTAATAAATTTCAAATATCAAATATGATATTTACCCATTTAGGGCTTATTTGGATTATCAGATTTTTATCTATACTGGATCAGTATCGTAAGTTATTAGTATCGATTCAGTATTAGTTTGATTTAGTCAATTTATGAATAAAACTATTAGTTTTTTATCGGCATCGTATTTGTATCAGTTCAGTATCGATTTGATTTGAAAACAAAACCAAAATGAACCAAACCTGTATCCAAACAAGACTCATTAAGCAATGCACTGGATGGCACCATTTTCCATTGATAAAACTTTGAAAGCCTTGGTCACATGCTACAAGCAATGCAACCAGGTTGGATTTGGAACGGATCATGTAAAACCCGAACCTAACATGATTGCTTATAAGGTCACAAAAAACCGAAGAAAAAAGTTTTTCCCATTGTTCCCAAAACCCACCAATATGGTTTTTGCAAACCCAATTCCCGACCCGCTCTGATCTAATTGGAAGTTTATCATTTTTTTCTTTTATTGTAATGATGTAATGTCAACAATAAAACATAAATTATATCACATAGTATAATCGAAATTTTTAAAAATTACATATAAATTTCATTTAATATGGAAATGAAATTATGAAATTTGTAATCAACTTTGTGTACATATATTATTATTAATTTTTTGAAATTTTATTATATATTTATGTTAGGTCGAGTTTTTCCCATTAGATATATCTGACTGAAACTTAACCTTAAACCTATAAGGTTTTAATATGATACTCAAAACCCGTCTTGAAACCCTATAGGATGTTTACCCGCCCGGAGCATCAAGCTCCAATTTAAAGGGCATCAAACAAAACTTGTGTGTGAATTCATCACCTAAATTCTTGTGTATATGTCATTATATTCTTCGGTTCTATTTAGAACGTATTTCGGTGTGTTTGAATTGTTTGACTTTTATTTATATTTTATCTATATTTGATTTACATCTTTATCTTATTTATATATTGATCTGTTTAATCTATTTATGAATTAAAAAATATTTATATTTTTTAATAAATATTTTTTAAAATTATAAAAAAAAGTTATTAAAAGAGCTAAAATAAGATTAATCAATCAGACCCTACAGTGATTTGCTAGTGTCATAAAAATAAATAAATAACTAGCGACTTACCATGATGTATTAAAAGCAGTATAATTTTATACAACAAATGTTGTCAGAAGAATCGCGGCGACATTCCTTAACATGGTAGGTCAAACAGACCTTTTGCTGTTCTTGAGGTAAATTAAACGTTGAATTTTTAATAGTTGCGTTTCTTTCGAGGAAAATGTTTCAATTTTGCGGAATAGAGTAGTTGGGAAAAAGGACAAATATTATGCATAACTATTATTTGAAAATTGAAATAGCTATGGAATATTATATCGCAATTAAGTTTGTAAGATTCGCCTTTACAGTAGTAGTATAATAATAATGTAATATTTTCATTAGAGGCGAGAAGGATCGAGCAGACTTGATGGTGGAATGGAAACTATATACTCGTGTAAAAAATGATTTGTTATGATAGCAGAAATGATGGCCACAAAATATGCTTATTAATTTTATAAAAGAAAATTATCTAAATACAAATTATATAATTTTAATTATTGAAATATCAACATAAAGTTGTATGTAAGACATGCTCTTTTTGATTTTAATCTAAAAAAAACATCATATTTTTAAATGTGATTTTAAAATTTTAGTACATTATGAAATCTTATATTAAACATACGGCTTGCTGCAAATGAAAAATAAAATTATATGTTTAACATGCGATTTATTATAAATAGAAAATTTTACTATTTTCATAAAAGTTACAAAATTTGCATATAAGTAGGGCCGTAAGTGAGTCAAGACAGCTTGCGAGCTACTTGAATTTAACTCGGTGAAAGCTCAATTCAACTCTCTTACAATCGAGTCGAGCTTGAGTTCAAGCTACTCAAGTTGCTACCGAGCTTGAGTTCAAACTTTAAAGTATTGAGCTCTGTGAGCTCGCGAGTTTAATCGAATATTAAATCAGATCAGTCGAGTTTGAACTTATTGAATATTAAATATTTTTTATAGTTACATCAATATTTAAAAGAATAATCGAGTTTAATCGAGTTGAGTTCGAGCTTATCAAGTATTAATTGAATCAGTTCGAGTTTAAAAATCAAAGCTCGATCAAGTTCGAGTTCGAGTTTGAGTTTTTTATTCGAGTCAAGTTCGAACTTGGTACTATATCGACTGACTTGACTCGACTCGACTCGACCTGACTAGTTTACAATCCTACATATAAGATATGCAACTATCATATAAAAAATAAAATCGCATCTTATATATGTGATTTTATATTAATATTTGAGTGATTATTTTATATAATTAGTATTTCTATAAATAATTTTCTATCATTCGATAAATTGGTAATTTTCTCCCCAAATGATGGTTGTTGATCGAATTAAAATAGGGATTCACTTTTCTTCATGATTTTCTATAGTTAGTAATAACAAAAAACTAATCACATTAATGTACTATTTTTTTTTCTTTTTTTTTTTTCCTTTCAAAAAATTTCATGCTAGAGGTCACAGTTGAACTTTATCAGCTATGGCAACTTCTGTCGGCACATTAGTGCACTACTCAAAAGAAATGAAAATCCTCTTGCTCATTTCATGCTATATTATCCATCTTCTCAAGATTAATTTCACACTCACCTGCTAAAAAAAAAGGATATGAAGGTATATGTACGTAAAAAGCCCCTTTCACTTGACTCTTACAAGTATCTATATAATTATTAATATTTCCTCTTAATTATGAGAAAAATAAAAGTAAAATAGTTTTTTTTCCTTTTATTACCATGGGAGCGGAATTTAAATTGACATCTCATACCAATGCAAATGTAACTATGCTATAAAGCTTTTCATTAAAAAAAAATGATTGATTTGCAAAATTTTTGTCAGAGACTCCAAGGCTATTCCGTAAGAATTAAAAGTAACAATGTAAGGACTGGAAGACAAAATGATTCCCGGATATCATCCATATGAAATTTCTACAAAATTTAAGGATTATGACAATTATCCATAAACGTTCGATACCAAAGATCTTAGGATGAACAAATTGAAAGTAAAATGATGGATGTACAGTAGAAATTTGTTTTTGGAAGAGAATGTATGATTATCGAACCTTCAGAAAAATATTTATAAATAATAATCACATAAAATTAATTATCAAAATACCAACATAAAATCGCATCTTCAATAGACTACTATTCATAGCCAATGATATTATAACCTAGTGGTATCTTCTGGTCTCTCAAGTGAGAGGTCCTACGTTCAAATTTCCTTTCCCTCAATAATGGTAAAAAAAAAAAGAAGATGATTCATAAATTAACACATGAACCGTCTCTTATAAACACAATTCATGTACAAATATGAATCGCATCATATACAAATTTCAGTAAATTGCACTTTACACATGCGATTTATTTTAAACAATAATGAATCACTCTTTAAAGATGCAATTCAGTACTGTATGACTTCTGGCTAAATTGCATTTTCAAATGGAAATTATTTTGTAAATATCTATATCGCATGATCAACGTGCAATTTGGCATTGAGGCTATTGTAATTAATTTCATCTTATTTGTAGTTAGGTTTTCTTTTTTTTAAGATCCATAGACATGTGTTTCACATTCATAAAATATTAATCCAAGTCAAAGCAAATCATCTAGCATAAGAAACTTGCAACACATAAGGAAGAAAAGTTCTCAGTCACTCTTTAATATTAGTTTCCATTAATTTTTTTTTTTTCATCCATAAAATATTAGTTAAGAATATAATTGGATTAGGTTTCAAACGGATCATATGAATTCGAAACCCAACCCGCTGTCCTATAGATCTACCAAACCTAACCCTATAACCCTATAAAGTTTTAATACTATATTCAAACATGTCCTATAAAGTTTGATTAAAACTCAAAACTCGACATCATAACCCTATTTTTTTTTAAACCTATTTTCAAATTTAGATAATAAATATAAGAAAAACAGTGCTATATAAGTTTCTTAGATATTCAAAAATGAAAATATGCATGTGGTATTGATAAAAAATATTGCAGTCCATATTCATTATACAACATTTAAACACATAAATAAATTATTTTTATCAATATATAATATCTTAAAATCATGGTTAAATTAAATCTCCTGCTATGATTAAAATATAATAGATAGCAAATAATATTAATCTCCACGACAAACATGACTTGAAAAATTAATAAAAAGTTCTAAAATCAAAACTAGTATAGTAGACATAAAAAAAAAAAGAAAAGAAAAATTCTTGAAAGGTAAAAAAGATGATAGCTCATTCATGTTTTCTTTCTCTCCTTACTCCTTTAGTAAGTTTTTATATATTTATTTATTTTTATTTATAATACTGGATTATTGGGTATTTAATGAGTTTGTTATATGATTCAAACATTACCCTCTAACCCTATAAGATTTTTATTATATATCCAAATCCAACCCTAAAACCCTATAGGATGCAATTTTGTAGGGTTCTTAACGAATCAGACGGACCGAAAACCATGATGGCCTACTCAGTTACATCCCTAATTAGTCTAAGTCAAGCATATCATCTAGCACAAGAAACCTGTAACACATCATGAAGAAAACTTCATGTCAATTAAGATTAGTTATCTTTTAATATTAGTATCTATTTTTTAGGACAATAACAAAACAAGTGCTTATGTTTTTAATTTTTAGTAATTTTAGTATCTCATCTTTAAATTTTAGCAAATTAACATGTATACTTTTTAAAGTATGTGCAATTTTTTTATTTATTCAAAAATATTTGGCGAACGTTTATTTTGATAATAGAAAAACGATAAATCCAATGTCTGTATTATCAATTTTTTACAATTTTTAGCAGTTTAGTATCCCGTCTTTAGATTCTAGCAATTTCCAGGTAATGCTTGTTATTCTCCCATCATCAAAATAAATGTTCATGAAATATTAGTTAATGAAAACATTAAATCACACATTTTTGAAAGTAGAAGCAATAAATTGTCAAATTCTAAAAATGAGATTTAAATTGTCAAAAATTGAAAATAAAGACAAATATATTGTACTCAATGCAAAGCATTGGAATGGCCAAACCTTTTTCTATTTTAAATTATTTGTATATAAAATAAAATTTCTTTTCTTAAGATTTTTTTAAGGGAAATAAAATAGTTTACATATCATATCGTATTCTAGTCTTTTATTAGATTATTTTTTGATAGTAAACTTTTTTTTGCTAGTAAAAAAAAATGAACCTCTCTTCTCTTTTTGGCAGAAGGATATTTCTATCTTAAGATCCTTAATATGAGACTGTATATCAAGAATCTCATTTATGAGGTTTTAAGGGATAGAAAAGGCCATTTAGATTTTTGAATGCCTCCACCAAAATTTTGGAAAGCAAAATCCTTGATATTTTTCCATTTTTTGACTTTGTTAAGTATAGCACACTGCAGTTAATTAGGTCAAGGGATTTTACAAGTTTTCTTCAGGAAATTGAGACATTCATGAGTCAAATCAACTTTGACCCTTCCCAAATGTATATGAATATGTACATACACGTATTTTTTAAGTTTCTCTTTCGCTGTCTGCTAAAGCTCATACATAAAGAACATAACTTTTAGCAATTTAGGAAAAATCGAACCTAGTGACTTTGTGGACTGTCCGTGGATTATGGAGGGCTGGTGGCCAGGTTGTATCGACTATCGAGGTTGGATTGAACAACTGAGAAAAAGATATGCATAAAAAAAATTCCATCTTCTAAGACCGAGTGTTCATAATTTTTTATAATTATCTTCATTTAAGGGACAATCTTAAAATTATTATCTAAATTTTAAATGTTTTTTTTAATTTTATATTTAAAATTTTGATTGTTAGATCTCATATATATATAATCAAGTTTTCACTTGTTATATTTACTAACTTACTTATAATTATATTTTTAACTAGTACATATTTCCCATGTTATCTAATCATAAATTCTAGAAGTCGTAAATTCAAAAAGTAAAATTTTTGTCGCATATAAATATTAGCCTTATCAAACGTCAACTTTAAAAATTAGTAAGTAAAAATTTGATTATGTATGATTTTTGGTAATTCTAATATTTAAGTAAAAAGTTAAAGAAAGAAACAAATTAAATTAAGGCAATAATTACAGTAATATGAAGAGTAGCCTAATATAAGCATTTGACAGCATTATAATAACAGTAATTAAGTTTTTTTTTTTTCCCAAACAGCACAACTCTTGAACCTGTTTGGATTGTCGGATTTTTATCTATATTAAATATGTATTAGTAACTTATTGGTATAGCATCAGTATCGGTTCAATTTTTTCAGTTTATAAGTAAAATTATCAGTTTTTCAAAAGTATTATATCTATATCGGTTCAGCATCGATTTAATTTTTATTTTGAAAATGATCATAGTATGATACAAAACCAATGTACCCAAATATGAAGGTGGATGCTGTTTAATGCATTACAAAAATCTCTTAAATTTCTATTGAAAGTAAATTAAACATTATATTCCAAGTAATATACATACATACATTTATTTGTGTATTATATGTATAGTTGAGTTATTTTATAGTCCTGGTCACATCGTCTATGTCGATATACAGCAGCCCTTGCTTCTTATGGACCAAGCCCATTTATTTTAGCAGGCCCTTATTTTTCCGTCAATTGGTATGGGCGGGGCAGCCCTGTAGCTCCAGATAAGGGGTACTTTAGAGGCACAAAAAAAGATAATGTAGGATGTTATTTTCCGGTTTATCTTATAATTTTTTTTTTATTTTATTATCTAGGAAAAGGAAAAAAACGCAATCTGAAAAAGAACCCAACTTACAGAAAATAATTCTAAGAATAATGTATTTGAAATGGTGTCGTCTTTTTTATTAAATATTAGAGTAAAATATAGGGTGAATGTACCTAAACTTTGACAATAAATGTAATTAACTATCTTTTTTTTTTCATCAATGACCTAAAATTTGAAAGTGTCAATTTACTATATAAGTTTTGTCCATTTTTGCAATTGACTATCTAAGCTTTGTATAAATTGTGTAATTAGTTAGTTGAACTTTTCTTATTTTTACAATTCACTATCTCGGTACTATAATTCAACTCAAAAAAAAATTTGGATTGTAAATTGACATTTTTAAACTTCAAGAACTTCCGATCCTATTGATAGGATTATCTAATTAATTATTTAATCATTAAAATAAATATAATAAGTGATGTATTAAGTATTTTAGTGGTGTGATCATAATTAAATATAGATTTGAGCCGTTGAATAAATGATGGAGTCAATCACATTAAAAAAATATAATGAAACCATATAATTTTTCTTAAACTTTAGATAATTAATTGCACAAATTGATAATTTAGGTTCTAAATGTGATATTTACCCTACAATATTCATGATTAGGGGCATATATCACTTGCTTACTATTATCTTCATTTGTGATATATTTCCGTTTTTCAAAGATTTGTATATCTGAATTCTATTACTATCTTGCTCTTTATTAAGAGAAAACTTATTTATAGTAAATAATTTAATAAAAAATATATTAAAAATATAGTAAACGAAAATGATTTGGTATGAAAAACTTTAGCCCAATCATAGCATTTGGGAGTTGCAAAGAGTTCAGTGATGATTATTTGGATTATTGAAACAATTGGGTTGAGCAAAATTTCTCTTTCGGCCCCCGTTTCCGATTTGGACTTCATCAAAAAGATAAAAGAGTCCAAAGCTATGCTTTCTTGGCCCGACCTATAGTTTCCTTTTGGAGCCAGCTTTATCGATTTACTGGCAATATATACAATCCTAGATGGGAAGAAAAACAAAAAAAGTTTTGTATCATATTATTTGGATCGTCTGCTTTTTATTTTTATGTGTATCTATATTGAAACGATATTTATAGATATGTCCGATTTGTATATATATTTTATTTATATTTGATTTATTTGATTTTTTCATAAGAACCACTAACTTTTTTTTTTATATCTATTTCTTAATAAATAATTTATTAAAAAATTTGAAAAAATATCTCTATCTGATAAAAAAAGTTAGCCAAATAGATCCTTATCTTATTCTAATTAATTTGACATCTTATTTTTATCGTTTTAAAACTGATTATTTATCAAAAAATAGATATAGATGAAAAAATAAATATTTTTGCTTATAAATATATTAAACAAACCAAATGCAAATCATATACAAATAAAATACAAATAAAAATAGGATACATATGAAAATTAGATAATCCATATAGAACGTAACCAAATTAAGGCATTTATTATTTTAACAAGTAAATATAACGAGATATTACATGGGTGTAGCATGAATGAAGCAAGAATCATATATCCACGCAAAAAGTTTGAAGATAAAATTAGGTCTTTAAGCTGGCTTTGCGCTAATATCATTATAACTCAATAACATGAACGCTACTCTTTTTGTAAAATGGATAAAGTTTGAATTGCACCATCTTCTAAGTTATAATATATATTAATTGGATTGTCAGATTTTTATCAATATAAAATATATTAGATTAGTATTTGTAATTCATCATTATCATATCTATTTTGGTTTAGTATCGTTTCGGTTCAATCAGTTTATAAGTAAAACTATCAAATTTTCATCAGTATCACATCAGTATCAGTTTGATTTGAAATGATGATTGAATGATACAAACCAAAGAATTTCAAGTAGTAAAAAAGCCCGCCATGCATTGTTTTATAAATCACATAGCCCATTTTGATTATTTGACCCATTTCATTTCCTAGGTCAATATTCACTTTGTCATATAAGGCAGTAAAAATTCTAACTTTTAATAATTTTAATTATATTATTGTTCTTATTAATTTAATCATAAAAATTATTTCAATACGATTCTAGGATTCTTGATTGATGCTTTCATACTTCTATGGAAATTATTGAATTTGAAGTTATTGAGGAAATTACTATGGTTCCGTTATTAATTTTGATAAGACCGGTCTCGTCGACTATCCAACGGCTCACACCATACATTACCATGATCGAATTACTAAAATAGTTAATATTTTAATTACTATATTTATTTTATTAGTTAAACGGTTGACTAGATAATCTCATCCCGAAGTTATAGTAAGAGGTTTGAAAATTTTTAGTGGTTTTTTGCCCTCTCTCTCTCTTTTTTAGCCCAAGTTAATGGTTTATTGATTTAAATGTTTTTACGGAGGTGGACTCGATTGTTGTTATCAAATGGCTTTCTATCTTAACTATTAGATGAAAATATGGAACGATATATCTTGATATTTGAAATTCATTCAAGAATTTAAGGCAAGTTCAGTCATATTTAAAGAGACCAAAATATTATAGTTAGCTACTATCATAGTTCAAATCCAACAGAGGGTAAAATGAGCGTTGGCCTTAATCTTGTTCGCTAGGTTTATAAAACAAAACATAGCTAGTAGTGCAATGTGCTTGAATTAAATTGCATTTTAAATGCGTTGAGAGATATTAGAGTTAACGAAATAACATACTTGGCTTTTCAGGTGCGCAAGAGAGATATTTACAAGAGACAAGCTTTTGACGATTATTTACACTGTATAATCATGGAGTAGTAGGGAATTATCAATTATTGTGGACATGGGGTCTAGGCCACTAGTCCATATCTAACCATGTTCCTTGGTAGAATTGGTAGCAACTAGGAGAATTGTGCTACACGGCCTTGGCTCGGAGTTCACCTGACACGTCATTTGGTAGGCCAGTCTCCTAAGCCAAAGGAGCTAAGATTACTCTTAAGGTTGGAGATAAGTTCAAATAAGTCGAGCCTAGGCCTAATCGGTCGGCCCTAATGAGTAATGAGTCGTATCCATTATCCGTAATTAACCATCATCAATTAGCTTGCCTAAAAAATAAGAGAGAATTATAAATGGATTTATTATGAGAAAAGTTACACAAAAATAAATCATTATTTATAAGTAAGTTCAAATAAGATATTAATATTTTAAGTAATTTAGAAAAAAAAAAGATTAATGTTATACAAAGTGATACAAATAGGGGATTGATATTTTAAGTGGTTAAAGAAAGGGGACAATATTATATGAAGTGGTGCAAATAAGGAATCTCTTCTTTATATTTATTTGTCAGCCACTTAAAACATTAATCAATTTTCTTAATTATTTTTAAAAGGTTGATCTTTTTTTTTAATTAGTTAAAATTTTGATATCTTATTTGAAGTTAACCTCAAATATTTATGCTTTTTTATGTAATTTTCCATTTCATTATGACAATATAAACTCTCTTGCTCATAATTTCAAAAGAACCATATAGCGATAGATTAGGTTTTAGTAATATTTGTATTGTTTCTTTATGATTAACCTTTTTTAAGGTAATAATAATACCTTATTTATTTTATACATGGATATTATTGTGAAAAATTCTATGATATCGTTATATTTCTTTAAAGGGATTGGTCCCATTAGTTATTTAACAACTCAAATTTATACCTAAGTATGATTGCAGTACTAAAATATTTAATATATCAAACACTACATGTATTTTGATGGTCAGATGATTTATTAACAGGATCTTAGAAGTTCTTAATTATTGTAAAGGTAATAGCTGTCCATTTATTTCATTTATTTAATTTATACATGGATGTTATCATTCAATCTAGTTCTAATTGATCTAGTTTCCCTTGTGGCAAACTAGTTATTGATCCTATCTGTCATTGTAATATATGAATAATTAATCTATAATGAAGGGTAAAGTTGTAATATATGTTGTTAAGAGGCTATTTTTGTCTTTTAACAGACGGATTTGCACTCGAGAAAATTGTTCACGAAGAACCGAAAGAGGAGGAGTTAGGCATCTATAAGCCACCAGCCTTAGCGGAAATGTCGTCGACATATAGGCGGTGCTGGAGTTTCGACAAAGTTTAAAACTGCCTATACGCTACCAGCGTATGTGTGTACATTGGCATAAAGCCATCGGCCTAGAGCTTTGAAGCAACAAGACACAACTAGCATAGACTGGAATGCTGGCATAAGGCATCCAACGTAAAGTTTAAAGGTCGCTGGTGTTGAAATATACGCCGTCGGCATACGATGTAAAATTTTGCTTCTTCAAGTTTACACCGCCCCTAAGCCGCCAACTTGACTCCAGCCTATATTTTACGAAAAATAACCTTCTTTTCTTTTGTGCTAGGGTTTCCCAATCTATATATATATATACATACATATATATTTCATAGGTCTTTTGTTCCCTCCTCACATCTTTTCCTAAGCATAAACCCTAAGTAAGTGGGTTCTTCCCTTGTCCTTTCAAACAATCTTTTAGTGTGATCCTTCTCCTAAAAGTTGTTTTTTTTAGTATTGAGGAATCAACTTTGTCGAGACATTTTCATTGGAGAAAAGGACCCTAAGTTATTAGTGATTTGGTTCTACAATTAAGAAGGCGTGAGATCCAAAGTTTTGGATAAGTATAAATCTATTCAATCTTTGTAATTTTTAAAGAAGAAATCTTTTTGATAGTTTGAATTGTTATTGATTGATAATTCTAGGATTTGAAGGAGTTTTGGAGAATTGGTATTTTAGGGTATTCCACTGCCTTATGAACAAAGAGGACATGAGTGTGAATCTGATGTCGTAAATTTTATGATTTGCATTGTGGATCATAGCATTAGGGTTTAATTATGCATATGATATCAAATTCTGATTTGAAATATGTTGATTAGGAATTTCGGTGAAATTAGGGTTTCTAATCTTTTTAAGAGGATTTATAGGTGGAATTGGAGTTTTGAAAGCGAATCAGGTACGATTTTACCATGTTTGTTAATTGTGTTTGTAGGCTTATAATCATAAAACTGACCTGATATTATTTGACTTTAATTGAATCATTTGTTGCTTGTATTTGGCTGTGGTTAGTAAAGACCAAGCAAACTGTGATACTAACACTGGCAATTTGATGATCCTTATGTGGCATTGTCCTAAGTGGAGTTGCACCTAGAGATGATTCTGGTAGTTTAGAAGTAGTGTAAGTACAACACCCTATATATTACATATTTTCCGTATTAGTTGTTTTTAGGAAGTCTTGAGATACTCTAGGTTTTGGACTATTGTACAATGGTTTTGAACTGTGTTGTTTGCTGGCTAAATAAAGCTAATAAATTGTGTTTGTTGCATTAGTAATTAAGTTGTGTGTGATATTGCTTATTACTTGTTCATGTGCATGTGTTTTCAATTTGGCGTACTGGGCTTTTTGGCTCATTCTTTTATCTTTTTCAGGAATAGATGAAGATCCAATAGTGTATGATCGTGGACTACAGGGAGAGCAATAGTGGAACGGATTGTCCTACTGATATTTTGATTTAGATTGTTTATATTTGAGATAGTAGTTGAAAACACCATATGATGATTTGTTTAACTTTTGAGATCTTTAATGTTTTAAGGATTTTCATATTATGTTTCTAGTTGGTTTTTAGTTCATATTAATAGATGATTGAAGTAAATTTTATCTTTAAGTATTAATGTTACCTTACTAAGAGTAATTGGTGATATATGATGTTTATCTGTGGATTAGAGAAGATTTAAAACCATAATGTGACCATCTTTAGTAAGAACGCATGGTGGGCTGATAACGCCTTTAGGTTAGGGCGTTACAGTCATCTTAGTTAACACCCTTAGCGGTTTCACTAATCATAGTTCATATTGATCTTTGATTCAACCTAATCCTAGTTCAGTTTCCATCTTGATGCATCATGGTTTCCTTTATACATCCTATCTTTTGTAATTGAAATAATAAAATCTACATTCTTTTAACTTTCTTTCTCTCTATTCTTTGTTTTCATCAATTCTTTCGTCTCTTCCAATCTAAGTAAAGCGAATTGTTCTGATAACATTTACAGATGGTATCAGAGCTCGAATAAAAATTCTCGAAAATTGATGTATTCACATTGTCATTTTTTACCATTCGTTGAATGGAATATCCACATGTAATCACACATGAATTCAAATATAAATCATTTCAATAATGATCCTTTCTATTAGTTTAGTTTTGATAGTCCTCGAACTATTATGACAAATGTTATTTTCAATGGATCAAATTTCTTGAATTAAAGTAGATTAATGAAGTTAGCTCTTGGTACTAAAGAAAAATTATAGTTTATAGATGATCCATGCAATATACCTGAGTCTGATTCTTTGAATGTGCAAAGATGGATCTAATGTGATTTTATGATTAGATGTTGGCTACTTAACTCAATGAACAAACAATTATTGAAATGATTTATTTATGTCAAACTAGCAAAAGAGATCCACAATGATACTCGTAGATGATTTGAATTGTTAAGGGAACCTTTATCATTTCATTTGTAAACTAAAATTGTGAATTTCAAACAAAGAAATGCCAATGTTACTATGTATTTCAATGACCGAAGAGATTGTGGGATGAATTGAACAATTTATTTGAAGCTCTCAATGCAAATGTGGTGCAATGAAATAGTGCAATTATAGCCTAATTTGAAGCTATTTGGATATGGATAATAAGAACAAGCTTGCTTAATTTCTTGCGAGCTTAAATGGTATTTTAAGTGCATTAGAAATCAAATATTCATGAATCCTTTTGCCCACAATTAATAAAGCATACTACAAAAGGGATTAGAAAAGGAAAAAAGTTAGGAAGGTGACTTATGTTCATTGCAAAATATCATATCATTAGTATTGTAAATCACCTTGAGACTATAGGGTTTTCAAATTGGTATAAAGGCTTAATGGACAAGAGGAGTTTTAAGGTAGTAACTCATGTCGATACAATAGCAATAAAACATACTAATACTCCACCAAAATGTCGTTATAGTAGTGGTTATCAAAACATTTCAAATAATAATTAGCTTGTCTCTTGGATTTGTCATGAAGTTGCACAGATGTTAATAAAGAAGCAAGTAAATGATGTGAAGCATGCTTCTATGATGGCTTTTGTTGGTAATGGATCTTTCTATGCTTTCTATATTAGAATAGATAGTAAGGAATTATCTTATTCTTACATCATTGATATAGGATCTTCAAACCCATAATTTTATAGGATAAATTACATCAAAAGGTATTAATATTTGGGGTAAATTCATTAAATGTATCAATGTTTCGAGTAGTTTAAAAGGAGAATCAACGTTTTGCAAAGTAAATCAAATAAGGTATTAATTTTACAAAATTTATTTAAAGTATCAACATTTGGATTATTTTTTAATTAATTTTCTCTCACGAACAATTATGGATACCTTATTTAGCTCTCTTTACAAAACATGAATTCCATTTTTTAACCATTTAAAATATTGATACTTAAATAAATTAAAAGTTAAACGTTGCTTCTCTTTTTCTCAACCAATAAAAACGTTAATACCTTAAATCAACTTACCCTCAACCATTAATATTTTTTAATGTGATTGACCCCATATCCACATCTTTTAACTCATAAACAAACACTTTTCAAGCCAATGTATGTTAAACTACAAGATGGGAGTATTACAATCGTTCACATAATTAGACAAGCTATAATAAATGACCAAATCACCTTAAATATTGTGTTCTTAGTACCAGAATTTTGCTACAACCTTATATCTGTCCATAAACTTCTTGTAAACTCTAAACTTCTTGTTGTTTTTATGCTAACTAGTGTGTGTTTCAAGACTAGAGTCTTCAACAAGCTTCCATATTGCTAAAAGCTATTGTGGACATTATGTCATGAGATCTAAGCAACATTTGAATTCATCATATATGTTTCATTTAGTAACTAATGATATTTCTTCATTCCAACATGTATTTTCTTGCTCTAATAAATTGTCCATTACTCTATTACATAATACGTTAGGACATAAATATATATCCGAACTTCAACATTTACCTCAATGTAAGGACATGATTTTTTTAATTTTCATTTTTATACTTGTCCTTTCTCTATGTTCCATCATTTTCCCTTTTCATCAAGATTATTTAGTTCATTACATGTTTTTGACTCAATACATATAGACATATGGGACGTTACAACACATACTCTATGTCTGGTGTTAAATTTTTCCTTATAATAATAGTGGATGTCATTATTAGGTGTACATGAACTTTCTCAATGACCCATAAGTCTCAAACACCAAAAATATCATCAAATTTCCTTTCTTAATGCAACTTCCAAACCACTCTTAAAATCATGCAATCATACAATGAAGTTTGAGTTTCTTTCTAAAGACTAGCAAAATCCATTTGCTAGTCATGGAATCTTACATGAAAAAACTACTATATATACACCATAACAAAATGGAGCAGTAGAAAGGAAATATAAATATTTGTTAAACATAACCAAATCTTTTTTGTTGGGCACAAATTTCCTTAAGAAATTTTGGGATAGATGCATCGTGACTGCTACTTTTTTTCAATCAATAGAATGCCAATGAAATCTTCACAATGGAAATCACCACATCAACATCTTTATAATAATCTACCTATTTATGACAGTATTCAAACTTTGGATGCATGTGTTATGCTACCACAAATCTAAAACCAAGTGATGAATATAACATGAGAAGTAATGTTTGTCAGTTACCCGTGAGAGGTGACGAATTGTTTGTTAGTTGTGGTGCGTATTTCATTGAAGATATCTTTCCTTGTGGATAGCTACTGTACATGATTATTTACCTATATCCTAATCATAGAATTTTTTTTCTTTATCCTAAACATATGAATCTGATTATTTTGATACAAACTATTATGCTTCTTCATTGAACTCTTATGATCAACTTGATTTGCTTAATATTGTTGGTTGTCAGTCATCATTTTCTTCTACTCCATACACTTTGCCTTCTTGTTCAATTACACATCATCTTCGGAAGTCCCATCATACTTCCACACATGCAAGATCTTCAAGTCCTACTGTTTCACATTCTACTACAACTTATCCATTTTTTTTCATCCAAAAGTCCTTTTCTCATTTGCCACATGATTACATGGTTTCTTTAGCAAACATATCGGTCTTTCAAGTGCTTGTATGAAGAAGCAAAGAATGATCCAAATTGGGTTGAAACCATGTAATAAGGAACTTTTGGCATTGGAATCTAACCTATACTTTGGATCTTATTAATTTACATCCAAGAAAACACACTATAGAATCAAAATGGATATATAAAATTAAATATAAAGTAGATGAATCCACCAATAGGTACAAAGCTTATTTAATTACTAATGGGTATAATTAAGTTGATGGTGTAGATTATACTCATACTTTTTCACTAGTTGTTAATCTTACTTCCATACAAATTATTTATGTTGTTGCTGCTATCAAGAAATGGCATGTGCACCGATTAGATTTTAGTAATGCATTCTTACATGGTTTTATCGTCAAGTTCCTTTATGGACTTATACAACTTCTTAGTGATGGAACCATGAGTTCGATAAATTCATTGTATTTGGCTTTATTCAATCTAAGACTGGCTATTTATTATTTACCACAGAGTACAGGTTATTTTGTAGCCGATTTAGTCTACGCGGATCGTGCGTTGGTTTTTGGTGATTCATTTTTCGAATTTGTTGCTATCAAAGATGTCTTACATAGAGCTTTCATTATTAAAGATTTGGAAGAAGTGATATCCTTTTAAGGAATGCTTGCTAGTCACCAAATGATTTTCTTTTGAATCAATTGAAGTATGCTTTGGATATCTTGATAGATGTTGAATTAGGAGGTCTAAACCTTCTCAAATTCCTTTCTCACCAAGCTTACATCTCGACAATTGCTCCAGTGAATTATTTGCATATGAAGAATGGTTAGGCAACTTTTACATCTGATTTTGATACGACCTAACTTGTCTTTTACAGTACAACATTTTGGTCAATTTGTGTCTTAACCTCCTACCACACATCGTCATGCTTGTTTTGAAGTTCTTCATTAGCTTCTCTCATTTCATTGAGGGAAAAAAAAAACAATTTACAATTTCTAATTCATCTTGTGAAGTTTGAGATTAAAAAATGAGGAAGAACTATTATGGATTTCATATGTTCTTACTAAGAAAATGATGGCTTTTCTTACTAAAGAACTATTGTTGAGTATAAAAATATGGCTTTTCTTACTAAAGAAGTATAGTGGATTGCGTATTCAACTTACTAAAAAATGATGTTTGAGCTCAAGAAATGGAGAAGATAAAGATCGACTAAAGAAAGGAGGGTGGTAATGGAATATGTAAGTCAAGAATAGTTATTCAAAACTTTTCGCATTATTAACTTATTATCAAATTGTTATTATTAGGTTAGAATCCACCCTTCACTTGGATAGTATATTGGCAATTCTAGAAATATTTAGAATATAAAAATGTCAAAGCTCCTCTATATGAATATGAAGTATGAACTACAGAATATAATATTCTCAAGAGAACAGGTAGCCATCATCAAGAAAGAAACGAAGCCTTTTGAATAGTTGATCTAGTCAATATTCATTTCAGTTGCTAAGTTATTTTGAATAGTGCACATCCTCCAAATTTGTGCTACATTGTGTAAACATTGATTACATTAAGGAACAACAACCCAATGTTGACTATACTTTATCAAACAAATATGAAACATGACAAGTCGTTCGTTAGGCTGCAAAACAATTTCCTACCAAAAGCAAACCAGACCATGAAATACAGTTTTTCTAATTTATCATCTTCTATCTTCTAGAACGGGAGGATTGGTGTCTTGCATACAAAACATGTATAATGTATAATGTTATTTTATTTATTTGAAAATGAAAAAAAGGATTAGTTATAAAAACATAGCCTGTGTTTTGACTAATTTGCAAATACATAATCTGTGTTATTTTTTTAACAAATAGGTTACCTGAGTTTCATACAAATGTGTTAATATTATTTAATAATTTTAGAATGACATATGTCGATATTTTATTGGTCATAAAAATTAATTTTACATTTTTTTCAATTTTCTCATTTAAAAAATGATTTTTAGTATTTTATTTTATTCTAATTTAATTTAGTAATATTTTTTATTAAATTAATTTTCTTTAGAACAATAAGACTCTAACACATATCTCTCTAATAGTAATTAATTATAATGACACTTTTGTATGAAACTTGAGTCACCTACTCATTAAAAAAATTACATGGATCATGTGTTTATAAATTGACTAGAACACAGGTCATGTTTTTATAATTAATCCAAAAAAAAAAAAACAAGTTATGGCTGAAAAAGAAAAACAATTATATTAAATGGTTTTATAAAAAACCAAAGCTACTCTTTCTTTAATAGTAACTCATGTATAGAGAAAACCATATTTCTTTTCCTATAGTATCTTATATAATTTATTAGATTAATTATAAAAACATGACATGTATTTTGATCAATTTGCAAATACATAACTTGTGTTATTAGCCTTTTTTTTTTTTTTTTTTTTACAAATAACTTACCTGAATTTCATAAAATAGTGTCATTATAATTAATTACTATTAAAGAGATATGCATTAGAGTCTTATTGGCCTAAAGAAGATTAATTTAATAAAAAATATTACTAAATAAAATTAAATAAATAAAGTGTTAAAAATTATTTTTTTTAAAATAAGAAAATTAAAATAAAATATAAAATTAATTTTCATGACCAATAAAATATTAAAATTTGTTATTCTAAAATTATTAAATAATATTAACACTTTTATATGAAACTCAGATCAACTATTTGTCAAAAAAACACGTCATATGTGTAAATTAATCAAAATACAAGTTATATTTTTATAATTAACCCTAATTTATTTACTTAATGAGTTGCATTTATTAATCAGCTGGCGTCCACTAGTATTATATTAAATTTGGTTTAATTTTGGGATCGATTCTGACCTACATTTAAATTTTAAAAATTATTACAATTTAAGATTACAATATTAAACATCATCATGGTGCAAATGTTAAGTGTGTTAAAAATAAAGAGTACTTGCTGCCAATATAAGAAAATTATCACCATAATTTTTTGTGCACTAAATAACGAAATCCTCATACAAACCCAAACGTCTCATTGATATACCAAATCAATAACACTATATGCAATTAACTTGTATAAATTTCTAGTTAATAAATTAATCAATGACTATATATTTTGAAAAATCCTATGATTCTTTCTTTTAATGAAACCAATCTTATTGATTATTTAATAGTTTAAATTAACATCCAATCATGATCTTACTATTAAAATATAATATATTAATTAATATATATTCTAATGATCAAATGATTGATTGGACATCAGTATATACTGCTTTTGTTTATATTCAAAGCTTAACTTTCTTCAAGCATAAAGAACTGATCTAATAAGTAAAAACTAAGCGACAGCCCATTTTGATGAATGCCACATACATAGGAAATATACTTCAAAAGTTGCAAAGTGAAATTAAAAAAAGCAATATTTACTGTTTAGGTAGTAGCTTTCTTCAACCAATCGTCAAGTGCATTGTTAACCTATATGGCTGCACTCCCACCATCTCCGTACCATAAAAAAGGGCCAGAAAGCTTTGCTGTTTTGCTAATCATACATCACGCCGTGTTAGATTATGTCTGTTTACTTCCTCTTTTTCTAATTGTTTTGGTATCTTATTTTTATAATTTTCAAACAAACGTTTGCAAGAAACAGACATAGATGAAAAAC
Organism: Combretum micranthum; assembly: GCA_024138025.1. Classification (NCBI taxonomy): domain Eukaryota; kingdom Viridiplantae; phylum Streptophyta; class Magnoliopsida; order Myrtales; family Combretaceae; genus Combretum; species Combretum micranthum. The sequence continues at coordinate 23,368 of JAMXBD010001881.1, forward strand.
AAATATTTTTACTCATAAACAAATCAGACAAATTAGATACAAATACCAATTAAATATAGATGAAAATCAGATAATCCCAAATAGACCCAATTCCATGATTAATAATGGCTTCTACAACTTCGTTAGACATCACAAATTCACAATGATCAAAAGGAGAAGGATCCTGACTATAATAACGACACCAATTTGATCGTCCACAATAAGATAAGACACTAAAAAGTTCATTTAAACGGTCCATATAGAATCTACTTTATGTCACCAAATGATTATAGCAAACACAGGTTTTAAAGAGCACAAATCAAGACCAAATCAGTAAAGCAAACAGCCATCTTAGCTAAGAGATAACCCCGGTTACCTATGCTTACGAACAAAGCTCAAATACCAGTTGGCCTGGGTTCTAGAACTTTGTTTTTATTAACAAATTATACTGCAGTCTTTCTGGCAGGAAAAATATACCGGTTGGCTCAAGCAGAGACAAATAACCATATGTGCTTGACAGCATTTGATGCCGACATGCAAGACAAATCACCACCAAAGCACATTGTTACTGTCATGTCGCCATCAAACGCATCAACTGTGCCAGTATTATAATGTTAGCTGAGATTAGAGTTACAACACTATATAATGATACAACAATCCAACAAACAAATTGCCAGTCCAGGAAGTTAAAAAAAAATAGAAAATCAGAGCAAAAATCCCTACTAAAAAATGCAAGCTAGATTCCAGATGTTATGTACAATTTGCCAATCCACCCTCCAACTTCAAGCAAATTTTTCTTCTTTTTCCTTTTTTTTTTTTCTTTTGAATCTTTTGATGTTAGTAAAAAACTTTGCCATCTAATTGAAAGACAATCGACAATAAACTTGATGTACAAAGTGCATCTAGGAAGAGCAAATCCTTTTCTTCTCTTTATATCACCTTGAGAACATACTTAATGTTACTCATATACCGGTAACCTCGGGACTTTCACCATTATGAAGAACGAATGCAAAAGAATATCACCAACAACAACAGGAATACCGGAAGAGAAACCCATATTTAGCTTCTAGTAGAGCTTTATTCTTGTTTGGATAGAACTTCGACAAATAGGACATAATTGAAGATTTTCTCCACATTCGCAGCAGGTCTGGAAAAATGGAAAAAGGAATGTTAACAATACCGAATAAGTTTCCTCTTGAGTAAACTTTTTGAACTCGACAAAAATAAAAGAAGATTTACCTGATGGCCACATCCAAATGCCATGTCTTTCTTATTGGTAAGGCATATAGGACATATCTGCAAAATGGCATTAACGAAACCAATGATTTCAACAAAAAAGCGCAGCAGAAAAAAGCAACTACTGATATGGTGCATGTGCCAAAAGGACCAATAGTCATGCCGTGGCATAAATGAACAAAATCATCATCATAAACCAGTCTATGGTTGATCCAAGCATTGCAATGTTATTGGGAAACATCAAGCAGACATCAAGCTTTGTGATGCAAAAATAGAACCCAGCACCGTCATGCTGTTGAAGAGTTTTGCTTATACTACAACAGATCAACATGTGGTTGTCGCAGAAAATCCAAAAGCTTTGAATCCTTTCAAGGATAGAAAATTTTCCAAAAGAAAAGAATAAAAATAAGCCATGCCCGCAATTACCAGATTGTCATAAGTAGAACTGGGAGCGGCAGGAGCAGAAGTAACTGGTGTGCTATCTTCATGATGTTGTTGGACTTTCGGCTGAAAACTGGAAGAACGAAAGACCTTGGGCTATTGAAAGATGAGGACCCACGCATAGGAGGAGGAGAGCAACCCTCTGGGGAGCATTGCCCTTACGACCGCTGCATAGTAAAAAGAGAATGACAAAGGAAAGTCAGGTCACAAGCATAATCTTTCAATCAAGTGCACACCAAAAATGAGCAAAGAAATTCTGAGGGAGCAACAAAGGAATAATTTCATAATCACCCAAGTATATTTAGCTCGATAGTGGCCTTGTATTGCGAAGGAATCTCCATCAATGCTGCCAATGCGAATTCTGTCTCCTTTCTTGAGGAACTAACGTTCTTTGCCATTATTTCCGTAAAATTCACAAACTAAAGAAGCAGAAAAGAGAAAAGGAGATACTAACTTATGTCTCTTTGTGTGTAAACATATATATATACACCCGAATGTTCACCGCTTACTTGGAAATTATCAAAGGCCCGAGCAGGAATGTTGTCATCAAATTCGTGCATCATATCCCAAGGCCCGTCTCCCACTCCAACTAATATGATTGAGAGTGGGAACTTGCTGCAGTTGAATGGCATACATGATGACAAAAGGTAGATGGGGAAAAAGAAAAAGAGACAAAGTTGCCACACTTTACCTTGCTTCCACAATTGCTTCTACAGTCTTCTGTTCCTGTGGACCTAGTCTGCCTCGTTCTGTATCAGCACTCCTTGTCACCTACGGTAAGAATTATTAAATTGATAAACAAACATTCAAAAAAGGATTACGGAGGAAGAATCTTTTGATGACCTAGAGATTCTGAACCAACATAGATGGCTGCTTAATAGATCTCACAATTATAGAGACAATAAATAGGGTGTAGTAAACCATTACACCACTTTGTTTAGAATAGAAAATTCTTTGGCAATTCAAGCACTAGTGCATTACATAATGCTGGAATAGGTTTTACACTAAAGGGTTGTCCATAGTTCGTCTTTGTAATTAGATAGCAGTCTTCTTATACAGAAATTGCTATTAACAAGGCTTAGACGCCTCTTATCATATCTATGACCAATATCATGAACAAGACAGACTCCATAAATATGAATATAAATAAGGTTATAGCTTTGGCAAAAACCAATTTTCGTAATCCACCATTCACTATGACCTTAAATGCAAATTTGTTTTTCATGATAAAATATAACTCATCTTTATATGTTCGTTCTCAAAATGTACTTGTGTGGTGTGTACCTGTCCATCGGCAATAATCAGCAAAACATGGTACTGCCCACCGCTCTGATCAACAATAGACATGGCCATTTCAATAATGGGTGCAAAAGACGTCGGTCCTACAAAAGGAAAAAAGGATATGCAAAAAGTCAAGCTTAAGCTCAAGTAATTAAGTATTCAACTAGACATTCCAAAGGCAACAGCAAGAGAGGTAGCATTAAACCTGCAAGCCTCAAATTAGGGACGATTTCCCTATACCGACTTAAAACTTCCTCAAAGCCATTACAGTATCTCTCATCTGGATAGAAGCTAAAAACATCCTGGTCATGCGTGGATGCTGGAACATAAAAAAAAAAGGAAAAAAAAAAAAAAGCTTGTTATGCAAGAATTTAGACAAGCAAGATTGATTGGCTGGGGGTGTATTGGGATTGTCAATATAATACACTATACCATCTCCAAAGCCATAACATGGAATTAAGTTATCATCATCAAAAGCAGCCAAGGTTTTCCCAATAATGGATATTGCTTGCTCATAAGGATTATGACCATCGCCTATGTGGTGCAAACTTCGCCTGTTGAATGACCTTGCACCTATAGAATGAAGGAAATTAGCATGATAAGAAGGATACACAGAATATGTATGTACATGCAAAGCCACTGAGAGAGAAAACCAACCTGTCCATTCATTGCTCTTTGTGAAATCAATACCGACAATAAGATTAGAAGACTCAAGTCCAGCGCGCGCTAAAGCTGCTGTTACCTATAAAAGGCACCAGATTTTGCACTTATTAAAGATAAAAACCAATTAATGACACAACATATTACATATACACAGTTGATTCAATAATAAGCCACCAAGAATTGTTGGAAAGTCCAAGATATTAGCTGTATATAGCTATATATATTAGCCGTAGGAAATCATTTATTTTTTGTTATTCTTTTTTTTTTTAGAAGGTTGCATTTATAGGCTCTTAATTGTACAGATTGACTAGTATGTAATTGTTTGGCTATTTAAACCCTTGCAAAGCTGAAAATTAATAAGAGAAAAGAAAAACATTTTTTCTTACGTTTTTATGGTATCAAAGCAGGAATTACTTTGATTCCTGAAAACCCTAAGCCTATTGTGCTCCTTTGTTTTACCTGGGGGGGGGGGGGTGGGGTGGGGAAAAACCAACTCCCACCATGTCTGAAGTTGTGTCTGAGACCACAAGTGTTCCCGAAACCCAAAACTCCACAAACAGACCACATGAATCTCACCCAGTCCAAATCACTACGATACGTCTGAATGGAGAGAATTTTCTTCGTTGGTCTCAGTCTGTACACATATACATCTGTGGTAGAGGAAAAATTGGTTACCGACGAGAGAAGAAGGAGCCCACCCCTGAGGATCCAGCCTATTCTACATGGGATGCTGAAAATTCCATGGTTATGACATGGTTGGTGAATTCCATGGAGGAGGACATTGGGGCAAACTACATGTGTTATTCTACCGCCAAAGAACTCTGGGATAATGTCACCCAAATGTACTCAGATTTGGATAAACAATCTCAGGTTTATGAACTCTCATTAAAACTTGGTGATATTCGTTAAGGTAATGATTCTGTTACCAAATATTTTAATTCTTTGAAAAGAATATGGCAAGATTTAGATCTGTTTAACGATCAAGAATGGAAGTGTCAGGATGATGCACATCGTTATAAAGTAATTGTTGGTGAAAATAGAGTTTTCAAATTTCTTGCTGGCCTTAATATGGAATTCGATGAGGTAAAGCTAGAATCATTGGGAGAAACCCTATACCCTCCATCAATGAGGTTTTTTCCAAGGTCCATCATGAAGAAACCTATAGAACTGTAATGCTCGGGAAAAATGCCGTCTCAGACAGCCCAACTGAAGGCTCCGCATTCAATGTTTCCGAAGCCTATATCAACAAATGGAATGGTCCAAACCTGCAGAGGAATGAAGAAAAAAGCCAGGTATGGTGTGACCATTGCAACAAACCAAGCCATACTAAGGAAACTTGCCGGCATCTCCACGGTAAACCTGCAGACTAAAGCCGAGGAACAAACGACAACAACCCTCTGCAAATACCGCTGCTAAACAACCCAACTCGTTTAGCAAGGAGCAAATTGATCAACTCCTAAAACTACTTAACTCCAATCAAATCCTGGAACTTCTGATCATATGAAAAATTTATCTCATTTATTTCATTTATATAAACCTTGTTCTGGTCATGAAAAAGTTTGTATTGCTGATGGTAGTTTCTCTTCCATTGCTAGACGAGGAAATATTAATTTAACTCTGAGTATAGGTCTTAAATTTGTACTCCATGTTCCAAAACTCAAATGTAACCTTCTATCAGTCAACAAACTTTCAAAAGATTCTAATTGTCGTGTTATTTCCTATGATTCCTCTTGTGTTTTTCAGGACCAGAACTCGGGGATGATTGGGAGAGCAGAAGAGATAGGCGGACTTTACTACTTTTACGAGACCATTTCTAGTAATAAAAAGGCTCGGGCATACAGCAGTATGAGTTCGAACCCTACTTTAGACAAAACAATGGAATGGCATCTTAGACTTGGTGATCCTAGTTTTTCTTATTTGAGACATTTATTTCCTGATATGTTTAAGGGTGTTGATTGCTCTTTACTTCAATATGAAACTTGTTGTTTATCAAAAAGTCACCAAATAAATTTTGCACCTAAGCCATACTATGCATGAAAACCATTTTTTATGATTCACAGTGATGTTAGGGAGCCTTCAAAAATAAAAACATTATCTGGAAAAAAGGGATTCGTAACTTTTATTGATGATGACATCAGAATTTGTTGGGTTTATATTATAAGCAAGAAATCGGAAGTTAAAAAACTCTTCCAGGATCTTTACAATATGATTGAAACTCAATTTGAAACAAAAATTTGCATCCTTAGGTCAGACAATGGAATCGAAAATTTTAATGAATGCTTAGGGGATTTTTTAAAGAATAAGGATATAGTTCACCAATCTACTTGTCACGATACTACACAACAAAATGGGATTACTGAAAGAAAAAATAGACATTTACTTGAAGTTGCTAAGACTATCATGTTTTCAATGAACGTTCCCAAATATTTTGGTGAGGACGCTATTTTAACAGCATCATACTTGATAAACAGAATGCCTACTCGAGTTTTAAAATTCATGACTCCAATAAACAAGTTAAAAGAAAAATTTTCAATTCTTCGAATGTCATCAGACATCCCTTTAAACATCTTTGGATGCACATGTTTTGTTCACATTCCAACTAAGTTTCGGTCAAAATTGGATCACAAATCTGAAAAATGCATTTTTATTGGATATGCTCCTAATAAAAAGGGATACAAGTGTTTTAACCCTGTCTCAAAGAAAATCTACATAAGTATGGATGTGATCTTCATGGAAAAAATACCATTTGTCAACAAAAATCAACTTCGGGGGAAGGATGGCCTAGATGAAGATGATTTTTTGAAAGTATTTCAACCATTGCCTAAAATGATTTTAGCACCAAATGTTTTTTATGAACAAGAACAAGAAAAACAAGAAAATGAGAGTGATCCTAATCGATAGATACCCAAAGTGATTTTGCCTAATACAAGGGGAGAAATATTGCAAAAATCTGTAACTGAGCCTGTGGTTTATTCTGGGAAAAGGTTTCACAAAAGGAAGACTGTTCAAATTAACACTTCAGCTCCTTCCCAAAGTCAAGAACCGAGTGATGGTCTCCAAGAAACACAGGTAATTCCAAACCTTGACCCCATTTTCATATCTACAAAAGCTCAAGATCCGGATGTCGTATATCTGGATCTTCCTATAGCCATCAGAAAAGGAGTCCATTCTTTTACAACAAACCATCCCATTGCAAAATATTTGTCTTATCAAAGATCTCACACAAGCACAAAGCCTTTTTGTCAAAAATCTCTAACTTGTCTAAACCTAGAACAATACAAGACGCACTCAATAGTCCAGCTTGGAAGTTAGCAGTTAAGGAGGAGATGGATGTTCTTTTGAAAAATGGGACTTGGGAAGTTGTGGATTTGTCAAAGGACAAGACCACTGCTGATGGGTTTTTTCTATAAAATGCAAGGCTGATGGAAGCATAGAAAGATACAAAGCCCAACTTGTGGCAAAAGGGTTCACCCAGACTTTCGGAGTTGACTATCAGGAGACGTTTGCCCCAGTAGCCAAGATAAATTCGATTCATGTCCTTCGGTTTATAGCAGCAAACCGTAATTGGCCTCTACATCAACTTGATGTAAAAAATGCTTCTTTAAATGGTGAATTGGAAGAAAAAGTGTTTATGGATCTCCCACCAGGCTTTGAGAAGAGGTTTGGTAAGCACAAGGTTTGTAGATTGAAGAAATCCTTGTATGGACTCAAGATAAATTCGATTCATGTCCTTCTGTCCACAGCAGCAAACCGTAATTGGCCTCTACATCAACTTGATATAAAAAATGCTTTTTAAATGGTGAACTGGAAGAAGAAGTGTTTATGAATCTCCCACCAGGCTAGGTTTGGTGAGAACAAGGTTTGTAGATTGAACAAATCCTTGTATGGACTCGAGCAATCTCCTCGGGCATGGTCTGAAAAGTTCGAGAAGCTCATAAAAAGATATGGATATTCTCAGAGTCAAGCTTATCATACCTTGTTCTATAAACATTCAGGGACAAGTAAATTGGCTATATTCATTGTCTATGTCAATGATATTATACTTACAGGTGATGATGTTAAGGAAATTGAGGCATTAAAAGGAAGCATTGCCATAGAATTTGAAATCAAAGACTTAGGGCCAGTGAAATACCTCCTCGGCATTGAGTTTGCTAGATCAAAGGAGGGGATATTTATCAATCAACAAAATATGCATTTGACCTACTCAATGAAATTGGTATGCTTGGATGTAAGGCAGCTGAGACACCAATTGAACCCAAGAAGAAACTACAAGTAATTAATACAACTGATGGTGTTAATAAAGAACAATATAGAAACTTGTGGGAAGATTAATCTACCTCTCAAACACTCGCCTTGATAGTGCCTTCGTCGTCAGTGTTGTAAGCCAATTTATGTGCTGTCCAAACTACGACCACTTAATTGTTGTCTATCAAATTCTCAGATACCTAAAGGGAACTCTTAGAAGAGGACTACTATTTAAAAATCATAGGCACCTACATATTGGGCTGAGAGTGCAACAGACAGGTAGAAGGACACTTGGTGACCTAGAGAAGTAAGAAGCAAAGTGTTGTGGCAAGAAATAGTGCAGAAGCTGAGTTTAGGTCTGTAGCTCATGGAATTTGTGAAGTCTTGTGTATTAGAAGAATTCCTGAAGAATTGAAGGTTTCTACCCACTACCGACTAAAGTGTACAGCAGTAATAAATCAGCAATTGTAATTGCTTACAACCCACTTCTTCATGATCGGACAAAGCATATGGAGATTGACAAGCACTTTATCAAAGGAAAAATTGATAGAGGGGAGATCTGTGTGGTGTATATTCCTTCTAGTAACCAAACAGCAAATATCTTGACTAAAAGTCTTCACAAGAAACAATTTGACAGTCTGATTTTTAAGCTGGCATTAAAAGATATTTTCGTGCCAACTTGAGGGGAGTATTGGAAAGTCAAAGATATTAGCTGTAGGAAATCGTATATTTTCTATTGTTCTTTTTTTTTCAGAAGGTTGTATTTATAGGCTCTTAATTGTACAGATTGACTAGTATGTAATTGTTTGGCTATTTAAGCCCTTGAAAAGCTGAGAATTAATAAAAGAAAAGAAAAACTTTTTTCCTCACGATTTTAAGAATGCAGGTTTTCAGCCACTAAGACTGAAGCTATAAAGCTTTTAAATGCTACTGTTAAAGCATAAAAAACAAAAGCTCACACAAATATAAGCTTAAGCTTGCTTGTGTACGAGATTTGACATAGAATAAGAGCAAGAGCTCCTCACTTCAATGCCTTGCATGTCATTTCAACCCAATTTAAGTATTTTGCATATTATGCCCTAATCAAGGTCTTAGCCCAAACTCAAAAAGAACTAAGAAGTATCAAAAGCGTGAAATATAGAAGTTCGTTTCAATCATTAAGTTTAAGTGCTATTTCCAGCAGCCACGAAGAAGCTCCAGAGTAACCTTTATGAAAAATTAGAAAACTAACATGGAACCCTACAGAATGATTGATGCAATCTTTTTATTTAAATCAAACACATAAAATAGTAGTATAAGGTGTATCTCACCTCGTCCAGCGAATTATAATCATCTGCAATCCTTGAGTATCTCCTATCTAGTCTCCTCCTATCACCGCCCTGACCACTACCATAAGGAGGAGGAGGAGGAGGAGGAGAATTGTACTGCTGTGATGGGTAAGGCGATTGCGTTGCATAATCTTGCTCATAAGGTTGGGGTGGATAACCATATGGGGAACTCCAAGAAGAAGAACTCGACCGCCAGTCCACGTCCTTTGAATGTCTTGCCCCCATTGATTCAAACCTCTACAAAAAGTTCTATATTCTTAACAACACACCTTGCTAACAGAAGACAACAATATCCTTTCTTCCCACCAAAAAAACAAAAGGCTTCTCCTTCTTTAAAAACCAATTCAAAGCAAAACCACGAAGCAAAAGAAGCTGTACGTCTATCCTGATATAGAATGTTGATGTTCTGGTCAGAAGCAAAACTTCATAGAAAATGCCCTTAACATATGCCACCAAGCAAGAGAAAAGATAAGGAACTTTTGAACGTGTAAACACGTGAACCAGACTTTAGCCGACTTAGAGAAACCATGCCCACTTCTTTGACCAGTACACCAACTCTTCCAAATCATTATTCACACAAGTTTCAAACTACTTGACAAATTCAAATACCCATTAAACAAATAAACCCAAAAATATATATAATTAAACGAAAACAAAATCCGGCAATTGTTGACGCCAAGTTTCAATCTTTAAGAGAAACTAAAAGGACCCTTTAACCTACATATGCCAAAGAAAATACTAATAAAAGCAAAAAATAGCATTTGGATGTGATAAATTTTAAAACTTTAAGGCATATTAAGGGTTCCAAGTAACTAGATTAAGAACCAATAGAGAGAGAGAGAGAGAGAGAGAGAGATTGCAAAGACAAATTCTAATACTTGGATTAGATAAACATGACCCACAAAAAACCATTCAACAGCAAAACTTTTTATTGTTTGTATATACCTTAAAAACTGCAAACTAGAACCGTTTCCAGATCTAGGGGCGGAAAAAGGACCGACCTTTTAAACTGAAGGCACTTCAATTTTACCGTTACTATTTAAAATATACATATAAATATTGTATTTTCATTTTAAAGAAAAAATTAATAAGTAATTCAAAACGAATGAATCTTAGTACCTGGAAGGCAAGAGGATGAAGAAGTGGAAGAAGGAGACGAAGACGAAGACGAAGAATTGCTCAACATGGTCCTTGTATTCTTTTTTTTTTTTTTCCTGCTTCCAGCACTATGATTAACAGTACATGATTGGGGATTAGATTCAATTTTCAATCATGGAGGATTTAAAATTATTTTAAAGAAAATTAATTTTTTAACTCGAATAAATTGTGGATGTAATAAGTGGACAAACATTTTTAATAGGTATATTCAATTTTTAGGTGGTTGATTTTTGTTGGAGTTGTACGTGTCATATGTCATAATGTTGATTGTCAACTACTTCGAAAGCACTCTTGCCGGCTGCTCGTATCATGGAAGTTTCGTAATTGGGTTTATTGGGTTTTTAATTATTGGGATGGGTTTGATGACTGATGACCAATCAAATTTATCAAATCAAATCGGTGGCTCTCGGCACCTTTCACGGGTTTCTTTATTTAATTCATTACTTGGAAAAAATTGATAATCCTGTCATGGCAGCTTAATGATGATGATAATAGTGAAAGCGCTTTTCGACTGGCAATTACATTCAAGTTTGAGGAATAACGAAGAATGAAAATTTTTTACATAAAATAAATTGACACTTTTTATTTATTAATAACCATTATATGAAAAATACAATAAGCTTATGCACACATATACAAAATGGCTAAAGAACTAACGACAATATATTGAGTAAACAAATAACATATTATTAGTTCCTACTTCTTTCAACCGTTCCTCTCATATATCGTTGTAACACTCTTGATGCTAGGTTTTAAAAAAGTCTTTTTCATGTCATTTCCATTTAGCTCCGATTTGAATCCCTCCGTTGTTTTCTTTTCCTCTTGCACCCTTTCCAAACCTTATGAAGATTGATTACATATCATATTTCTTATATAAGAAGGTCATCGATTATGACAGTGTGATTGTGCGATTACAGAAGGTCATGTACAAGCTACGAGGTTGATTGTACCCTTTCCTTAGTAGCAGATTCCGCAGCTACCACCGTTGGAACCAATGAACCAAATGATCGACCCATCATATCATCCGAAGAAACGGAAAATACCTAAAAGTTCAAATTAACAGCTAATAACATTGATTCACTTGGCATTAACATAATAGGAATATTTTGTCTACTAAAGAGAAATCCCTGAATACCTAAAATAGAGATGAGCATTGAAAATGTGAAATATTTGATAGGATCCATTTTCAGCAATGTGAAATCTAAGAGAAATTCGAATAAAAAAATTCCAATACGTCAGGAACCATCAAGGCTCAATATCTTAATAACACCATGTTTGGAGCAGCAAACTCAGATTCGGCAAGACTCTCATTTTTTGGTAGGTAGGTATTTCGACAAGAATGGCTTGAGGAGTTTTTTGGGTTCCCCTTAATCTCTTGAATTCATGCATTAAGGATAGCAATGTCCATCTGGGCTATCATTTTTTGGGTTATTTGGATGGACTAGAATCCTTTCATGCAGGAGATAGATAGGCTCGGATGTTAAAATGAATTACTTTTAAATATGATTTTGATAAGAACAAAAGTTATAAAAAGATTTTTTAAAACACACTCACACCAAATTTAGAATATGAATATAGAAATTTATGTTATGTATATATATTGTGTTTTTGGTTTCAAGTATAGTATCAACGAGCCAGTTCAGTAATTTCAAGTAAAATAGACAGTCGAACCTTAAATTAAGACACAACAAAAGGTACGAAGAGATAAAATCTTACGGCGCGACATATGTGTTCTTCACACCAGTAAGCTAGTGTATATGGGACCGACAAGCCGATCCAATGGATCAAATCACAAAGGCCATCGAGTCCAAGATCCAAGGCGCGAAGATAAAACTCTAAGGTGTAAAGATTGCAAATGTTAGATCGGCAAGTTAATAGGAGTTGGGATCGGCGACCTAGTGGACGATTAAATTTGATCGTTGCGCCCATTAATTGTTGCTGTCTCATAGACATTATTTCCAACGGGCATTTAAATCTTTGAAAAATATAAATAATCTTTACCTCGAATTTCAAGCAACTTATGAGCCTTCATCTGCAAACAAACAAATCTAGTTTCCTTACTTAATTTATATTATTTTGCTCATTATTTGTAAATCTTAAGTAAGAGAGAGAAAATCTATCCAGTACTCTGTTCTTATTCTTGTATTATATAAAAAAGCATCAAGTGAGTGAAGGAAATATTTTATTTCCTTAAGTATTGTAAAAACGTGTATAGCTCAGCTTGAGCGTGATTGTTTGGTGATAAATAAAGTGATTATTAAGTCCTCGGTTGCCTGTGGATAGGAGAGTAAGAAGTGAGCCGAACTCCACGTTAAATTTTGGTTAATTTTCTTTGTACTTATCTCTTTTATTTCTCATATCATATTTTGCTTTGCTATATTCATTGCTTTCAAAACAAAAATTGAACCATTGCATAAAAAGTATTTGTTTGTGCATTTTTTGTCAAAAACTCAATTTAACCCCACCCCCTCCCTCTTGAGTATCCTATATTATGTTTTCATTGGATCCTTTGCATTCTTTCCTGCGAAGAGCTACGTTTGATGGGGTTTTAATTTGGATACATCTAGCGAAACTTCTTGCATTGTGTCTTGCTTTAATGATAGGTAGGCTTGCTGTGCTTTGGCCCTTCTGTGGGCTTTCATTAAAGAAAGCAGGCTTGACAAGCGATGATACTTGATTGGCTCAAAATCATTTGTTGTCAAAAGGCTACCAATAGAACAAGCATGCAAGGAAAAGCAAGCGTCTAGTCAGATCAATCAAAAGATAGGGGTTTAGTCTTTTCTAAGCAAGGGGCACTAGAATCTTCGGTACAAGATAAAATGGATATGAGTAAAGACTAATAGGCTATGTTTGTGCTTGCTTGTTATGTGATAATGAATATTAAGTATATTGAAACCTAAAAATGGTTGTTAAAGTAATTTTTGATGTTGTTATTACCATTGCCTTGTGTTTGTGATAAATTATTTGGTCACTACAAATTGTTTTGACTAAATTCGACTTGATTCAATCAATCAATCAAATATGCATAGCATTCATCGAGTCACATTTATAGAAGGCTACTATTCCTAAACGAAGGACCAAAGGGGTATGCAAATTGTACAAAAGGTGCAAATGTACGGACCCCGCTCCAGCATGAGGTAAACAAATGTTCAAGAGTGTAACCTCATGGAAGAGCTGTGCCGGCATCATTCGCTATTGGCAGGTGCCTAGGGATTAGTGATAAGTCACGGAGGCCTTTTGCTTGATTCCCAACCCCTGTCATGGAGGGTGCAAATCCGTTCTACATATGGTTTGCAGATGATCATATGTATTTATTGTTGTCTCACGTGGCTGATGCATTAGCATTGCATATGGTTTTCTAATAACACTTGCTTAATCTTATTAAGCTGTGGTTAGCTTACTAGTAGTTCTTACTAATTGGAGGCCTTATGATAATGGTTCACAAACAAATTGCTTAAACAATTTAAATCTCGTTATATCAATAGGCAATGTGTTATATTCATAGATGAGGCTGCAAAAGTTGCCATCTTCTTTTCTTCATTCTCAGGGTAGCTATTGGATTGTTTGATAACCCCATTAGAAGGGAAATCTGCGAATCAAGCTTCAAATAAAGATAAGAGTAGATTTGTTCCACTCTAAACTTTTTGCAAAACAAAAAGGAGAAGTTAAGACAATAAGGCAAGTTTCAAATAGGCACACGGTACTTGTACGCTATCGGTCATTGAGGAATACTTAGGCTTAGAGGGTGGTCCCCCTTTCTCGCGTAAAAGCGATCAGAATTCGAACACGCCGCGTTTTACTGGGAAGATCGAACCATGGGAACGAATCTACAGGGCTATCACCTTCTTTGGCCAGATCTTCCAACCTTTTCACAATTACAGTTCACTGCGCCCTACCTACCTAACCTAATAGGATAGGCGGCTTGCTGGTTTTTCCATCATCCAATCCACAACAAATCGAATGAAACCTGGCGAAAAAGAAGTGAACACGAAGCTTCGTTCCTCTCCTTTTAGGCGAGCTACTTCGTTCCTCAGCTTCGTCTTTGTTTTTCTTCAAAGCCCCAATCCGCTCTCGCTCGCCGCTACTAACGGAGTCTCGGTTGATTTCCCTTCCTTTAGCTACTCAGATGTTTCAGTTCGCTAAGTTTTAAAAGCCCTGCTGATTATGATCTCACTGACCAAAAACTCAATCTCATCTTAAGTATAGGCGAGGTTCACTCAACTCAATAAGGGTTTGAACTTGAACTTATCGACGTAACCCTAATCTTCCTTCTTTGCCTCATCTTCTTCTCTTATGATATTTCCTGATTTTATCGCTAAGCCCATGTGCGCTGGAATGAGACGTTTATACCATACTCCCTTCCTTCTATTAAGTTGAATACTCACACTGGAAATAATAACAGAATATCAAAGTCATTGTCACAGGAACCAAGCATCAAACTAAGGCGACAGTGGAAAGAACGACATTTGACTCGCTTTGAGAACTTTATTTTCTCCCTCAAAAGGAGATTCTGACATCCTTTTTGTCGTCCGCCTCAAATGGGGTTAGAGGATTGAATCCCTTTAAATGGAGTGATCATGCTTGGAAAAGATAGCTACTCTTCCTATCTCAAAAGAAATATATTCATAAAAGATCTCTCTTCATAAGACAATTATGCGCGTTCTCCTTCACTTTTATTCCCTTGAAAAGAGCCGATTCGAAAACAAATCCATTGATCCCCTTTAAGTGAATTATAGCTACCTAAAAAATAGTCCAATCGGAACCTCTTCACCTATAGTCCTCCTTTTATTGAAATCGGATCAAGTGATAGAAAAAGCTTAGCCTCTTCGCATCAACTCATAAGGGAAAGGGAATTGGCAACCAGAGGTGAAACGAATGAAAAGAAGTGGAATTCTTTTTTTTTTTTCCTTTAAGGTTAATCTCGATTAAATGAAGGGTTTATTGCTTCTATGGTAGGGATCTATCCTTCTTTATTTCTCAAGGCAACAAACGAATTAATAAAAGTAATTAAACATCATCCCTTAAGTGAGTAAGGGTATACCAGACCCCATCGAAGCAGGACTTCTTTGGGAAAAAGAACTTGAATGACTTCGTTTTTCTAATGGAGTTGTCACTTTCGATTAGGAAGGCTATGGGATGTGAACTTTTCATTCACAATCAATTAAATCAAATTAAAACCCTATTCTTACTACACAATTAATCTTAAGCAAATGTGCCTATCGATTGTAGTACCAATGTAAACATAGGAGTCATTCCACTAGGACCTTTAACTACTAGTACTCACCCTAATTCTACTATTTAGTCGGTCTAATTCAAGTGATAGGAATAAGAATTAATATATGCTTAATTAACTAACCCTATAGTAAATGATATCATGCTTTCGAAAATGTATATCGATCACAAAACATACTTCTAATCTTAATTCATCACTAGCCCTATTTCTAATTCCTTATAAGACATTCGTTAATGGAATGTTTAAATTCTTGAACTATAGGAATCCCTAATTTCATCAATCTCTCTTTTAAGATAATTGAATTATAACCCTATATATCTAATGGAAATGTCTTTCATCATTAGATACATATAAAATTACATTAGAGTTCATGATTCCTTAAAAAGATTCAATCTTTATGCAGAAAATCCATATAATCTATGTATAGATCTACATTCAAATCTCTCTATTCATATAAATCTATTCTATTAGATGAAATCAATCTCTATCTAAAAGAAACCAAATATGCAATCAATTCTGGCCACAAATTAATTATAAGAACAGTAAAGAATCTATGAATAGATTTAAGAAACATAAACTTCCATTAACAAAATAATCCAATCTCTACATTAGGGTTAGGGTTTATCAAGACCTAAGGTATGATAATAATCTATTTTTCATATGAAGATTATTACAATGATAAAACATGGAAAAATTGATTTAAAAAAAAACATAACTACAACCCTTAAAGATGTAGTCTTATGATCTCCGATATACTTTAGTTTTTTTCCTCTCGAAAGAACTTATTTTTCTCTCTAGGGTTTGTAAAAAGAACCAAGAATATGAAAAAGACAAGTTAAGGGCACTATTTATAGGAAAGGAACAATTTGTCTTTTGCATGGGTATCCTACATGGCCTGTGCTCGAGCTTGTGTAGGATGTAAACTGGTGAAATCTGTGAAATCTGAGGCTTCACGACCCTCGGTCACGGCTTGTGCACTCTAGTTGTGTACAATCTAATCCTCTTCTGATCTCTTTCTAGCTTCTACATAGGCATTTTGCACAGCTTGTGTAGTCTACTTATGCACTTTGAAATTGCTTGCTGGACGTTTTTCATCTTCTACACTAATATTCTGGATAGTTTGTACATAACGGTCATCTTTCCATTAGCCTATTTCTTCATTAAAATGTTCTTCTTCAACTCATCCAAAAGTCTTCATTAAGCTCAATGTCTTCCTTTACCCCTAAAATTGATATTTTAACTAAATAAATATTCTTTTTTTAATAATTCACATAAAATCAATGTAATATTATATCAAAATAATGTGAATAATAAGGGGCTTTTTTTACACTTATCACTATGGTATGTACAACCCTAGCATATTTCGGATGCTTGAAGGCCCTGCCGACTCGAAGTGATTTAGAAAGATTCTTCTTTATCGATGGTGATCGGTCATGGTATCCATAGCCTTGCTTCTCTTTCGGCCAAATTCTGCTCGGTGACAATCCTTGTTGGTGAATACATAGACGCAATTGGTGAAATAGAAGCCCTTAAAATAGCCTTTGGCTTACGTAAGATCTAGCTATTCTCTAACAATTATTCTTTGAAAGAGCCATGCACAATAGACTCATTCCCATGTAGCGAAGAAAGCTGTCAGTCCTTATTTCGGGGGAAAGCCCTAAAAAAACTCCTTTGTCACCATCGGCTGAGGGCATCCCTTCTCAGCTTTCCTTTGAAAAGGGGCTCACCTCACTTCCATAAATACAAGAAAGACAAATAATATATCTATTCATCTAGTTCATTAGTCCTATTCTCTCTATGCCACTAGTCGTTAAAATAAAAATAGTAATTGAAATATTAACTAATTTAATAATTCAATCACCTTTGGATATGGTATGAATAGTTGGATAGTGACGGGACCATAGAATTTCCTAATAGTAAAATCCTTTCTTCTAGTCATGCTTTTAAACTAGCCATTTAATTCATTACTTGGAAAAAAAGACATTCCAATTAGGGCCTGTTTGGATTGTCGTTTTGGCATCGTTTTCAAATCAAATCAATACTGAACCGATACAAATATAATACCGATGAAAAACCAATAGTAGTACTCATAAACTGATAAAACCAAACTGATATTGAATTGATACCAAATTGATATTGATTCGACATTGATAAAAAATTAACGATCCAAACAAGTCCATAAATGACCGGTTTAAAAACATGACTAGAAGAAAAAATTTTACTTGTTTAGATTGTTCTATTGTTTTAGGACGGTTACAATGGAACCTATCCCATCATATCAATAAAATGATTCAATTTTTTTATAACCTTGATGGAACCCTTACACCAATTTTTGTTGTAATGAATTTAATTTTGATAATACTGACGGTACAATTGAGACCTTAGAAGTTCCCTTAGATTTATGTTTAATAGTGATTGCACGATTGTCAATTATTGTTTTATTTTAATAGATAATTAACTAAATGATTTCGTTAATAGACCATAAAAGTTCTTATTAATAGTAATTAAACATAGATAGTTTATAAATAATTTTATCTTCACAATAGTTATTTAGATAAAATACACATATCTTAGCTTGGCTATTCAAGATAGTAATAAGCTTGTAATTCAACTATACCTTGTATCTCTAAAACATTCTATGGTCTTATCATTCTTTAGCGAACCGATTCCATCAATTAATTAACTACTTAAATTCATATCAAACTGTGATGAGAATATTTGTTATATTAATTATCATATTTAATTTAATGGTGAGATAATTCATTAGACAATTTATTGACAAGATCATAGAAGTTACATATGATGTCTATACAATCGGATAGGTTTCATGTTAGTATTTAAGATCATAGATGTAAATCTTGGGTATAATTATTTCAAAACCTACCCACAGTATAATATTGGTAATAAATGTGTAAAAGCATATATTTATCACTAATTAATCTGCTTAAATTCATGCATAATATCATCCTTTCATTGTAAGATTGACTTTAAAAAAATGAAATGCATGTATCTTAGATCATTTGTGATAAATAAGGAAAAAGGATCACAATTGAGCTTTTTTGATAACTAATGTATCAATTGTGTAACTTTGGTTCAAAACAATCTACAATGCATTATATTTGCTGTTGGCTATCATGTTTTCAGGCATTTAAACTAAGATTAATTTCTGCTATACTTTTGTTAGGAACTTAAAGCATGAGTTAATCTTGTTCATGGAGATACATTATATGGCATTTAAGCTTTAAGACTTGAACTAGATCGTTCTAAAGTACATTGTCAATTGCTATAGAAATTGGATGGTAATGACAGATCTTATCATGACAGCAAAAGCAACAGCAGTCGTCACACTTTGGTAATAAAAAGCAAAACTAGATCAGAGAACTTAATAATGGCATCTAGACCCAAGAGAAGCGCACATTTCAGTAGACGAATGTCCAAGCACCAAAATAGATCCGAGTTGGCCAGTTTAGACAAGGACCAAATTCTTAGAAAGTGGCTCCCAACCAGCAGCCAGCAGCCAACTTTGCTTGGTTGCTAATTTATTTCATTATATTCTGATTATGTTAGTAATATATTTATTATTTTTAAATAGATATTTGTCAAAAAATAAATAAAGATGAAAAATTGATAGTTTTACTCATAAATTGACCAAACAAATATGATATAGATAAATTATAAAAGCAGATATAAATACAGATACAATACAGATAAAAATCTTGTAATGTAATCCTAAACAGACACATATGGGGGATTGCATGATTTTCTTAGTATGGCAGTCCATTACTCTTTGACCTTAGAGAGTTGGTAAAAACTTTCAAGTGTTTTCCTTTTTTTTAAGTAAAAAACTATGATTTTGTATAAAATATATGAAAATGTTAAGGATGATATCTTTTATTCAAAACAAATAAGCATTTTGTCCAAGTTCATTTTATTATCTTATTTAGTTAATGTATATAATTATAATATTTAAATAAAATTATCACCAATATTAACACGATGTATCGCATTTGTATTAATATACAAATCTAAGAAGATATTAGTCACATTTTGAAAATGTAAGGTATCAATATATTTTATAAAATTTATAAGGTAGTTAACATATTTTACCCTTTTTAATGTCACTATGAGTATTTTGGGTGTATGCAATAAAATTGATAATGATCTTATATTGCACATCTTTATCCATTTTTTATAGTGTTTTAATTGATTCATATTTTTTTTCTGTCCTAATGTGGAATCCAAATATACATTTTATTTTATTCTTAAATGTTTACATTTTTTCTTTGTTCTTGATTTCAGACATTTCATCAATCGTTATTACTATCATCAGCAAAACAGTAGATTGATCAATTGATTCCTCTTCTTCAGTGGAAACATACTCATGAAATTGGTATAAATTTGGCCCGTTTGGATTGTTTTGTTTCTTATATATATCTAAACTTTATGGAAAATATGTCTGATTTGCAGCTATATTTTATCTAAATTTTGGGTCTGTTTGGATTGTCTATTTCTCGTCTATATCTGTATCTATATCTGTATTTGTATTTGTATCCGTATCTGTATCTGCCTCTATTTGTAATCTAGTGTTTGGGAAACTGTCTTATCTGTATTTGTTTGGGAAAGGTTATTTGGATGAAGCTGCCTGATTTGTATCTGATTTGTTTATGTTACCAACCTCACGTTTGGATAAACTATATGTTCTCTTGTACTCCTAATTCAATAATTTATTATTTATTATTATTATTATTAGTAGTAGTAGTAGTAGTAGTAGTAGTAGTTGTTGTTGTTGTTGTTGTTGTTGTAGCAGTAATACAAGTCTATTTCGATGGTTTGTGCGTGTTTTGGAAGAGGCGATTTGGATGAAGCTGTCTGACCATTATCTGCTCTGCTTGTGTTTTTGTTTCTGTGTCTATTTCAAACCTCTTGTTTGGATAAATTGTTTGCTCTGTTTTGTTCCTACTTCAGTTGTATGATCACACTATTGTTATTATCATTATTATCAGTAGTACGAATAGTACAGCTACAATCGTTGTTTTTGTTTATTTATTATTCAATTGAGAAAGCTAATTGTCATTTGACCAACTTGTTTTTTGAATAGTATGAATATATATTCGGATGAAATAACATGGTAGTATTTACAAGTCATTACATGATACTACATCTAAGTTGTAGGTGGTCTTACTGATAAGTCAACGGCAATACAATCTCGTACACCATTCATCCACCAATGACTACTTGAATTAATTGCACTACTATTCCCATGTGTCTCATTAACCATAGAGCAATTTGTTCCTATAGCTTCTTCACTTGAAAAATACCATTGACGTAAGGATTGTCACCGTCATTTATTAAAATATAATCATGCAAAGCCACTGTAGCAATCACTATTTTTATCTATTTGCTCGTTTTATAATTGGGCATGCTATAAAGAATACGGAACTTGTTCTTCCATATTGCGAATGTTCGTTCGATAATGTTTCAAAGAGACGAATGTCTATGATTAAGTAGCTCCTTTGGATTTCTTGTTGGATACCCTTGTCGAAACTTGGACCCATGGTACCCTCTCATTTGTACAGAACTAGAAATCCACTTTTTATTTGGGAATCGTAAGTCAACCAAGTAGTACTTTCCTACACGATCGGTATTTCCATGAGAAAGGGGATCAAACAAAGGTAGAGTTTAATGTAACACATTGCAATGTCATTTTCTTACTAGTTTTACCTAGGAGTAGCCGTGGAAAGTTGAATTAGGGATCACCTAGTACATAAGACAAGACATTAGCATCATGACTTTGTCCATCTGCGTCTACTGCTACAAATATAAATCTGTAGTCAAAATCGCAAATGCATAATACATTTTGTGTGACTACACCCTTTCTGTTCATGTTTACATTTCGATCATTAAACAGAACATGGGTAGTAATGTGAGTTCCATCCATTGCTCTAATACAATCCTGTAAAGCAAGGTGTGTTAATACATGGGAACATTAATATCGATATATGAGCGAACTCGACAAAAACATAACAACCTTGAAGAATGGGAAGTATTTATCACTCTGTCGTATATGTAATGGAATGTCGGGAAACTCAGGATGCGCAGGTTTTATTATATCCTTAGACAATTCTACCATTGCTGCGAGGACATCATTGAAGTATTGGAATACCGTCTCTAATGAATGCTGAAACATCTCTTCAAATACTCTCATTGTAGCTCCATGACTGATGATAAACATAAATATCCCTACCTTTTCATATATAGCAACTTCTCTACTACTAACAAGCCCATATTGTTCCATGGTTAAACACAATCTACAAAAGAGGTATAGGTTCAACCTGAACTTGTTTTGACATATTCTTGGATTGTTATGATTAAGTAGCTCATGGATAAGGTCCGATCCCCTTCTTCTTGCATTGTAGCATGGTGTGCTTTTGTGTAAGTACTCCTCCATTAGAAGATATAACATTGACACCTTCATTAGATCATCCTCGAAGGCAAAATCCATTTGTGTCCCTGTGAAATTGAAGGTCAATTGACAAACGTAGGTCTATTTCCATAGCAATTTCATAAATAAAGTAGCAACAACAACAACCAACACAGATCAACGTTGTGAACGAAGTACATAACTTAAACTTTCTTGCAAAAGTTATATAACAGCATCATAGTTCGAAATATATTTAATGAAAAAAAAATTATTGTTATCACAATTTGTCTCCTTTCATCTTATCAATCTCTTGCGGCAAAAATTGGGTTTTTATTTCCAGGGTTAGGCAGCTAATAAAAACTACATGCTTATTGGGATCCATAAGGACATGTGCAGCATCCAAGTCTAATCAGATGTTCTCTAGAACAGCAGGTAGTGTCCACACCTCTTGCATCACTGCCTTCATACTCCAAGGATCATCGTTACTGCAAACAAACATGGAGTTGCTAGAAGATATTGCTTTCATAGATGCAATTAACTCCCCGAAATCATTTGTAATACCTTTTCTGGAGTATCGTATCTTCCCAGCTCGTTTTTTAACATTGGACTATATGTTTTTCTTTTTACAAAAGATTCCTCAGCATACATCATAGTTCGAAAAAAGCTATCTTCATCGGAATCATCTGCAACTGATGTAAAATTGTCCTGAGGATTAACATATTGTGGATCACCCTCTAAATCTCTACTTCTTTCTGGATTATCTTATGGAGAAGGAGCAGATGATGAAGGTGCCCATAACTTGTCATTGGTCCCCTTTGTGCCATTAAACATTTCCTCAAGGCTTTCCTTATACTGCAATCCCCATATATGAAAACAAAGAACACTTCCTTTGTGACTCCTCTTGTATTCCAGCAATACAAAAAACAAATACATCCCGTAAATGAAGTGGTTCTAATTTTTAATTTGTAATGGAACAGTGACAAGTTTTATCGGTTGTATGTTTACCTCATATGTCGCACGCCATCATTCATCTAGTGCCTTATAGGTCTAAACGACTCCATTCCATTCGACCCCTGATTTCGCATAGCGCTTCAGCCAGTTCCACTTCACGCATTGGTTTTGCAAGGAATCCCACTTGTTTCGCAATTGTTTCTAGGTCAATTTCCTTCCTCTAATTTCCTTGAATTTCACACTTACTTCCTGTAAAGTAGCAGGCTGCAAGTGGCTACTGCCACGTTTCCTAACCTAACTTGCTCCAAACATAAGTCGATGAAAATAACTGTTTTGTTCGGGCTCCAATTCACCCTATCATCCATATTTCCCAAAAAAAAAGAACGAGAAAATAACGGAAGAAAGATTTATATGCATGATACACTAGGAGAATCATTGATATTCACTTATGATGACTGCAATGAGATGCCATCCACACCGACTACACCAATATGGGTGTCACCTACAATGAAATTATTACTTTAAAGATTCAACTCTACATCCCAAAAGACCTTCCATAACACAAAATAAGCCTTAAACACTCTCAATCATCTGCTAGAACAAGATTTAGGAATATGATAGCTATTGAACAGATTCAACGAAGACATCTCAATTCATTCAATTACGAAACCTATATGACGATAGTGCTATTTCTATCATGAGATCCAACGAAATTTCAACAGCAACTCATATCAACAAACCATAAATGTAAAAGGAAATTACACACAACAAACCAAATTACTAGACTCATCATCAGCAATTTTGTTTTTCTCAATTGGGTTCTTTTCATTTCAAGTAAAGTTCCATCTTTTTGGAGATGCTCTTGCACCATTTAGGATCTATTTTTACATACCTTGATGGAATTGGCAAGACTTCCCTCTCTTTCCTCCCTTGGATTGTGCACAAAATGCGACCACCTTTCGTCAAAGTCGTCGCTCTCTCTCTTGGCCTTAGGTTGTCGACGAAGTCCGTCACACTTGAAGCTGTCTACATCCTCGCTCTCTTCGTCGTTGCTCTTTTCCTTGTCAATCTATCTTGTGGCCCTACTCTCTCCTTCCTACTCCCTCTCTATCGCCTCCTCGCTCCCTGTCCCCTAGTCAATGTCGCTCGCTCTCGTCCATCGCTGCCTCACTCTCTCCTTACTCACCTCGCTTACTGTCGTGGCTATCTTCCTTCTTTGTGTCACCATTGTCTTCGTCACTCACAGTCGCACGACCCTATTGGAGCTCCCTGTCTCCGATCATTTTCTACCCTATCAGTCATCCTTCTTGCACGTCATTCTCTCTCTCTCTCTCTCTCTCTCTCTCTCTGTGTGGCTTTCGCTGTCGATGGTAACGTAAGTCCACCGCTGATAGCCCTGCTTTATAGTCCAAAACAATGGACAATTTATCCCATGAATGATGGGAAAATTGGAGCGAATGATGAACAAATATTCACTAGGAAAAGTTGGTTTTGGGGGAAAAATGAGATTCGCTCAGAAATTGTTGGTGGATGTAATTAACCGGCCGTTGAATAGAGTCCTATGTGTTAAAGACAATGACAGTAGACGAGTGCAGTGGGTTAAGGGTGAAAATGAAATT
This sequence comes from Combretum micranthum, assembly GCA_024138025.1. Lineage (NCBI taxonomy): Eukaryota > Viridiplantae > Streptophyta > Magnoliopsida > Myrtales > Combretaceae > Combretum > Combretum micranthum. The sequence continues at coordinate 47,923 of JAMXBD010001881.1, forward strand.
AATATATTAAGTTGAGGATATGATTGCAATATCATTGATCTTTTTTAGAAGCTCTTTTCTATCGAAACATAAGTTTTCGAACCAACGAGAAAAAGACAGGAAAAAGCTACTTGCCAAACAGACTCTTTATCTGGATTTGGTTTATTTAATATTTTTATAAGAATTGTCATATGTTTTTTATCTATATATATTTCTTGATAAATATTTTATTTAAAAATTTAAAAATGATATCTGTCATCTGCTGGATGTCAAAGAGACCAAAACGAAGGAGAATATTGTATATAATATATCCAATTGGTTCAAGCAGCGGGTCTACGAGATTTGTCGGCTGGTTGGGCGATAAATTATTGTCATAACATACCATAACACCACATGTATTATGTTAGTGTTTTACCCAGTAAAATTTGTACCTAGCTTATGATGGTGACATTATTATAAAAATATATATATCAATAATTGTATTTTCCAAATTTTATATATATTCACAGCAACATGAAACGGGCTCCCACCGTATTTTCCCACCAGAATCACAAGGTCAACCTGTCACCATCGTATTACTTTCTCTACAAAAGCATTTAAGGTCGCTATCATAGAGAAGTAAAAGGCCAAAAAAAACTCCAATTGCATTAAAATACAATAAATTTTATGTCTTGCTCCAAGGCAGATTTGAAAAATTTATACAATAATATTTGTTCTCAGCAAAAGGTTGTGGAAAAGTGGGGGTTTGAATTAAAGCAATAAACGAGTTAAGTAAAGGATAATATAGAACTGAGTTTAAAGGTGAAGGTAGAATTCTAAACTCAAGTACAATTAAAAGTGATCATCAATGAGCTTAAATTTAATTTAATTAAGTTTGTTTGAACTCTAATTTTTTAAATAAATTATTTTTCATTTAATTAAAATAAGATAAGGTTGTGAAATCATACAAACTAGACTAATATTTAAATTCGACTTAAAATTTTTTAGATTTGCAACCTAGTCAATTAAAATAACATGAATTTTGAGATTCTTCCAATTAATATTCAAGCTCATAATTCCAAATCAAACTTGAGTCTGTTGTAAATAAGTTTGACTTTTCTTCACTTTAGATAAAGCCGATGTTTGGAAGAAAAAATGCTTCAATTTTAATAAATTTTTAAAACTTTTAAATTCAATATTTTTAAAAGAAATTAAAATGTTTCTATTAATTTACATACTCTTATTTTATGTATATTTTATATTGTTGCTCAATTCAAATGACTCGTAAAAATACACTTATATGTTTTTCCTAACAATTATTGATCTTCAAATTTTATAATTTTTATAGTTCAATTATATCAATGATCTTAGAGTTTAATGATATATTACTAATTTTTTAAATATGATGAATCACATTGGAATCTTTCAAACCTATTATAATGCAAAAAGAAGAAGAAGAAGAAGAAGAGAGAGAGAGTGTGTGTGGAGCTCCACCAATGATGGATGACCGGCATTATTTAGCTGAGGTTTTCAATCTAACATTAAATATATGTATATATATATATATATATATATCCATTTTTATACATCAAAATGTCATTGATATTTTCCACCGTCCATCCATCCACATGCTAACAAGACTATCCATTCCACCTCATGACCGTGAATCATACAAAATTCTAAGGTTTTATGGTGGTCATGATAAGATCAATTTTATCATATCAATAAATAGTTTAGATCTTTTTTTAATTATGATCAAACTTCTCAAATTTTTTTATATTAATTTTTTTATAATTAATTTAACTTTATAATACTGATAATATCATCCCATGAAATGACCATAAAAATTTTTCCCCAACCACATGTGCTGTCTTAAGCTACTTTGGAAACTATCCTCGTTGGTGACAGCACAAAGTAGGCTCTATTTACGCTTTCTTGTTTTATTAGATTTTCTTAATTTGGTTTGAGATTCAAAATCCTCCATCTGGATGCCAATAATGCCGAACTCATTCCATGTGAAAGCGACATTTATTTGTTGTTTTGTTGACTATTTTAACCCGTGTCTAATTGATCAAGTTTAAGATTTTTTTAAATATTCTGTTGATTCGTATTCGAATTATTCAAATTGATTATTTTTTTCATGCTGACGGTTTCCGGCTTTGCTTTGGAATTATATTGGAAGTCAGATTCTATTCGAGTTTGGGATGGATGAGAGAATTATGTTCATATATTGATTACTTCTTTAGATAATTCCATGTCTATATTATGAATGATCAAATATCGTTTAGTGTATTATATATATGGTTTCATTTGTAAATCAGCGTAGCATAAGTATGATTAGATTAAAATGAGAAAAAATAAATTTACTCGTACAATAAAATTTTCCCCCTTTTTGTTTAGTTTAATGAAATGAAATTAATATTCTTACTTTATTATCGCAGAATATCTATTTTGATTTGCAAAAAATTTTATAAAAAATTGTCTATTCTATGTATGTAAAATAAATAAGAAATCGTCATTCCTTTCCTTTATTAGAGGTTATTTTTAACCAAAAAAACATATTTTATTCCGAAAATACCTCTAACTATAAAATAAAAAATTGCTATCGTTTTCCAACCTTATTTTATTCTAGTAGACTAAACATATCATAAGTGTTTTTAATGGGTAAAGGACCGCAACGTGACCTTACGTGTAATACGAAATAAATAAGGAATCACCATTCCTTTTTTTATGGTAAAAATAGTTATTCTTGACAAAAAAAAAATTATTTGTAAAACATCCCTAACTATAAAAAAGAAAATATTATTCATTTCTAACCTTATTCCATTCCAGTGGATCAAACATACTATTAGTATTTTTTATGGGTAAAAGACTGCAACGTGAGTTTCTTATACATTATAGGGAGTTCCTTTTATTTTTCAAAAGACTTTAAAAAAAAAATTTTCCTTTTCTATTTTTTTTTCCCTCTAGCGCTGGTTTTGATTACATTTTTGTATCATGTATCCGTATATAATATAAATAAATACCAATGAATCTTTATTTAAAAGCATTAATACTAAAAGTCACTTATCCCGTATTTTAATTGTGATAAGTGATGAACAAGGACCAATAAATTTTAAACGCACAAGTAGTTTCTTGGAAATTTCTCATCATCACCATCATTTTCATTTATTAAAATAGAATTGACACTTATACAGCACTTTTCGGCCATATATCATTTGGTGACTTTTTTTTTTTTTTTTTTTTTTTCCGTTACTAACATTGAGATTGGGGCCAAGAAAGAACTCGACCTTTACATTTCACACCTATCTGCAGTGGCATGCAAACAAATCCCATAGATTGTAACATTCGTGTGTGGGTTCCATTAACAAGTACCGGAACAATTCTTAAATATGAAATGCAAAGAGATGATAAATTTGGAACATAATCTTCATGAACACCAGGATCTCTCCAAACTTGTCTGGGAACAGTTCTATGTTTTATAATTTTTTCCAAAAATTAAATATGGCATCCACACACAGGATACACTAGTAAAATACTTTTGAGGTTGTCACAACATTGGTATGAAAAAAGATTGGATTTAGACTTGACCTAAGACATAAGCCAAAATAAGTTACTGTCTTGACTTTCTTATCTTGCTCTTGCCCCACTCTCTGGATAGGGATGATCATCAGTTCATTACAATGGTAGCTGAAGTGAATCTCAATCGAATATACGCAACGACTTGACCAAGACTATGTGAAGACAAGATATTAAATTATGAGCTTGCTAGTCACCAAAGTATCAATAAACTGCTTGCACACACCGAGGGCGCATACCTCTATCAGACCACCATCAACTCTGTCAGCTATAATTAGTTCTTCATCAACACCAGTCATAATGCATTTATACTGCGTTGCACTCAGATGCACACCACTGATTCGCCATCTCAAGCCGGTTTGAGCTGCCATGGCTGCACGTCAAGCTCCGATTTCCAGGATGGTTTGCGGAGTCAATAGTAGAGTATCTCAATGCTGTGGCTTATCTTAAAGGTGGTTCGCATGGAATTATTTCATAATCGAGCTTGATTAGCTCAACCCTCAAACCCAACAAGTTGTCAAAGAGAGATCAATTTCACCCTCAATCTGTTCAAGTTAGCAAATTTATAACAAATTTCTAGATTCAAGTATAAGACTAGAGCACAAAACTTGCAAATACTATCATTATCCTAACTAAAAAGCAATTATTTGACACTGTTTGATTAAACACAAAAAATGTCAAGATAATCTCTTATATAGACCACTAATACAAGTTAAAACTCATGTCCATTGTTATTTTAAAATAAAAGGATAAATTATACAAACCTTCCTTAAATACTTTAAAAATTGCATGAACCCTCAACTTTTTCAAATGTCAGCACTTATATCCCTCAAAGGTTGAGTTGGCAAATAAAATAGAAATTCAATTAATTTGGTGCTAACGTACCGTTTATTATAATAGTTTTTTATTTTTAAAAAATATATGGAAAAGAATCTAAAAATTAAAATATATATATGAAAAGTTAGCACTTCCACCATTAGTACTACCACCACCGGCACATATCCAATTAGAATGCCAATATTTTTTTATTATCTATTACTATTAAACCAATTCTAGATCATTAGTGTCAAAAAATATTAGCTTATGTTTTTTTTTTTAATTCTTATCTTATGACGGTTATAGGTAATGGTTATTCCTCTCTCTTTGTGGATTAAAAACCTTTCACACCTTTTACTTTTTTTTTATCATTGTTCCCACCTTTTTTTTCGCATGTGTAATTTTTTACTGTTCCCTTTTTTTTTTCCTGCACACGCAACGCAGATGCGACATGCGCTAGTTAAATAAGATATCAAAAAGAGGAATCCATCATCATATCATGCATATGGATCACCATCAGAGTTCTCGATTACGGTCATAAAATAATGAGGAAAACCGTTTTTCATAATTGTTTGTCCCACCTTGATTCTTTTGAAAATTTTTTATATATTTATCATTCCTGGATAGAGATCCAGGATAGTAGTTGGTGTTGTTGTATCGAAAAGCGAATGGCGAAAGTACTAACTTTTCATATATATATATATTTTTTTAAGCTTTTAGATTTTTTTTCAATGATTTCATAAAAAAAAAATATTATAATAAATGACACATCAACACCAAATTAATTAAAATTTTATTTTATTAGCCAATTCAGTTTTTGAGGGTTGAAAATGCTGACTTGTAAAAAGGTTTATGCAATTTTTAAAGTATTTAGGGGAGGTCCACGTAATTTACCCAAAATAAAATTACCACAATTTTAATTACATAAAAAGAAATTACCACAATGACACCTTTATTACATGTGACATAGAATTTTTAATATTTGTGGCATGCAATAAATTACGTGCAATATCCATTTTTCAATGTCCCGCGATACAGCAATTGTAGTACTTTGCATTTAATAGTATTTATGCATTTTTTTTTATCTAATTGATATTTAGTAATTCTTTTTAGTGCATCGGTAAACAAGAAATTATCTCACCGATACACCCTTCACCTTATAAATGCTGGAAGACATAAATAAATATAGACAGCCACCTCCTGCCACAAATTAAAAAAAAAAAAAAAAACCACCTTGATTCATGTACAATTAAATCGAATATGCGGTGTTTTAAGGAAGAACAATTCATTTTCCTATAAAAAAATTGCATCTCATTTTCAAGAAATTTCATTAAAACACCATAGAAAGATAGATATGCGTACTAGCTTGTGCTCCCGGTTTTGGGCTTCTTCTTCCTTCTTGCAAAGCTACTAGGTCCAATTTCAATGGTCATTCTTTTTGTCCTGAAAAGAGAAAGGACAACTGGTCATATCATTTGAGAAGTGATGAAACATGGCATCATATTCATATACATCACAAGGAAATTTTGCCTGAGAAACACTAAAAAATGGAAGCTAAATCAACTGACTTACCGCTGAGAAATTTCTGCGGATTCTTCAAGGCGAACTTCTAGCAGAACACATGATTGAGAGAGAATCATTAGATAATTTTCACTGGTGATTTCCAGGAAATGAAATAATGACGTCCTAAATACCAAATTGGCAAATAGAGGCTGAAACTGATATCAGCTAATTGCACTAGCAAGTAGCAGGTAATCTATCCAGCATAAGTTTCAGATTTCCATGCCTCATTGACTTAAAGCGGGAGACTATGTAGAAAATTCTTTCTGTCAATTAACTTAATCCTAGCAAAATCAGTACTATAGCTCCTAGATAAGAATTTCTCAGTAGCAATACAAGAAAAAGAAGTAGACCATCAAGCCTAGACTGATCAATTATACTATATTAGCTTTTCCAAGGCAATTTCAAAGGACAATATTTCTTTCTCATCATTTTGGATCTCTTAAGGTCCAATACTCTACTGAGGCCCTTTGTCACAAACCAGAACACCATTACAAAAGCCAACCATTTCATCTGCATAGCATTTAAACTGATCTTCATACATCAATTGGCTTTATCAGTTTTATATTCTAGGCATTTTTCTTAAAGCTAAAACATGACACTGGCAAGCAAATGCCCAAACAATATCGCAGATTATATAAATAAATCCAGTCCTTTATCATGTGCAGATACCTGTTTCATCATCATCACCACTTTCCAGCCCCGAGTCCAATGCACAATTAGGTTGATTTCCCTCGTGACAGTGATTACCTGACATCGAGGTATCAGAATCTTCAGAGTCACCATCCTTCCCACCACCTCTTACTTCAGATATAATCTCATCAACAGTCTGTTCTCTCTTCTTGCTCCTGTTTGCACCTCTCCTTCTTGGAATGGACATCTTCGTCACATTTTCTTTATTATCTTCTTCGGCTGAGGCATCACCCTTACACATCTCTGCCTCCTTTTGCTCTATCCTCATACAGCAACATTTTCTCTTATCATTAGTTTTTCAGGGATCATCATGCTGCTTACTTTACTCTAAAAGTGTCATTCAAATTATATACCTTTCTAATATATATTTTCAAGATGTGCATAATGTCGTGTTCTAAAATGACTGTCTCTATGTGAAAACAAATAATGGATAAACAAAGGACAAACCTAATCTGTTGAGGAACCGCTTTCCATTGACATGCTTCCATATATGCTCCTCAGATTTATTAACCCTATCTCCAGTTAACTTGCAAATCAACTTCGATCTGAGAAATTATAGATTCACAGAAATCAAGCCACGATACAACTGTCTACCCTATTTGGTTCAATTTCACTTTACAAGTTCCACAGTTCATTGCAAACAAATCCTACAAACCATATACAGATTACAAATGCTCTGCAATGAAACCATCTCAGATATGGTTTGTTATCTGGGAAAACTGCAAGTGAGCTGGAATCTCAAATTTATACTCCGTTAACATGAGCAATTGCATTTTTGCTAAATTATCAAGATTCGAGACAAAGTAATTCTAATCGTCGTGGAATCAATGTATCAAAGTATTGAGGCATATCCATCAAACACAGAGTTCATTCTGCTCATCAAAAAGGTTCCACCAATCTTGACAAAAAGAACAACATCATTCAAAAATATTCCCAAATTTTCCTGTCCTCTTCCTTACTTCCACCTCATCATTGACTGATCATTGGAACAGCTTTCTTCCCAGTCTAATCAGTTACATGGAATGGATGTATCAAATTGTTGAGGCACATCCATCAAACACAGAGTTCATTCTACTCATCAAAAGGGTTCCACCAATCTTGACGAAAAGAATAACATCATTCAAAAATATTCCCAAATTTCCCTGCACTCTTCCTTACTTCCACCTCATCATTGACTGATCATTGGAACAGCTTTCTTCCCAGCACTTTTTTATTAATCAAGGGTATAAATGAGTTGAGTTGAATTGAAAAAGAACTAATTAAGTAGCTCTACTTATAGTGGCACTTGACAAGCTCCTAGATGAACCAGATATTCTAAAACTCGCGCTCGATTTGATAAACTACTTAAAAAATTTTCGAAATCGACTTCAACTTGTCCAATTAATCCCAAAGAGTTTGCAAAACTAATTAGCATGATTTTCAAGCGACTATAACTATAATTCACTTGCCTAGAAAGATAGGATAAACATTTTCCATCGAGCAAGCACACTCGGAGCTAAAAAAAAAAAGGAAACAAAAACCCACTTCCCTAATATCCAACCCTAAATAAAAAAGGCAAGTCCTTTGAATTCCATAGTTACCGACAAAGAGGATCTTGCTTGAACATGTTGAGAGGTGGTTTCGCCTTATCATTACGTGACAAAGCGAAATCAATGAGACCAATACGACATCGTTTGCTTCGTGTGTAGGATTTGATGTCCTTCGCCAGCATCTCGTGACCCGTCTCCATGCATTTGAAACGGCCGTTCGGGAGCTCGGTGAAGGTCGGTGGACCCACTAGGTGGATGCCGTTGTCCATCAATACCTCCGCCGCCGGTTTGCCATCCTCCGCCGTAGACATTATAGCGGGAAATGAATGTGGAGTACGGACGGCAGCTAAAACGACTTGCGGTTTTGTCGTTTCGGGAGGATAATAATTTATATGGGAAAAAAGGATGACAAATTGCCGAGTCGTTCAATCAAACCGGCGAACCGGTATCTAATCAAACCGAAAGTGGGCTAGCAAGCCAGCGCAAGTTGATCAGACTCACAAGTGACTCGATTTTCGGTGGTAACTTAATTCCATCATATTTGAATCAACCTCCAATTGGAATAAACTTTGATAAGTGTCAACCTTTGAGAGCAACTATTAGATGGAGTTTTGAGTCTTAGAATATTCGATTCAGTTAGCTCGTGGATATCTTTGAGATCTTTATATATTCAAAAATATTTAAAATATTTCATACTAAAAAACGAATTATTTCTTAATTCGATCAAATTCAATGAAGTCAAATTCAAATTTATTGGATACAATCTTTTTTTTAAAAGTAAATTATTGAGTATAATCTCATGTCCCTCAAACCTAAAAATTAAAATTGATTCGATTGGACAAATTTTCATAGTATTATACTGAACAAAGATTATTGTACTATATTTGGTATACAAAACGTATTTGAGACTGGATAAAACTCTCTTCAGGAACTAAACAAAAGTTAAACACTCTTATCTTTTATATTGATGGTATAAAAATATTTGAACTAGACAAAAAGAAAATCTCTTAATAAGAGCCTATTTAGTATTGTACGATTCATGTATACCAAATATGATATAAGAGAATTATTTTATTCAATACTTGTTATACTATATAATCCAGTTTTATATCTAATCTTTGCAAGTTGCAACAAAATACTACCTAAATATGACTTCATTTGCTTAGAGGTAACAAGTTTAACAGTAGTTTAAACCCAATCACACTTTCGATTAATTATCTTAATGGAGCTAAACACAAAATATTAATTTCAAATCAAACTATTGCAAATTAAAAACAATGAATTTATACTTTAGATAATTATATGTCCATTTTGACCATGAATTGTATTATTATTTAATGCTGGCAATTGCTAATAAAATATAATCGTAGAAACACGAGATAAAATAATTATAGAGAGAAAAAGTAAGCCACTATAGAACAACAAGAAGATATGATTATATCACAAATAAATATGTTTTATAACTCAATTTTTTGTGATTTATAGTTAATTTTATATACTTTCATATTGATACAAAATTGACATGAAATAAAGATACCAATGCAACTTTAACATGAATTGTCAATGCTAATTATTATTATTATTTGGCCAATGTGAACCGTCTCATTGATAAGGAATTGCATATGAGATTCTTCTTCTTTTTCTTTTTTTTCTCCTTTTTTTTTCCCGTTTCTCTGCTTCACAAACTATAACTCTATAATTTTCATTTAAGGGTCTAAGGTTCAATAAGTAGGCAATATGAGTCTTCATTTCTTCTATCATAAGTAACATTAATGTTAGATTCTGAATACGAGAAAAAAAATTTAAAAAAAAGATGGAACTATACTACTACTAGTATTAAAATTAAATTGATAATAAAAAGTAAATGTAACAAATTTAAAGGGTTTGATCATAGTTGGAAAAGATTCGAACCGTTTATTAATGTGATGAAACTAATTCCGTTGTAACCATCACATGACAGTAGAATTTTTCATCATCTAAATAAAGAAAATAAAATGTTGTATTTTTGAAACTTTTTTGTTTTACAACTTAATTTATTTTTTTTTTTATACTTAGAGACCTCACATTTTTGCATCACTTCACTTGAATGGAAAATACATAAATTATAAAATAAAGACGAAAAGAAAAACCTCTAAATGCTTTCAATATTATTTTTTTTTATCATAAATACGATTCGTTCGCTTATCCAATATCGACTGTAAATAAATATATAGATAGAATTGTCAAATATATTAAATAGAGGCTAGTCAAAAAAACATCTATATGTATATATAATTTATTCATGTACCTTCCACGCTGTTGAAAAATAAGCCTTTGTGATTTTGATAATGCAATCAATTGCAAGCTTTTGTAAAAGGAAGCTCTTATTTTAATAGGATGCACTCACATAAATCCTTCCACCATAAAACTAATTCAGGAAAAGGAAAATATTATTATTATTTTTATAAAAATTACAAAAAGACCATTATAATGAAAATAATCTCATTTTTAGATATATTAAACTCGTTTTTTCAAGAGATAGAATAATAAATGACGGACCTAATCTATTCAAGAGATAAACCTCATCAAAATCATCATCATCTCTTAAAAAGATAAAATTAGAATAAAACTTTTTTTAAAAAAAAATAGATCATCGTTGCTATAATGATCTAACATCTTCATAAAAACTAAAAAAAACATCACTTGAAAAAACAAGGACAGCCACTTAATATTTAGTTTCTTCATGGATTTGACATACCTAAAACTGGAATTATTCTCATCCTAACAGTACTTGGGTAAATTTTTTTTCAAAAAAACAGTGCTCTTTTTGGCCTTATCCCAAACTCATTCTTGCAGACTGAAAAATTACAGCTGAAGTTATAACAAGCCAACACGATTCTTTCCTTTTGGCAAATAAATAAATAAATAGCTTCTTTCTTCCTTTCCCGAGAGGAAGAAATCTAATAAAATAACTCTCGTGAATGGTAAAAAACAGATTTAAGCAACTGAAATAAGAGATGGTAAAAATAGTAAAAAAAAACTTCTATAAAAAGTTAATTCGTAATTATAAAAAGAAAAGGACCTGTAGAATCCCAAAAAGGCCACGCATGCTTTTATGACGATAGATAACAAAGACTAATTAAAAACAACAATTCAATAAAAATTTAACGTGGCGATTTCAATTAATCGTGTCGAATTAACTGCCATAAGACATGGTAAAAGTTTGTTGTTGCTGTAGCACCTTGCTAACTAATCAGTCCAAACAGGCCGATCAGCCTTTATGCTCAACAGCATGGATTCCCCCACGTTTAGGACTTGCTAATTACATATATGCATCAGCATTCACCACTGCAGTGCCGTGCTAACTACTAAGTCATATTCACATTCACACTAATTTATACAGACCATGGACAGATTCTCATTGCTTATGTCCTTCAGGAAGGGGAACCACATTGAAGTATGGCACCGTCCTCTTGGGCATCGCGCCATCTTCTTCGTCATCATCAAATTCCAGCAAATAACTGCACAAAAAAATATCGACTCCCAAGTTAAATCATGAATATCAACTTCATATAAAAGGTCTCTGTGTGTGAGCGCATGCGTGTGTGTATTTTCCACAAGGAAATACAAATTATGCCTACAGAGAAAATAATGACATATTATTTGCAAAATCTATCTTTTCAGTGTGTGGAATCATGTTAGAATGCATATTCCAGAGTGACGAGATACAATAGGAAGATGGATTGTACTTACTCCTCCGTCTTCCTCTGAGTGAGTGATATTTGGAAAGCCAGCACATCGTATAGCCACAGCAAAATTAAGGGTCAGTCCATGTATAATTATAGTTGACACTCGAAAAAAACATTGACAATAATTTGGAGGTAGCATACGACCGCTTGATCCAGTAGAACCATGTACAGATTATTTGGCAAATTACCTTTCGATGGGAGTTGACAACAGTTGCCTTGTAGAGTGCAGTCGTCCCTGGATAAACAGCCAAAACATGTCTGCCGGGAGGGAAATCATGGGCTGTGGAAGGATCATTTTGCCTCGGAAAAGGTATAATATGCGTCATGGGCACTTTATACTTTCTGAAAGCACTAACAGAGAAAATATATATCAGATTTTGCCAGATGAAAGGTAATCGCAGTTGGGGATGATGTAAAGGAATAATGCCCTTTAACGGAGAAGTATACTACTAATTTAAAGGCTCGTGTCCTGCCCCCCCACCCCCCCAAAAAAAAATAATAATAATTCTAAAGGCTTGTGCTTGTGGATATGATGGATGATGTAAAGGAATAATGCCCTTTAACGGAGAAGTATACCACTAATCTAAAGGCCCGTGTGTGCTTGTGGATATGATACTGTCTTATGCTTTAGTACCCCAACTTGTAGGCCAAGAGATTAACAAAGCTCATGGAATGAAACAATAGAATTGAAAAAATGGGGCAGGAATTTAAACTCATGGCTTTTAGCTCATTAACAAGTTTCAATACTGGTGAATATCCAAAATCAAGTCGGAAACTACTAAAACCAGATCTAAAAGCTTCACGACTCGTTCATTTCGTTGTATGGAATAAGGAAGAATTAAATTTCAATTCAACAGGAATATAATAGGTTGTAATAGCTATTATAATGTTCACTTAGTGTAAAAAATAAAATAACTAATTATTGGAGTAAAAGATAAAATATCTATACTATCTATTATCTTTATTATAGAGAAAGCATAATTATATAGATGATAGTTTCAAGATAAAGAGTATTTATGACGAAGTTGAAAAATAAACCATCGAATAGCAATTCATAAGTGTAGAGACAAGAATTGCTATTCATCATTTTACGTAATAATAATTTATTATGAATTATCATTTCTCTCAAATGAACAGTTTAATAGGAGATTCATATAAAACGGTGAGGGAATGAATAGTTATTCATGTCAAGTGAGCAAGCTATAATTTTGTCCATACAATGTGGCTATATCTTTATAAATGAGTGGACAGAAAATACAGATGCCAACAAGATCTTCTAAAAATTTGCAATATGAAATTACTACCTTTGACCACTGGCCTCTTCGTCATCGGGTTCCTCATCTAAAACTTCAACCCTGTATTAATAAATATTGAAATTAATGAAAAAGGATAAGGACTACAACGTATTATAATGGAAAGAGAATGCATGATGGTGATTCAACAGAAAAAAGTAGGTGAAATGATGCAATTCAACAGAACTTGCATGCCTTACCTATAGCATGCAAGTTCAACAATCAACAAATAAAAAGGAAGCTTGCATGAGCTGAACAAGAGCCGGAGAAGAGTTATTTAGACCTATAGCACGCAGGCTGTCATCTCATCTCCACCCAATTGGATAGAAAAGAAACAGACTTCAAAATGGAAATATTTTCACTCATTTCCTATCAATAGCCTTCTATTTCCATCCATCTATGCCTATTCAAATGCTGTTCATATAAGGTAGCTAAAGCAAAAACAAAGCTGCGCTAGGCACACATGAATCACCGTAATAAAAAATCCATGCAACAGCTAAAATCAACTTGTGGTAAGTAGAGTAGGTAGCTCACAGGAGCGGCTAGATTTTGCCACATGAAACATGGAATTTATTTGTTTTTATGTTCCATTCATCCTGTGCGATAATCTCTCTAGCAACATAACATTATTAATTTACTTCAGCCTTTTTACTTAGTCCAATCTTATATAGTCCTATCTTCCATGGATATCTATCTTCCCACAGAGTAATGTCGTAATGGGCTATCATCTTTTCTTCCATTTTCGTAAATTTCAGGAAATATACTTACATTGAAGTTTTTTCTTTTTACTTCAGGATTACATTACATGCATTCCCATCAATTTTCATGCAATAACTTCTATCTTAAATGCTAAGGCTAACACCATAATCATCTAATCTCAAAAAGCTTCTACATATCGTGTATTATATTTATTACTTAACACTCCCCTCATTTCAAGGTTGAGTATACCAAGCCGGCAGCTTGATTAGACAAGGTTTCACTTTGAATGCAATCATTTGAACAACCCTCTAATCTGAAATCTTTCAACTTGTAGAAATCATGAGTTATTTTATTAGTTAACATTAAATATAACATAATAGGCGGGCTTGACCTTTCTAAGATAAGCTTCTTCTAGTTGAAGAATTATGGGCTTCATATCGGTTCTCTCAAATATAGGTGGCCGATCATAAGAATGTGTGTACAAACCAGAAAACTTCTAATACAATGATGACCTCATTGATAAGAATCTATGAACCAACTAGTTAACCCAACCCCAAACCCAAGACCCCCCACCCCAACCAACAACAGCACACACATACACGCATGATCTATTTTTGTTGAAGGATTCTCAACACTGTCCTGATCTTCAACAACAGCAACTTATTTCAACTACATAGAGGGGTTTGAGGCAAGATATGGTGTGTTTTATAAATTTACACTGTTCCATATATATGGTTCCTCCTATTCTATTTCTATGTTCACTCTCTCGCATCATACTTCTAGACAACGTCTAATCTATTGGTCCAGTCATACTTTCAATCTGTTTAAATTTTGGGTAAATACAAAAATCTTACCTGTATTTCGATCAATTTGCAAACATATGACCCGTGTTATTTTTTTTAACAAATAGGTGACCTGGGTTTTATACAAAAGCATTAATATTATTTAATAATTTTAGAATGACTTATGTCAATATTTTATTAGTCATAAAATTATTTTATATTTTTTTCAATTTTATCATTTTAAAAAAAATAATTTTTAATTATTTTATATATTTAATTTTATTTAGTAATATTCTTGTAAAATTATTTTTTTTAACTAATAAGAATCTAACTCATATCCCTCTAATAGTAATTAATTATATCAACACTTTTATATGAAACTCATGTTACTTATTTGTTAAAAAAATTAATAAAGGTCATATGTTTGCAAATTGACCAAATCACAGGTTATGTTTTTGTAATAAACTCCTAAATTTTTGCCAGACATGAAGTAATAGGTGGAGATATAAAAGAAAGAGAATAGATTCCTCTTCTTAGTTACTTTTCAAGTGAAATAATATCTTCTCTCACTTATCGTAAATTTTATGAAAAGATCTGCATAGGTCATTCTTTTAGAAATGCATCTAGCCCTTCATTAATTGCAGAAGTGAAATTTCCACAGCAATGTTATTTTCTACACAATGAACTTTGTAAATAATTGTTATTTTGGAATTAGTTCCCCCCCCCCCTCTCTCTTTTTTCTTCATCACCAATCACAGAGAGAGAGGGATTTTTTCATCTGGCATCTCAATACACCTATGGTAGAAGCATATAAGCATGTGACAGCTATTAATGAAATACTATCAGATTTCCAGCAACAACCATCCAAATTAATAGCAAGAAGGAAAGACCCAGTTTCAATCAGTATGGACCAAATTGGCTAAAAACTGGAAAATCAGTATAATGGGGAAATAAGAACGCATAGAAACACAAAATTGATGAAGGTCACTATGAAGATCAGACAAGGAAGGTATACACTTGTAGTTAAAGACTGAGTAACAAGGTAACAATGGCCTGAAGTAATTTCTTAATTTATATTTGAGACATTATGGTCGATCAAGAAGATATGAGAGGCACAAAATTATAGCAAAACCTCCATAGAAGCAAGCTTACTCTTTTGTTTCCCTGTCAAAATGTGTCACTTTCACAATGAACCATTCATCTTTTTCAGCATCATCTCCGGTGACCCTAGCTGCTACCTGTATCAAAAAGACCCTCCACATCAGTTTCAGAAGAAAACTTTGTGGCTTCCAATAATGATTGCTTTTTATAATGATCAAGAAGAACTATATTTTACCTGCTGGCCCTTCAAATTAGCAAATGTGGAAGGAGAAAGCCTTGGAACATCTGAATCGCTCTTCATCCTTTTACGTTTTTGTTCACCATCTGCAGCTTAAATAACATCAACAACTAATGGATACTTATTTCCAAAAATACGATCATTTGCAAGCATATAGAAAAACTAAAATTAGCATGTCATTCCATACACTTTGGTTCAACAAATGCATCGTATCTATCTGTGACCATTTTTCTGAATGGATTATCAGTTGATGATCATTACAAAGAGAAGAAAAACTTCCAACTACTCCTATCACAAGCTTCAAGCAGAAATTTCCAGATCCACCAAAAATAATTCCCTAATTAATCTTTCTATAACTATATACATTGGGAAATCCAAATTTACAACCAAATGATATGCATAAATTGCGAAAGTAGAAACTGTCTTATGTGCATAGGGAAGAGGAATTTCAGTATCCCAGCTTCCAGTCAAGCTGCATATCTATGGCTTACTTACTAGTACCACATCTGTTATGCATGTATTTCCTTCTTATTGGATGTCTAAGTCCAACAAATGAGATCAGGGTACGAAATAAAAGCAGCCATTTGTTGTCAAGTCTCTAGTGATAACTACATATGTTAAGCTATCTTCTTTTGACAGCTAGCATCTTGGGTCTATTTGGATCATCTATTTTTCATCTGTATCTATATTTGCATCGAAACGATATGTGTAAATATATTTTATTTGTATTTATATTTCATCTATATTTGATCTTTTCGATCTTTTCATGAAAACTATCCAATTTTTTTTTTTTATCTATATCCATTTTTTTAAACGATTTGTTAGAAAAAAGTTTGAAAAAAATGTCCGTATCTGCTCAAAAAAGCTAAACAAACAGACCCTTAAAATAAGTAAATAATGTTTTTAGAATAATAGTGGTATTAGTATTGACAGGATGTCTCCATGTTGCGGATATCAATTAGTTAGAAATTACCAGCATAGGATGTTTTCCAATTATCTTGTATTGAGAATCTTTCCTACAAATTATGTCTACAAATTTTATATACCCTCCTTTGATATTGTAATATAAACCGACTAGCATTGAAAACAAAGATCTAAACTCAATGTATAGGTAATAATAAAGATAAAATATTCCTACTCTTTCTAGATAGACCTGATGCAATGTTAATTCTTATTCGAAGATCACCAGTAAAGCTTTGAGATCATCTAGTCAAGTATCAATAAGAGTGAATACACAAAACCACAAGGACATGAGTATAGATATTGTACAAACCTATCCTTCTTCGTTGTCCAGGAGGTCCAGATGGCAGTAATGCATCAAGTTGAGTTAGCAATACACCAGAGATGCTACAACCAATATGAAAAATGGTAAGGCAATAACAACGAAATCCAATCATGACATCACGAGTTGCATGAAGCGTATAATGGTAAAACATTCTATCAAGAAAAAATCATTTTGCCAATTGACGTACGTAAAAGTTGCAAAATAGTAAATTTTATGACACGTAAAGAAACATACGCGACTTCATTTTCAGAGAGTTCCTTAGCATGAGTATACAAATACTTCAACTTTGACAAAGATGTATCGCCAGGCTTTTCAACCACCTCTGGAGCTGCGTAAAGACACAAATGATAAAATCAAAACCAATTGTGGTAAACTGAAATCTGCAGATAAAGTAAGATAGAGTAGCACGAGAACAAGGAGGTGAAATTTTATTTAGATCCTCTTATAACCATAGGAGATCTTAAAATTGTCAAAACCTATCCACTGATGTCCAACCAGTTTTTCAAATAACCGGTTAGCATCAATCATACGCAAGCTTAAGTATTATACTTATTTCTTGCTTAGCCACCGTTCTCTAAGAACAGATATGAACTTCTAAGGATCAACATAAAATTATAACCAAAAGCCATAGCTACACTCTACAAGAACACTAAAATTGTTTAATATCATCTAGGAGTTAAATGACAGCCAACAAAAACTAGCAATACATTTGGACATGCAGTGATTAGCTCAACATTTGTAGCTACTGCTCTAATTATTATTTCATAATAGTCATTCTCTTCGCTTTTCTATTTACATGTAACAAAACATGAATGTTGATTATAGAAACAAAAAACCGCAATGGGATGGAAAAAAAAATAAGTATGAAAAGCCTTGTAATTTACTGATCTGAAACCAAACGCACAGAAATGCAAGCATTTGAATTCTCTAACATTAAAAAGAAAACCATAACTATTTACGAAAATTATCAAACTCATCAACAAAGTTGGATCTGCTGAAACTCGAATCCGGTCAAATTTACATCTTGCATAGATCAACAAACTTACATTCCAACAATAAAAACAAAACAATTCAACCTAAATAAAGCACACTCTTTTATTCATGAGTAAAATGTAATCCGTTAAGATACCTTCTTAATTCGACCACTACAACTAACACAAAAAAAAAAAAAAAATTAAAACAGCCAAGACCCTATTGCAAAAAAACTGCACATACACTCTAAATCCACCTGGAATCTCACTAAAACAGTACAATGCTAATAACTATAGCGACAAAATATCAAAACAAACCAGGACATAGTCAAGCAAATAAAACCCAAAACCGATATAAAAAAAAAAAAAAGAAACCCTATAACGAGAACTTATAAAAACGACTTAAACACCGTCGTAACTGATGCCAACACTATGAAACTGAACAAAACATTAAATTTAAGTACGAACAGATGAAACAACGTTAACCAAAAATCTGTATGATTATAAAAAAACTAAGAAACTCACTAGCTTGGAGTTTCTTGTGCATTTTGTTGATTTCGATAAGAATTTCTTCTTGCTCTTTCCTCAACCGTTCAAGATCTTTCGAGCTGTCCAAAATGCCGGCGATGTCAGGTGACGACATATCTCCGTTGACTGAAATAACCGGAGACGGAGAAGAAGAAGAAGAAGGAGAAGATTTAAGGGCAAAGCAGTCTTTTTGCCTTGATTGATGGGGGAAAAAAAATTAGTTTGCTGTTTTGAGCTGCTTTTGGGACAAAAACATAAGGAAAAGAAATTAAAATGTTCCCTTTTAGATTAAAGAAAATATCAGCTGGCTGCTTGGGAGAAAGGTTTTCTCATGGATTGTAGGGATCGATCATAGATTAAATTTATAACCCAAAAGAAAAAAAACCCTAGGTTAAATAATTAGCTTTTTAGATTACCTTTTATGTCATGCTTATCGAGAATTTATTGGATCAATTTATATCTTGGTGATGTGATAAAGATAGACATGATAATTAAGGAAAATGGTCTTCTGTATTTATAGAAAAGAGATTTTCAAGGATTTATTTTATCCATTAAAAAGAAAATATTTTTTATTGAAAAAAAAAAAGATAAAGAACTTATTTGATATTTAATTTATAGAGAATGCAGACATTGTGGTTTTATCTTTTTAATGTGCTTTTCTTTGGCACAAGTGATATAAAAAGATAAGAAAAAAAAATGTTTCTGTTAAATAAAAAAAAGGAAAGAAAAGGTTATATATATTTGAAATATCACAAAGAAAAATCATTTCACTATAGGCTTAATGTCTCATTTAATATATAAACTATTTCCTAATATATAATTAACTACATAAATTTTTAAAATAATTAGTTTAAAACTCGGTTAAAGTTTTTGTTTTAATTAATACCAACTTAATCGAATAATTGGATTATAAACAAGCCCGAACTCAAACTTGTTTAACAAACAAACCAAGTTTGAGCATAAAAATTAGGTTGTTTGGTTAGACGAACCAAGTCCAAGTTTTTTCTTCTGACTCACAAATAAGCTCATTAACTACTCATGAGGTAAACTTAGGAGTAGACTTGTAAACAAGCTCGTTAAGAGCTCGCAAATAGGCTTGCGAACAATTTTTTTATAATATTATTTTATTATATATAATTATTTGTATTAATATATTAATATACGAGTCCAAACTTGTAAAGCTAAACAAATCAAGTTTAGGCTAGTGAATTCTTAACAAGCTCAAGCTTATATTTTTCAAACTCGTTAAAAGCCCGAGTCGAGTCAAGCTTATTGATTTCTTAAATGAGCTACGATCCGGCTTTTTTACAACCTTACTGAATAGGTACTTTCAGCGATTAAGGAAGTGATATGTGTCAAATAACCAATAAAAAACAATTGAAAATTAGACATTTAAGTAAGTAGATTAGCATGCATATTATCTAATTAGACAATTAAGTGAAGAGATTAACTTTCACAGTTTTATTTTGTGTTAATATAGCTACTTAATTATCTAGTTTTCTAGTTTTTTTTTTTTTTATTGGCTAGCTAACACATATCACTTTCCCATACACTCCCTTTAGTTAAGGGCAGTTAATTATATCAACCAAGGTAATATCGATAAGGGTTAATTACAAAAAAAAATGGCATGTGTTTGTCAATATGTAAACATAGAACTCGTGTTAATTTTTTAACAAATAGGTGACCCAAGTTTCGTACAAAGATATAAATATAACTAATCGTTATTTAGAGGGATATGTGTTCGAGTCTTACGGGATCAAAAAAATTAATTTAATAAAAAATATTATTAAATAAAATAAAAGCATTAAAAAATATTTTAAAAATGAGAAAATTGACAAAAATGTAAATATTAATATCGGTGGCTAATAAAATATTAACATGTGTCATTTTAAAATTATTAATAATATTGGCACTTTTGTATGAAACTTGAGTCACTTATTTGTCAAAAAAATTAACACGGTTCATATATTTGAAAATGGCTAAATACAGGTCATATTTTTGTAATTAACCATATTAATAAATACAGAAACTTTGATTAGGTATTAAATTGATTGTTGTAAAGTTTAAGTAGTTAATTGTATATTTGGAGATAGTTTAGATACAAAATGGGACATCAACTCTTTATCATATAGGCCTGTTTGGATAATCGGTTTGGTTTCGTTTTAAATAAAACTAATACATAAATGATACTGGTGAAAGACTAACAATTTTACTCATAAAATGACTAAAACAAACCAATATCAATAAGTTACTGATATAAATCTGATACAAATAAAAATTCGACAATCCAAATATGTGTACTGGTCACGTTGCATAAATGTTAACTAAACTAAATTTTATTTAGTTAAGTTGTTTTATTGTTGAAATAATGCATGATCTTATTTATTAAATTGAATGGATTGATGTAGTCTTTTGAAAGAAAAGTATATGCAATGTAATATATTTTTTATGGATATTTTGAACAATTAAAATATATTGAATATATTATTTAGAATATCGGATAAAAATGCTCTATAAAATAAAACTAATTCTAAAATTATGTCATAAAGTAAATTTTGGACATATTGCCACAAGAATCTATATAGAAGGTGTGCTTTAGATTCCCCTTAAGTTAAACATTTGTTGATTAAATTTAATTTAATATATGAACTTTTAAGTAGTCAATTAGGTCCCATTCGAATTCAACCTAGAGAGACTTCTAATCAAGAGTAAATGCATTGTTAAGTGTGATTAGAGTTAATTCGCGCTAATAGAGGACGATGAGGGCCAATTTGAACCATTGAATCAGCCCAAACCATCACTGTCGGCCCGGACCAGCCGTACGGTGCATGGCCCGCCTAACAAACCGATGGTTCGATGGGTTGGTGGCGGTTCAGGGTGCATGACCTATCCAACCTACCGGTTCAACTGGTTCACAAAAAAAAAAAAAAGAAAGAAAAAAAGAAAAAAACTCTTAGCCTAAAAAAAAAAAAAGAAATTCTACTACTATTTTGTCAATTTTCATGCATATTTTCAATGATTATAATAAGGTAGAAGTATTCTATAAATCATTATTTTTATCTCTATTGATTAGGAAAAAAAAAAACATTTGAAATCCATACAATACTATGTTAAAATAGCCATGATCCGTAAGTACATCATGATACCTCATTTATATAAACGTATGTAGATATGTGTATGCATACAAGTAATTATTTTTATGATTTTTGCAAAATAAAATAAGAATTTGCTATGCTATTATTAGTGCAACAATAATTGATGGAGCTTGGATGACTCGTGTTATTTTATTTGATAAGTAGGTGATCCGATTTATATACAAAATTATCGAGATTATTAAATAATTGATAGAGCTTGGATGACCCATATCAATATTTTAGTAGTCGTTAAAAAATAATTTCACATTTTTTTAAAATTTCTCATATTAAAAAGTATTTTATATATTTTATTTATTAACATTTTCTAATTAAATTAATTTTTTAGATCAATAAAAATTTAACATGTATTTCTCTAATATTAATTAAATATATCAAGACTTTTGTATGAAACCTTGGTCACCTATTAGTAAAAAAAAGCAACACAGGTCATGTATTTATAAATTGGCCAAAACACAGGTTATGTCTTTGTAATTAACCATATATATATATATATATATATATAATATCATATAACATGAGTTATGCTTTTGTTTGTCTTGTGTGAAGTTACAAATAGATCTAACATTACTGTGTGGAATAGTAAGCATGTTGAAAAATCATATACCATCCAAAATTGCTCATACTTTGCTTTTCAAAATTTTGTCATATTGCTTTTGACAATTTAGTCTTCCTACTTATGAAAATTGCTACTTATGAAGTATAGCTTTGCAGCCTTTGAATTATAAGCTGCACATGCTTTTGAAAATTGATCACCGTGAGAGTGCATTATAGAATCCATGTAGATGTAGTGTTGTTTGGCATTTTCTCATGTTTTGGTTTATGGCATCCATTTGCAATAAATATACATTACATGCCTGCTCTATAGTTCATCATTTTCTTTCGAAAAATTTCTTTCACCCAAATATCACCTATGTGCAAATATTTTCACTCCATATCCATAATTTTTTTTGTTTGTTTGAAAAACCATACCTCTTCCTCTGTTAAAAAAAAAGGTCATTTTTAGGATGATGTTCCAGTGGCTCAAAGAAGTCCCGCGGTGATAGCAGTAGCAAGAAAGGCAAGTCTATACAAGCTTACCACTCTGTTAATGCAGATGACCAACTTAAGTACGTTGATTATAATCAATTCCATTCAAGACATATGAATCTTGAAGCATCCCCCAACCACCGCTCCGCTTGGGTTTGAGCGGTGGATGCCGGTACATGAAACACATAGTGACTCAGAGACGGAGGATGCAGAAGTGCAAGAAATGCCACCACTTGCGGTACAGGAGGAACAATATGAGCCTGACATATCTAATGATATAGGTCAAGCTAGAAACCAAGGTAGGCCTCCCCATCCTTTTAAGTCTGAAATTTTCACGAAACACTTCCATAAAATTACAGACAACGATGGAAAGACACACAAATACTGCAATTATTGTTCAGCCAGCTACTCGTGGAGATCGGAGGATGGATATGGTACTTTTACTAGGCACATGAGGTCAAAATACCTATCAGAATTTGGTTTGTAGCCATCCTAACAGCAAATTGGTCATTCCAAGTCAAGCAAATAAGCTAATTTTCAGTATCGCGACGAAAATTATAAGCATGGTCTAGCAAGAATGATAAGTGATTTGCATTTGTCATATGGTACTGGGCAACATCCCGATCTAAGGTATTGCCACGAGGAAACATTAAACCCTCAGGCTCGCCCTTATAGTGCAAGGACAATGAAGCGATACATTGATGACATTTACCATAAAGGAAAGCGAGAGCTTGAATATCGTTTTGAGTGTCTTGATACGTATATTTCTATATACTCCGATCTTTGGATAGATAGGTGGAATGAGGATTCGTACATGGGTGTAACATGCCATTAGATAGATGATAAACGAGTGATGCATAAGCGATTTCTAACACTTAGATACATGGATGGTAGGCATACTGCACATAACATATAATCAACCAAAGCTACCATCCTATGGGAATATCGTTTGACAAAAAAAAATTCGATAGGGTTTGACAATGCAGCAGCTAACACCAAAGCTATTCCCAAACTGAAAAGGCTATGTCAGCCTACAATAGGTGAGACATTTTTTCACATTAGATGTGCATGTCATATACTTAATTTGTGTGTGAAGAGTGGATTAGAAACATTGTAAATTAAATACCACCCAATTAAGGAAGTCATGGGATATTTGGCTGATCACCCAATAGTGAACAAAGCATGGCGCAGATTCTATATTGAAAATGGTGTCAAACCATGCAAGTTAAGAAAGATGTACAACACAGATGGAATTTCTACGTACAAACTATTGCAAAGTACGGTATTGTATAAGGAGCCTTCAAGTGATTTTGCCCGTGCTAACCTTCCCGACATGCAGTTGCATCTAACCGATTGGGACCTGTGTGGTAGTTTGCTACAAGTTCTAAAAATTTTCGAGAGTTTGTACGCCTAATGTGCATTTGTTCATCATGGAAGCTTGTAACATTGTTGGTACATTGAGTCAAGTTAGGACTGATATTCTCTTGCATGGTGCTATTGAAATAGCCATAATTCTTAAATTTATATTTTTCACGTTTGTTATTGCATTTGTGCATGACTTTGAGTATGATATATAAATTGTGTTAGTATATGGTTTATGTATTGAATTAATGTATTTGAATATTAAAATATCTTAGCATAAACAAATATTGTGTTTATGAATTGTAAGTGTAATAGAGTGTATGAAAATTTGTTTAAAACAAGTTAAATATGTTTTACACAATAACTAATCTTAGCGGAAAATTTAGACAAAAACAAGCCCCAAATGCATTGATTTTAGGCCGAAAATGAGCCCAAACCTAAGCAAAATTAAAGCTCATACTAAGGCAGCCCCTAAAGTCAATATTTCGATAAGTATAAACCTTATTTTTTATTAAAAAAACACTTTCCAAAACAGACCAAAATTTCATACGAATTTCCTCTTCAACTTTTCAAACTTTGCTCTTTTGTCTCTCCATGTGTTGCATCTCATAACCTTAGCAAGAACAAGACTTGAGCTCTGGTGTCTTCCACCAAACCAAAGCTTCCTAAGGTAAGTTTATGCATGTTTGAAAACTCAATTACTTGTTTAAGTTTCTCTAGACACGTGAGTTCCATGTTATTATGAATATGCATGTTAAAATGAGTATTGATGATATACATGTGTTAGTTGTG
Organism: Combretum micranthum; assembly: GCA_024138025.1. NCBI lineage: Eukaryota > Viridiplantae > Streptophyta > Magnoliopsida > Myrtales > Combretaceae > Combretum > Combretum micranthum. The sequence goes on from JAMXBD010001881.1 coordinate 73,017, forward strand.
TATTGAATGAATATCTTGATGGTTCATGAGTGGTTGTATGTGCTAGGTAAGTGACAAGTAGTGTTGAAGTGAATGAAATTGGGAATGAGTAGGGTTATGATAGTTTGGAGTAGAATGAATGGGTTAAATGAGGGTTGGATGATGATTTGTGATTGAAACAGTAAATAAAGATGTTTGATGAGTTTGAAGTGAAGATTGTACGTGTTAAAAGAATTTAGAATACATATAAGTTGAGGTTGGGTGTTAGAAATGTATTCGAGTGAAATTTGGAAATGAAAACTTTAGCAAAAAGTGTGTTTTTGAACGGGGGAGGTCTACAACTTTTTCTAAAATGTGTGTTGTAGCGTACACCACCTCAACACTGCCCGCATAAAGGTCAACATTGCCGGTGTTTGGGGTATTCACGGGCATGGATCGACCCCGTGGAACTCTAAAAATTTTTGATAAATTTGAGTTGCAGTTTATACCGGCTCAACGCCACCGGTGTAGACCATAACACTACAGGCATTTGTGTTAACGCTGCCAGAGTTGGTAAGTGTAGAATTTTTAGTGTAGACTACACCGCCTGAACGATGCTGACGTTGAAGGCCGGCATGTCCCTTACAATTTTCCATTTTCAAAACTTCATCGAACATTTACTTTAGCTTGTTAATTTGTCTTGTGATGATTTTATGGGTTTTGCATGAGTTTGTTAAATGTATAAATGATAAGTTATGACCTTGTTTTGGATTCATTTGAATTCCCATGAGTGTTAAGCCTAGGATTAGTTATGTTCTATGCATGACCTAAAGTATTTATATTGACTCGAATTGAATTTCCTTATAATAGTGATAGATATTCCTTTGAGTGCTTCTATTGGTTCTCTTCATAACATAGGTACGCAGAAACATGTTTGATTCTTTGCTTAGGATAGCATACTTTAAGTCTATTTTAATTTAAGAAAACTTAAGAATTATTTATATGATTGTCTTTTTATACCGTTAATTCGGTTCGAGGAGCGGCACCCTGCTCAGATTGGGACCATGGTAGTTTAGGTGCTTAACCACCTTGTCATAATGCAATGACTTTTATAAGTGGTTCGTGGGTAGTCCATAGGTATTTGGTATTAGTAACATTTGTTTATTCTTAAAGAGAAATAATATGATTTAATTCAATTATTTATGAAACATTTGAATTAGGTGATATTATGGATTAAATTAAGTAAAGTTGTGAAATGGCTAAAAACCCTGAGGAAGCTACTTATTCCTTATTGGTTAGATTTATCTAGGAGATATAAGTATCCGATCTATTTATATCAACCCCCTGAGCGTCGAGATCGTTACTCAGGTTACCCCAAATACCCTTGCTGTTCGGAGTTTGAATGTCCTGGTGTTGTTTGGCTAACTAAAGATTATCTAATAACTTAATGGTTGTGGCATTTGTATGTAGCCTAAGCTTATATGCCATTAAGTTAGTGTTTTTGCTATTTATGTATTGGGTCTTTAACTCATATTTTATCTATTTCAAGTAGTGATGACAGTAATTTTTTGCTAGTATAGGCTATAATACAGACTTTGAGGACTTCCTAGATGATTTGGAGGATTAAATGTTGACCATGGACCTTAATGGATTTCCTTTTGTAATAGACTAGCTTGATGTGGCTTTAGATATATGTAATAGATGTTATAACTTTGTCTATCTTTGTCTTTTGTACAAGGCTTGTTATTAGCCTTTATTTGTAATATCTATACTTAACTATGTATGTGTTAAGTTTATATCTCTTGTGAAATGTATTGATGATGATGTCATGTGTTTCTTAAAAATTTTAGAAGTCAATAGTTATCAAGTTTTTTCTTTTGAAGATTTAGACAAACAATTATTCAAACACTTCTTGTAGGACAACCTTACATATAATACTGTATATTATATGTGGTTAAGGATCCGTAATCACCTATTTTAACTATCAGAGTGAGGTCGGGTCTTTACAGCTATAAACGATATGTGCTTGAAGTGGTCGAACTACTATAAGGAAATTCCAATGATTTTCCACATTAGAATGATCTTGGATCAACGGTTTCGGGTTGAAGGGCTTAGACATTACATCGATTTGTACTATAAGATTATTGATGAGTTGTCAAACACACGATAGGTGTACTGTTAATCCAGTGTAGGTGGTACGTGAAGCGGAGAAAGTTTTCAATAATTTGTATAACCAGTTTTCTTTTGGATATCGGGGAAAAATTCCTATAAGTCCAACCCCGATCTCGCCTGGGCAAACATCTCTAACCAAGGGAGGACCACCTAGCCTAGCTGCATGCCAACAATGGTTTAGGAGGTTCAGAGGTTCAAGTAGTACTTGAGCTACAGGGAAATCACTAATTACTTGAGCACTGCATTTGAGTTTGGCGATAATATATGATGCTCGTGATTTTCAGTCATCGAATGGTGGCAAAGCCATAAAAGAACATTTTCGATTCTATCTCACATGGCGAGATAAGTTTTGGCTACTCCTGCATCAAATGTCGCTGTTGAGCAGGCATTTAGTACTGTCGGCTTACTATTGGATGATAAAAAATCAAGAATAACGGCAGTAACAGTTGAGTCTCTTGCCTGCAACAATGACTACAATATAGCTGAGCAACACCTCTAGGAAATGATCCGCAGCACGTGAGGAGGATGAGTATTTTAGTGATTTCAACACCTCTAGTGGTTCTACGGGTAGCTCCATATCAGAACATGCCCGAAACGAGTAGTACGTGAGGAGAATGAGTATCTTTTTTAGCATGCAATAAACTTCGCTCTATTTGTTAGATATGAACAAGTTCGGTTTTTCAAATCATCCATATATATATGTTGTGCAATGCTAAATTTTTTTTTTATTTACTTTAAAGTTTAAAGTTTGTAAAATGCGATTACAAATTTATTAACATAGTGAAGGCATGCATTATTCAATGTAGAGTTGCAATTAAAAATTTATCATAATTATAAAAATTGGTAAAATTTAATTAAATTATTATTTCCCACTTTTTTCGAATTTATGATTTATTTTTAAATTTCAGTGTTTTCAAAACCTTTTGTGGTTTGACGAGTGGCTCCACGCCGGATCGTACCCAAGACGAAGCAAGTGTGGAAGATAAGCATATTTTTTTTTCTATAATTGATGCTATCAAGTTTGCTTCGTTTCTAAATTATGGACAAATTTGATATTTCAAATTCTCCATACATATATTGTATGGTGATATAAAGGTTTGTTTTATTTCAAGTTTCAAGTTTGTATAAATTCGTTCTACAATTATCACCCTTGTGATTACATGCAATTTTTAATTATGAAGTTAAAATGATGATTTTATGTGAATTATAAAGTTTCTGTAAATTAATATAATTTTTTGTTTATTCTTTTTTTTTTATATTATTGTTTTTTTGGTTTTTTTTAATTTGTTTTTTTAAATGTTTACTGGTTCAAGGCCTTAAACAGGCCACTCGGGCCGAATCGAACCAGCACTTGGCCTAATGGCTTAGTTTTGAATTGGTCTAAACTGGTTTAGGGCCAGGTTGAACTGGAGCTCATGTCTACGTGCTAAATTATCGCTTGATTATGGCATTGTGTTCAATGCTTGTTTCCATAACAGGGTGTAAAGGTAATAGGCCTATATGAGCTATTGGTCCTCCTTAAATATGTCAATTTCTCTAGGTAAGGGCAATTTAGTTTACGAATGCTAGGTTAAGGAGATCACACCAAGCATATATTGGGATGTTCAATTCAAGAACATTGTGAGGCGGCTATACATTTACCACTTGAAAGTTAACCACACTTCTACTAAGTAGTCGATGTCGCTGAGCTTGAGAGGAAGAGTAATGATGCTAACAACTTTGAGGGGCTAATTATCGGAGTCATATATGTTGCGGTCGTAAAGACTAGGTTTAGTTGGCAACTTAGTTTTTTTATGAGAGACCTTCTTAAAGATGATGTTCGCAGAGCTTTCGTTATCGATGAGCAAATCATGGATACCATTGTTGATGATCCAAGCTTATGTCGATCGCCAAAGGATTGTCAAGGGGATGACAATTCCTTCGAGATCTTTATTGGAGGAGGAGTTTTTGGCCTCTGGGTTTTTGTATTACGAGTACTTGTTGGTAGCATTTTTAGCTGGAGGAAGCCTTACTTTGAAAACTAGATTGTCCCCTTGTTGTAGTTCCCCTCATAGTGGTGTTGTAGGTCATGTGGCATGTCACAAAATAGGTAAAGAAATAATAAAATAATCCTGACAAAGCCTGTACACGAGTCTATTCTTTTTAACTTTTTAGGGGATGAGATTCTTCAATCGTCCATCTAACCGTTAAAATAAATATAGTAATTGAAATATTAACTATTTTAATTATTCGATCATAGTTACATATAATGTGAGCCGTTGGATAGTGATGGGACTATAAAATATCCCTAAATTTTTACTATAAACAAGTATATATATGGGAAACTTAAATTATCTATGGAAGTTCTTCTAGAATTTCAAATATGCAAAATACGTTTTGTAATTTCTAATTCTTACTAAACATGGTATGTACAATGTACGAGAATTACTTATTGTATTAAGTCCAGCAAGTTATGTACATGGAGACCCAGAGTGAAAAACATGTCTAAGGTTTATGCAAAAAATAATTATCATTATATGGTCAATTTGAAAATAATTATCAAAATCCTTCATAAAACCGTGTTTAGTAGTCAGGATATGGCAATTTTACATATAAATTGCGTTTAAAAAACACCATTTCATGTTTCAGTACCGTACCTAAATTGTGATAAGTAAACAAGATGTACTATTTTTAATGTAAATCACATTGATTAATCGTAATATAGGGGCATACTACGCAAAACTTTCGAGTTGGAACTAAATCATGATTATTAATATAGACATCGTCACGGTTTTGGAACAAAGCCGAATTGGAACTGGAACCGCCGGTTCCGGGTCTTAAAATTGAGGAATTGGAACTGTCTTCGTCTCCTATGGTTCCAACGGGTTCCTGGTTTCGGTTTTGGAACTGCGGACCCATCTTTTAAAAAAATAAATTTTAATTTTTAATAAAATAAATTTTAGTCAAAATAATTGTTGGATCTAAAAGTATTAAATTATTTTACCAAAATTTTTAAAAATTTATTTAGAATGCACATTTATATGTATACAAACACATTCAATATCAATTATAGTTAGTATTATGATATTATAAAATACTCTAAAAGATAAAAAGAAAATTACAATGCAAAAAATAGTCTCACATTATTAAGACAATGAATTCTGCTTTTAGGAAAAAATCATTTAAACTAATTATATATGATTTTAAGTTATGTTTATTTGTGTTGTTGATAATAACATATTAAATATTGTGAATAAGTAATAAATTTTACTAATTATATGAAATAATTTAAATATTAATAATTATATATTTAGTATTAATATTTTTATTTTTTTTCAATGGAATCTAGGGCCAAAGAATTGCCTAGAAACTGTGCAATCGGCGATTCCATAGCCGGTTCTAAAATCGGCCAACCGATCTGGTTCGGGTTCTGGAACTGTTGCCGACGGTTCAAGTTCGGTTCCCGGTTCGGAATCGAACCATGCCTATATCTATATTAATACTGATGTACGAGCTATTATCGTGTTTCTCTTTCAAGATATACAATTTATATCGTGTTTGTAACTTAACCTATACATTAACAAATATTGCATTTATTTTCCAGGATATACGTCTGTGTAAGTGAGGTTATGCGTCAACATATGTCATGTATTTTTTTAAGGATATACCTTAGTATATCACGTTTATTTTTCATGATATACTCAATATATCGTGTTTCATTTTCAAAATATACGTCCATTAATTAAATAGTGCATTTATTCGCCCTATATCGGCTTTTATTATTGCGATATAGGCGAATTCAAATCTACTCTCCCCTTCGATGTTCTCGTTCTATCATCACTATTGGACAAAAAAAAAAAAGAAACACATATACTCTCATGTTCTCTCGGCAAAGAATTTAGGGTTGCTTTGGTTCTTTAAATCGAAGTAGTCTTAATGAATAATTGACTTCCTTAACTCAAGTATAGGTAAGTAACATGCTATTTTCGTTTTCAATTTGTCTCCATTGTAACAAATTTTTTTTGTAAATAACACACGATACATGTTCGATGAAATGTTTGTTAGGAATTCTTTCAAAGTAATTGCTCAATAACAAAAACAGAACACTCCAAAGCTCTCTTGGCAAGGATTTAAGGTTGCTTTGATTCTTCAATTCGAAGTACTCTAGAAGAGATTCTCCAAAGCTCTCTCGATAAGGATTTAAATTTGTTGAAAGACTACTTGAGTTCTTTTACTTTCACCTTATGAATTAATCATTAAATTCGTTGTTGTTTGTTTGTTGTCTGATTATATTGAATGTGAATTCGTTAAGAGGGAGGTGTTGGAACTTTAGGCATTTGATAGAGGCTAGAGAGTAGATAAATGGATGTATGTGCAATGTATGTATGAACATTTTTCCTAGAATAATGCCCAACTATGATTAGGAAAAGTAATGTCAATTTGGGGATCCTTGGTAATCCTCCATACCAGAGCCAAACATTAGTGAATTCAATGGATTTCTTATCAGTACAAGGAAGGTTATAATAGGCTGCAATGATGTTGTCTAGTATATCTAGCTAGGTAGAAAATTCTACTAAAGCAAACTTGCATCTCAATGCAATTAATTTAATCAGTAAAAAAGAACATCTACCTAAGTAGAAAATTGCATCTCAATGCAACTAATTAAGATATAGTAGGTTGCAATCATGCTATCTAGTATAAACGAAGTTCCATTACATTAGCAAATTGGACTATTTTGATTTAGATAACAAAATTTGGTTCTATTTTGTTTTGGTGTAAATAAATTTGTGCTTAAAATAAAACAAAATTTAGCTTTATATCAACAAATTGGCTTGTTTTGTCTTGGTTTATTTAGCTTTAGAGTAGTCATAGTCTAAATAAATCTGCAATTTAAGCTTCCACTAAAATTGAGCGTACTATATTAAGATTGGGCTATTCTAGTCTAAGTAGATATGCAATTAGGCTAGCTAAGGTAGTGTTTGATTTTTGTTGCTATAGTCAAGGATCTTATTTCCATAGTATCCTGCCAATGATTGAGTTGAAATTTGGATATGTCACAGATATAAGTGCTTCTAATTACTAACAACGTTTTGACAATCTTAGCAGTGGGTAGTGAAAATGTCCGAATAGTCAGGATTGCTATTTTTGCTCCTAGAAAAATTTTACAAGGTACAGATGGGCCATATTATGATAAGGGACCATTGAAAACCTAAAAGTAAGAGTTGATGTTGATTACTTAGGGCTATTGGGTATGGTATGTGAACTTTTGAAGGTTGAAATTTGTAATATTGTTGTGGAAATGCATCACAGATCGCGATCAGTATATGGAAATGGTTTAAGGATTCATTTAATGTTGAAAGAAATTAATGATGATGATGACGTGGAAGCGCTAATAGAGTTTGCTAAAGCATATGGGATAATGTGCCTTTTGTCAATTGTTCATCAAGATGAAAGTAAATCTACATTAAGTCAAAGAAATACACCACATTTACTAGAAAATGCAATAACCTATGCATGCTACATTAGATATTGAAAGAATGAATGAAGTCTTATGAAATGAGGATCCTATAAATGTTGGAGTTAAAATTGAAAGTGAGATGGAAGAAGCATTTGAAGACTTCAATTCTGAAGATGAATTAGTATGTCAAGAAGATGACAACCTAAGTTTTGGATATGACCTATCTGATGATGATAAGGATCCTAAGACATTAGTAGCTATTGATGAACATATTGTTGAGTTTGGATCTCACTAAAAAACATAGAAGAAACACATCTTTCCAGGATGAAGTTCCATTCCTTAGCCAAATGAATGTTAGAGATGGATATATATCACATGACGAAGAGTTTTTTCACTCTGAAAGGATAGGTTCCATTGATGGGTTAATGTAAGGTATGCGATTTAAAAGAAAATCAAATTTGGTGTTTGTCTTCAAGATATGACATATAAACATCACCACGATTTATTGGTTATCGAATTGGATACAAAGGTATGGTCAATTATATGTAAAGAGAAGGAAAGTTGTGTGGGTGTAAGTGGAGCCTTCGTGCATGATAGAAACATTGGGATATTGACTTTGTGATAACAATAATGGAAGGACAACACACATGTATAAACAGCAAAATAGTTCAAGACCATCAACAGCTCGATCAAAGCTTCTTGAGTCAATGTTTTTTAGGTCAAGTTAGAAATGACGTGAATGTGAAGATCACTGCACTAAGAAAGCAAATTGAAGAAACTCTTGGATATGTAATGACAAAGAGGAAAATTTGGGGAGCAAAAAGAAAAGTAGTTGAATCTGTATATGGCAATTAGGAAGACTCATACGATGAATTGCCAAAACTACTATGAACCATTAAAATAACTAATCTTAGAACATTTAAAGTTGGCGGCGCATAAGTAAAATTTGTCGGCATACAGGTTTAGAAATGAAAAGTTGTTGTTCTTCTAGTACAAAGGCTGGCAGCTGTGTCGTTTGAAGTAGTCGATGTTGATTTTTCCTATGAAAGCTAGTGTGGAAGGCTGACGGCTTAGCCGGTTGTTGGCCGGCTTACTTTCTTTTATCTCTAAAACTTGTGCAAAACTCCTCTAATTTACTTGTATTTATATTATAAGGCCTTCAATGATCCAAAATATTAAATTAAGCACACTTAAGTACCATTTCCTTAAGATTTATATAAAATCCATAATAATTAAGCATGATTTAATCAATCAAAAGTGAGTAAAATATGACTTTATCATGTATTTCTATATATAAACAAGTCATTAATATATTGTTGTCACAATTATCAATTCACAATGTTCATCTTTTTTCTTTAACATTTATGTTTACATGTGACAATACGTGAATATTGATATGCAAAAAAAGGAACAATAAGATAGGTAAAATACCTTATTGTCATTGGATAATCCAACCAATGAACGACCTATATTCTACTAGTTAAACTAAAATGCAAAGAAATGGAAACCATCAAGTTTTCCAATATCGGAAGAAAAACAAAATATACATGAAAATTATTGTATTAATCAAGAAAGTTGCATATGCTAAAACTTAACTCGAAGTCAAATTTACATCTTAAATTGATCAGAGCTAACATTCTAAAGAATTAAAAAAAAAACAACTTTAATTAACTTGCAAAACACCATTTTTTCTTCAAGAGTAAAAGATAATTTGTTAATATGCATTCTTAATCATTACAACTGAAAAAAAGGATAGACAAAACCCTAGAATCCATTAACAAATTCGAAGAAAGCCAGAACAAAAGACTGGTCTAACCAGATTCAGAAGAAGTTGCAAGTGATATTAGAATGAAAGGAAGGTAAGCTGTTTCGCCTCTGTCTGCCTATCCCCTTTTTCTTCCTTTGTTGCCATTTTGCGTAATGATTATAATATGGAATAGTTTAGTGCATAACATAACACACTTAGCTAATTGTTATATTTAGTATTAAAAATAAACAGGAGATAGTTATATTTAGTAGCTACTAGTAACTGTAATAGAATAATCAATTGTAAACATGTAGATTAATAAACAAATAAAAGTAGAAGAAAAAGCAACTAATTTTACACCCTAAAATCAATTGCGTAGAAGAGTAAGGATCTTGAATTTGCTTAAGTGTATGATCCGTATCCCTTACAAAAACACATAGACCAATTAGTGAAAAAAAAAAAAACCTTAATTTCATCAAAACACAAAAAGAGGAAAAGAGTAAAGCAGGTACTCATTTGTTGTGATAAAGAAATTAGGGTTTTGTATGTAAGATCTTAACTTTCATATCAAGATAAAAACTACATCGTTTAAGTAAATAGTATATTTGGTGTTTAGAAAAGTGGCTGGAGTAAAAAATAGGTATTGGGCCTCTAGAGAACTCATTGAAATAGTACAACCCTATAGGACATTTATCGAATAAGTTATCTTATAAGAATCAATCTTTTTGCATATATAAATTACTACACTTTTAGGGTTGCAGATGACCACTTATCATTCATATTAAAAATAGCAAAAGGAAGAAAAAAAAACTTTTAAAATCTAATCTATGAAATTATAATGTTTTGTTGCACCAGTGTCCACATGGACAAAATTAGAATAACATTTATTGCATGAAAAAAAAGTTTAGTTGTTGATATGGGCTACATAATTATAAGTTGACCCATAAATAATATATTAATAGTTTTTAAAATAATCATCACTTACGTATTCAAGTGTTAGAAAATCATTTGCAATTGTTAACCATATTTAGAAAAGATAATTTGAAGGCAGGCTATGATTTTATGGATAATCAACATACTGTACATAGAAATAATAAAAGATGTATAAAAAGTCCCAGCAGCCTCAACTAACTTTCTTAGGTTAATAACAAAATGGACAAAAACGTTATTCTTACAAAAATTGAAAACCCTTGAGATTCAAAGGAAAAAAAAAAAAAAAGAAGAAGAAGAAGATAAAACTAACACTGTCATTAATTTAGGGAGGAAAAAAGTGATGTCCTTTTTGGAGAATAAGCATTTTCCATTTTTTGGGATAATAATAAAAGGTTGCTTCCAAAAATTTACTACCTCCAAAGCTGTTAGCTCACGCCTCACTGGTAGTTACACTTAACCTCGAAAACATAAACCTATATGGCCCTTTTGGTCCCACACAATCAATCAAAGAATTCCCAAAAGTGGAATTTTAGATCAAGGAAAAAAAAACATGATTCAAACTCTTCTTTCCTAAGTTTCTCCAATTAAGGACTTGAACTCGAAGCCTCCTTTCTTTCCTTCTTTCATTCATTAATTTTCTTCGTAGTTTACGAACCCAAATCAACAGCAGTTACTAAGCAATAAAAAGGACCAAACTTTCATCACTTAGCAACATCTAGCGTTGGTTTTCTCAACTGGGTTTTGCTGGTAAGTATAGCTAATTCATGTTCTTTTAGCTCATTAAATTTGCAATCTTTGTGCTCTTTATGACGTTTCTGTTCGATGATACTTTAAAAACATGCTGTGCTTTGTCTGGTTTATTGGAACCGCCTTTCGTGAATAGTCAAATGAATCTGCTTTTATTTGGCGTGTTCATTGTTTAGTCTTAATATGAAAGTAGGCAATATTTTGGTGGATACTGTTGAAATAACGACTTGTTTTCTCTAAATTTACGTGGAGAAATTGAAATTTTGAGGGTAAATATGGGGTATGAATACGTATTTTTGAACTCGGATCTGATTGAATCCGAGTGAGATTTACATAGTACAGCTTGGATAAGGAGAATTGATTGGACCACTATCATGTCACCGGATTACAACGGCCTTGGTAGTGAGACTGCTATTGGAAAGCACTGGCTAAGCATTGCGGTCCTTTAGAGACTAGTCCAATAACGTGGGGGTGGAGGAGACAGGAAAAGAAACATGATAGGAAACAATTAAACTGATATGATATAATATGCATTACAAAGGATTTGGTTCACGGTAGAGCGTAATGGCAGAATAGGATTTATTTAACTAACCCTACTTACTGAGAATAAGCCATGGTTGTTATCTGCAAAGATGGAAAGATAAATTTGGTAAACTACTACTTTTTGTTATATTCACCTTTCCGACTTTGAATCTCTTGTCGCTGTTACTTTATGATTGCCTATATGGGAAATTTCATGGATTAAGTTTGAAAGAGTTGTCATTTTCCATGTTGAGGTAATGGATACTGCCATTTATATTTACCAGTACCACCCCAAAAAGAAAGAGATTGTCATATATAGATGGCGTTGCTAATTAAGCTAAAGTTATTAGCTTGAAGCACACGTTTAGCAAATTTCTAATACAGTTTGTGACAGTGACTCTCTTGTCCCCCCAATAGCCTTCCCTTTTCTACTTTGCTTTATTAAGGTTATTTCTTATATAGCAGAAGATAATTCCCTCCTTTAAGATGCTCAGACAACCCATCAACCTAGTTCAGCATTTCAATGCACAAAAGTTGATGTTGAAGCAAAGGTATAGCATCTAGAATTATAGTACAGAGCTAGAAGAGAATGGTTATGCAGAAGAGGAATGGTTTCGTGATATTGGATACTTAACCTTGCTGTTTCTTCTGCAATTCTGAAACTCCAAAACTAAAGATAAAGATGCGCTTATCTGGGTAGCAGAATAAACTGTTCTTTTTCTGTGCTTAGTAGTTCATGGTGAGTTTTTGGTTCCTGAGGTGCATGATAAATATGGGAAATTCCCCTTAGTGTTACACTACATTTCAATTGAGAACAGCCTTCCAACCCCCTGGATATCTATAAAGAGATGAAGGGTTGATTTTCTACTCTGTTGACGTGTTTTTATTTGGTATCTTTTGATATTCTTTAATGTGTTTCTTTCAGCAACTGTATCTCTTATAAAATGAAATTAAATTGTTTTATATCCTGAAATATGGAAAATGGCCAGTATATTATGGCTAGCGATTTCAGACCTATTTGAATGTAGATGCGAATAACTTACTATGAGTTGTAATTTATATTCCCAATAAATTCTTATTGTCATAGGCTAAGCTTAGTTGCAAATCATGAGTTAGACTGTTCAAGCATTGAAAAGTAAAAATTGATGGAAATATAATAAAAAACTTTTGGCTTGCATAACTACCGCATTTTAAATTTACTTTCACTGTTTCTACCTTAATATCCGTGTAGTTTGGGCTCTTATTTTTGGATATCTTGCATAGTAACCTCATTCTTGCCACATACAGATTACTGATTATTGTAGTTGAGAGCATTTTCCCTTGTCCACCTCTTGCTTCTTCTAAAATTGTTTATCTGTTTGTTCTTCAGGATTAACCCCGTTTGATGTGAGGCTGTACATTTGAAGGAATCAGAGCCTGATTGACTGTTTGTAGTAGATTTCTTTTATAAGGTCTTATATACCTGTGACCAAAGACTGGCACAGCATGCTTTGACTGAATGCGGACCATTATACGCAGGCATACTACTTTTATATGCTCATGTGAATGATAGAAATCTTTTAACTCCAGGATTGAATCATCGATCATTGGAGTAGCTATTAATGTCGGTGTGGTAATAGATTGTTTTCATCTTTTCAGTGGGATTACAAAAAAAAATAAGGAAACAATGAGGCTTATTCTAACAGGTTTTCTGGGAATGGTCTTCGGCTTTTTTTTAGGAGTTTCATTTCCAACACTTACATTGACCAAGGTATATGATCAATTTTGCATAAATTGTGTTTGCATTAATCATAAATCCATGTAACCTTTTAAAATTGATGGTTGTTGCATGCTTTATATTCATTCGTTTTCTGCAGTTCATTATGGCAATGACTCATTGGGCTTGCATTATCTTTTTGAACTTTGTAGTTAAATATACCTTCAACTCTTTTTCCTTCTGTTGACTTCTCCTACATCGAGGGCAAGTACTCTGGCCTTTCAAACGAGGCAATCTTAAATACATGGTCTGCACTGAAGGGAAAAAGAAATGCTGCCAATGAAATGCCACAGTTTAATGACTCAAAGGTACAATGTCATGTCAGTACATCGATAAATTGTTCTGACTATTATAATCATATTTCTCAGTTCTGACATAAGTCATCTCCAAATTACAAGAGTGTGTGTGTGTACGCATCTAATTTTGGAACAAGATACTCATGACTGCAGATATCCTGGTCCTAAATATATATATTACTATATCAATTGAATGGATGATGTCACATTCAGTACTTGAACTTCGGTAAGGTACTTGTAGTTTCATATTATTGATTTTAGAATCCAATTAAACTTTTCAAGGTCATTTACACTACTTATGTTTACTCTCTATATGTTAAATTAGCTTTTTTGACCAATTATAAACAGTTATGCATCCAAGTAATTATTTTGAAGAAAATATTCTACTGAAAATATAGATTTTTTGACAAATATAGACCAATGCTTAAAACTTCGTCTTGTGAGATGCCGTTTCTTCTACTTGCATCCGAAGTAAAATATTTTCACTAAAATAACACTCTAAGACACATGGTAGACCGTTTTTATTTTAACAAAAAAAAAAGCCAACTACGCAAACTGTTTTAGATAGAGAAAGCAACAAATAGTACAACTAACATTAAAAAGTTTATTTGGGCACCAAATTAGCAATCTTAAAGTTTAAGTACCAAATTCGACATTATCACATTAATTGAAGCATATTTCTCTTTGAATATGATAAGAGTTATATATACAAAAGCTTTGATGTGATAGTTCTTTAGTTTCTGGAGCTGTGCCTGCCTCTACCTTTCACTGCTTTTGTAGGTTTCAAGTATGCTATGTTAGATTGGCTGTCTTCTGTTGCTCCTATAGTCAAATTATTGGTGTGTTTGAGATATGGGAAGTATGAGTTGCATTACTTGCAGTGCACTTCAATTGTATTCTGTTACAGATTTGGGTTCCAACCAATCCTCGTGGTTCTGAAAGGCTACCGCCAGGAATTGTAGAATCAGAGTCAGATTTTTATCTCCGCAGATTGTGGGGTCTTCCTAGTGGTTTGTTTCTCATAGCCATGCTTCTGTCTAACCATAAAAAGCCCCTAGTTTTTATTATAGTATAACTCAGCAAGGCTCGTAATAATAATTATCCAGACTCAATATCACAGCCTTGAAGTCGTTGTAAGGGCTTTGGGTTCTGACATATATTAGAGTAAATCTGCAGGACTTAGTGATCAAACCAAAGTACCTTGTAGCCTTCACCGTGGGCTATGATCAGAGAAAAAACATTGATGCTGCCGTTAAGAAGGTCTATATTCTATTTTTTCTCACTCCATCTCTTCTTCCACTTTTTCATCTTGCTGAAATATATGTGCTGATAGTTCTCAGAAAATTTCACCATTGTTTTGTTCCATTATGATGGCCATACAAGTGAATGGGACGAATTTGAGTGGTCAAAGAGAGCTATTCATGTGAGTGCTCCAAAGCAAACAAAATGGTTAGTATATATGCAATGATCACTGCTAATGGTGAGATATATTTAATTGCCCCTCAGATGGTGCATATGCCATATCCACCTATGTAGTTTCTCGGGCTTATTTTCAGCATGTATTCAGTTATTCACGAAGCACTAACAAACTAATGGTTGAAGGTGGTATGCCAAACGCTTTCTACATCCCAACATAGTGGCGGCTTATGATTACATATTTATATGGGATGAGGACCTTGGGGTAGAGCATTTTGACGCAGAGGAGTAAGTCATGTTAAACACTAAAAATGCTTAATTGGTAGATGAGTCATTGTTTGATGGCCTAACGATGTGCATGTTCCAGATATATAAATTGGTGCAGAAACATGGGTTGGAGATTTCACAGCCTGGTTTAGAGCCAACTAAGGGATTGACCTGGCAAATGACAAAGAGGAGGCCTAGTGGTGAAGTTCATAAGTAAGGAAGCTATTTATTACTACTTGTAGCTTGCACTTTCTAGTTTCTAGCTTCCAGTGATTTCAATTTTCCCTTTTTTACCATTCAGAAAGACAGAGGAGAGACCTGGGTGGTGCATTGATGCTCATCTTCCACCATGCGCAGCGTATGTGTTTAGGCACTTTGTCTTTAGGCCCTTGTAATATAAGCTCGATTTCACTTTCCTCGCCAATATGTTCATTATCAGGTTTGTTGAGATCATGGCAACCGTTTTCTCTCGTGATGCCTGGCGTTGTGTTTGGCATATGATTCAGGTGATTAGCATCATCACTTGTCAAGAGCTCTCCATACTGACCTATGGTTTCCTTTTAGTTGTCTTGTTTGGCTCTATGAAATCTGATAAAAAATTTTAAATTAACTGCAGAATGACTTGGTCCATGGATGGGGCTTGGACTTTGCATTAAGAAGATGCGTAGAGGTCTTTGATCACTTTCTTTTTCATACTACTTGCTCACCTTAGGCTTGCATACTCATGAAGCATCCTTATATGATTACAGCCTGCTCATGAAAAGATTGGAGTTGTCGATGCTCAATGGATTCTCCATCAAGGTGTTCCGTCATTAGGGAACCAGGTTAAATTCAAACCTTAAGCCAGATCATTCTTCTTCTTATTAGATTATTTTTCTACATGGAACACTTATGACTTATCTTCATCGTCGTGTATGACAGGGACAAGCGGAGAAAGGAAAGGCCCCATGGGAAGGGGTATGGATAAGCTTTGTTGTTATTTTGTGATTTGTTGTCTGTATAGAAAGATCCAATTCGAATAGTTTTGGTTTCAGGTTAGAAAAAGGTGCGAGAAAGAATGGACGATATTTCAGGAGCGTATGTCGAACGCGGACAAGGCATATTTTCTAGCCACAGGAATGGATCCTCCAAACTCAACGGACCAAGGATAGCAGCCATATGCATACCTTGCAAGATTTTATTGTGTATTTTTACTCACTTGTAGAAAGAAGACAACAATGTGTCTTTTGAATTCGATGTATGTGGAAACAAGTAAGAAAATTTTGCTTTTAGGTGTGGGTAGAGTTTCCTTGGTGATTGTATGAAGCATCATTCATTATAACCCATGGTCATAAATCTTGTAAAATAACATTCATTACTCACCCCCCATTGTTATGTACAAGCTTAACACAAAAATTCAAAGCTCAAACCTGGCTTGTTGACATGCTTTTAATTAAATCAATATTACAATTTGAACTTTTATTCCGAAAAATCAATGATGCTCAAGTTCAATTAGCCACGAGAGTTTAATTACGGAAGCTCAAACCAAATCAAAATATCTTTGTTCAAATGTTTCATTCACATCCTTAGTTTTTAGGAGAGAAATTGATCATGTACTCTGTAGACATGAATGCATCAATCTAAACCACACTTTATTTCTCTAGTTGGATGACCTTCCATGAACCATGAGAGATGATTGATGTAAATACGGCCCTATTACATTGCAGAAAATGCAGAGAAGACGGTGACTAAACCCCGTATTTGAAACCAAGAAGAGCATACATAAAAGGGAAGAGATCTATTTGCAAGAGACAGGCTCCTTTTAGTAAAATCACTACAAATTACTTCATGCTCGAATTAAATACAAAATGCAAAATTGATAAGCTTAGAGGTTAAAAGAAGGGATTAATTGGTCAGAAGAGCCTATCACCTATGTATACGACAACTATTAACCTTGACCTTTCATCTCTAAAATGAATGGCATGCTTGCACGAAATAAAACATATCAAAATTGTGCTTTATCTTGATATGAGTTTGCCTGCTAAAGAGGGGCACTTCTGTCCCATGCGCCGACTCGTACAGTGGAAGGATTTAAACCATCTGAAATTGAACATATCTATAAGTAGCCTTTGTTAATTGCATCTTCCAAGTCCATGAAGTCCCAAGCTTCATCAGCAGAATATTTGCCTGAAAGTGTATTATGCAAGTAATTAGGAAATTTCCAAAGAGGTTATGATAAGCACCTTTTCTTTTGGCAGTGCCTTAAAAGTGAAGAACACACTCAATGCTAAACATGAATTATGGGTCTCATTTAAAAATTTCACAGATAATTATTGGGAAACGACTAGTACCAATGAATCTCTGCGCAGAGCTTTAAGTGGGCACAACTGCACACAAGCCAAATGATATAAGTCAGAAATACAGTCATTCAGGTAAAAGACATTCTGAAAAAGTAACTACTCCTCATATACTAAGGGAGAAAAGATGATAACAATTATGTCTAAAATGATCACCTGCCGAGAGCCTTTCAAAGTCTGCACAAAGGATCGGATGTATGTCCCCTTAGAGCATGTTACCCGAATATCAAATTTGTCTGCAGAAGAGGTATAATTAGTGAGTTGGATTGAAAAAAAAATGCTTGCCTCAACTGAATCCAGCAGCATGAAACAGAACGACCGTCTTTCGTGTGAATTTATCAAAAGCCGCTATATATGTATAGAGAGAGAGAGAGAGAAACATGCTGAGTATGGTGTTGCAGTCAAGATAGCTAACTTTAATACAATATAACACCACAGAATTGCAAAGAAACCATGCACAATCTAATCCAAAAGATGTGTAGTCTACACTATATTTTCTTCAGAAAATTCTTCTCTGGCACTGTGTCAAGAATCATTGTTGTCAGTGCAACATATAGATAGTAGAAACTCCATAGTTTTGAACACTTCACTTTGCATTGTAAAGAATCTAACTATCCCCAAATAAGACTGGCACCCTCTCATGCTCGGCATCCTTACTAGGCCAATTAGGATTTTGACAGTTGAATAACTACAGGAACAGTTTCTGGCCAATTGTATTGTTCATCTAATGAATTCTATTCTGCTGTAAGTGGCAAGAAGTAAACAATATGCCCTCATAAAATTGTTGGTCATAAATAGTTTGACAAGAAACCTGTCCTCCAGCTGCGTTCAATCTCAAATTTGAAAATTGAAATTCTTCTCGGGGCAAGTTCAATGCTTTCCCCTCTCCTTGCCTTATCATACATTTTCTCACCACCCACCTGTCATGATATGGATTATTAGAAATAAATTCAAAACCTCCAAAGAGATGCGCTACCAAGGACCACTTTGTGTTTATTCAATTAAATGCCCTTATAAAATTTTTAAGCATGATGGTTATGAAAAACAATGAGTAGATCATAACAAAGTAGTTCATAGCCTCAGACAAATCATTTACACCAGTGTGCAAAGTGTTAACCATGTTTAACAGGATTATGAAGATCATACTTAAGAGAGGTATCAAGATCATCCATTTGTTAAAAATGCAGTATGAATGTGATCATTTAACAACTTACTTTAATGGCAGAAAACATTGGAGGGACCTGCCAGATTTCCCCAAGAAATGATGCAGCAGCTTTCTTTATGTCTGTGTCTTTAATATGCTCCATGGTTCCCGCTGGATAACCTGATTGGCATTGTGACAGGAAGCAAACTGAAATGTTGTGGCTACAAAATCAACAGCAAAACATCTTATCCAATTATAATATCCTATAATGCCATATTGCCAATCAAATCAAATACAAAATCTCCAAGATTTACATAGGCCATCCATCTAGATGGTTAGTCATATCAGTTTAGAATATAGTAGCTAATCCTATGGCATTCACTAAAGGTAAATTACATGAAGTTCATATAAAAATATAAGTGAAATGATGCACTCAATCCCCTATACCAACAAAAACAGGACACGATTTCTGCCTCTCGTAATAATGACAATCTAGTAGTGAAATATATTTGATGTGATAGAAACAAGTGAATACAAGTGACTGTCGATAGATGGATGGTACTCACCGGCGAATCAGCATCCCAAGTTGATGTGGCTTCCCCCAAGCGGAAAACTCCACTATAACCCTTTATCATACCTTGATATCTGCAATGAGAATAAGTAGAATCACTAGGAGTTACAGGTCATTCCATTGCATACAAAAGGTCCAGCTATTTCACAATGAGGCATTCAAAACAAATTAACATTGCTTGGATATTTAAAATCTCACCTATCCACCAATTTTGTTGCTTTACCAACACATACTATCAATAAACCAGTTGCCATGGGATCAAGAGTCCCAGCATGTCCAACCTGCGTGAAAACTCCATAAATAACAGGGAGAGTTTGAGCCGAAATGGGAAGGGAAGGTCATAGAAGAATTGCAACTATGAACACCGTGTTTAATAATAAATGGATACCTTCTTCACCTTGACCAGACGTCGGAGCTTTCCACAAACCGTGAATGATGTCCATCCTGTGTTGCAATCAGTACAATGATTTCACTCTTTGAACTCAGGATAGACAAAAACATAATCTGACATAGTTCATGGGAAGAAATAAAAGTTTATTGTAAAATGATTAACAATCAACATAATGAAGAAACATAGATGCAACTTGCGGGACAACTGGATCGTTGAATGTGTACAGACAAATTTGACAGCTCATGAACACTGTCCCATAAAGGCCAGTTAAACAAACCTAAAATTTTATGCCATTGATCTGAGTGCTACACTGATGCAAATATATGAAAGGTAGTGGCGATCCCATTTTTACGGGGCATAGAATAAATATCACAACATATAGATATTCCCTCTTATAAAAAATAGCAAAAATCAGATTCCGGAATTGTCATGTTGCTCAAGAAGATTATCACATATCCATTCAGGAGTTCAAGTGCAATAGCTATTGCGTTGATATCCATCGGCATATAACTAGCCATCAAACACCGAAGTCCATCTCAAATTCAAAAGTCAGCAGCATTAATTCCCTGGAAATGCCAAAATGCGACTATGCTTTTCAATCAGTTGCTATTTCCTAAAGTATGTAATCGTTCTTCAAAAATGCGAAAAGGTGCAAAGCAACTGTTAACAGTACGACATCTTTACCTTTGGGTTTGTTGATTAAAACCATGGTACCATATGGACCATCCCACTTAGGAGGAAGCTCACTATTTCTCTTCAAAACAAAAGGCTCTACTTCTTCATCACTCGTGGCATTCACATTCACGTCATCACTTCCTCTCTTATTCTGAACCTTCTTTAAAGTCTTAAAAAAATCCTCAACCTTCTTCTCCATCACATCCTTCTTCACCACTTCCTTCTCTTCCTCAAAAAATACCAACCTTTTATCATCCTCACCACTCTTCTCCTTCTTCCTCCTTCTCCTCTTCTCATCACTAGCATTTGCATTCCCGGAATCCCCGGGTTCGAGAAACGCCTTGTCGAGGCAATGATCAGGAAAATACTTCTTCTCCAATTGATACACCATCTTATAATGCTTATCCTTTTCCCAAGGATAAGCAAAAGTATCATAAAAATACAATTCCTCTTCTCTCTTATGTAACCTATGAAACTCCACAACCTCAGGCTGCAACTCAACATAGCCATCCTCGTACTTCTTCCTTAAATCATCGTCCGAATCAGACCCGTACATCCTCTTCATCCTTTTATTGTAATACTTCCTCTTAGACTTATCAAGTCCGTCTTTTGACGATCTGGGTCGGTCTTGATAACCCGAATCAACGTTGTTTAAGGAGCCTTCCACTGTTTCCGACTCGGGCGAGTCACGGGGTGCTGACTCAGTGAGCTGAAACTCCGCCGTGGAGCCGTCAAGATCGGTTTTTGGCGACCTGGGTCGGTTTGTTTTGGAGAGTTTCCTATCAACCCAGTCGTCGAAGCCCAATTCGACGTCGTTTGGTGTGGTTTCGGATGATTCAGGTGCTGAGTCGTCGGGGGCAAGTCGACGGCGGGGTCTGGCGAGTGAGGACTTAGTAGGGCGGTCGATGATGAGGTCGTACTGAAGTGGGTACGGGGTGGACGTTATAGAGAAGAATGATGGTGGTGGTGAAAATAGAGGGAAGGGAGTGGATGTGGTGTGAGGTTTAGGGAGGAGGGAGAAAGTGAGAATGAGGTTTGGGCGAAGTGAGAAAACGGATTTATGGGATAGAACCACAGAGAGTGACTTCGCCATTGCTATTGTTTGGTTGGGTTGTGTTGACAAGGGTTTTAGTATGGTTTTAGGAATGGAGATGGGAGCTTGTTGTCTTGGTTATTATCCAAGACCTTGCAAAAGTTTACCGGGTTAAGGATTTTTTTTTTTTTTTAAAGAATTCTATTATTTTATTCTCAAAACCCGTAATATAAGGTTTTTTATAATTTTATATATCCTATATAATAAAAATTTTATACAATATACTTAAAAAAAAAAAAGAATTATTATCCAAGACCTTGCAAAAGTTTACCGGGTTTAAGGATTTTTTTTTTTTTAAAGAATTCTATTATTTTATTCTCAAAACCCGTAATATAAGGTTTTTTATAATTTTATATATCCTAAATAATAAAAATTTTATACAATATACTTAAAAAAAAAAAAGAATTATTATCCAAGACCTTGCAAAAGTTTACCGGGTTTAAGGTTTTTTTTTTTTAAAGAATTCTATTATTTTATTCTCAAAACCCGTAATATAAGGTTTTTTATAATTTTATATATCCTATATAATAAAAATTTTATACAATATACTTAAAAAAAAAAAGAAAAAAGATATTACTTAATCAGTTGGGATTGATTCTTATTAGAGGAGCTCAACTTTTGTTGGGACTCGTCCCGTGGGGTCTCATCTTCGATCCTCCCTCCCTATGGGCTATGGAACTACACCAAGGACGTGGAGTTGGGGCTACTCTTAATATAATGCAAATAAATATATAACACGTATAAAATTTAAAAATTCTCAACAGTATTTATTATTCTGGGTATTTGATTGATGTGACAATGATTCGTTGGATTACTTGTGCCAAAGTTGCATGGGAAAGTAATCATCTCATTTTTTTATTTATTGATACTTTCATATTTATTTAATTTTTATAAGTAAAATATAAATATTATTTTAAAATAAAAATATAATGAGATCTATAAAAATTTAAAAATATATATATATAACTAATTCACTTAAAGTAACACAAATAAAATAAAAGATTATTTAATAGAAGAGTTGTTTTACGTATTGACATAATACTTTAAGTAACTCTTCAAAATCTCGAGAATAAAAATGCTTTAAAAGAATGCAAGCAACAATTATCATTTCATGGATTGGCACAAGTATTAAGTGTTGCTTTTTTTTTTTCGTTCCCACCTAAGTGATAAACATTTATTTGTAAAAATAGAAACATCATAATATTTTTCGATAACAAATTTGGGTCAGTTCAGGAATCAGGACGTTTATAATTGGGTTCTTTCTAAACTAGTGTATGATTAAAATATACATGTGTATTAATTCAAAGAAAGGAAAAAAGAAAGAGTAGAAAGAAAGAAGAATTAACCGTTACCAGTAACTGTTATAAGATAAAAATAAGAAAATAAAATAAAATAAATATTTTTTTATACTAATAATCAAGGATTGATTTAATAGTGATAGATCAAAACTAAGTTCGTCATTGGGTTCGAGGTGTCGTTTATTATTGGATCGAGGCAGTGGCTAAGGTTGCTGAAATTGTAATCTGCTGGTCTCTTAATGCTACGAACACTTGCTGTTGTTTCTTTAAATTGAAAACCTATTGGTAATTGGTATGACTCTCATCTATCAGCATAAATAAAATAGATAGTGAGAAAAAAAAAAATTAAAAATGGAAGCAATAGAGTAGAATTGAAATAAGGAATATAATGTGGTTTATAACTTACTTTACTCTTATACCTAAAGCGTCTTTTTATGTTTTGTATTAATTACGTGATTTTTTTAGTTTAAGACAATATAACTTAATATCACTATATAATATAAAATTAAAACATTACAAGTGTGCTATTATGATTGGCTATCTATGATGATAGATATATAGCAATTAATAGAAAAGGTAGTAACTAAACATCCAATTAGGTATATAAATTAATAATTTAAAACTTGATTTGTATAATTGAAAAAAAAACATAAAATTGATGTGTAAATAACGACACTAACCAAAATAAAATGAGTTGAATTTTTTTCTTTTTTTTTTTCATGAGTAGAATTTTCTTCTTTACTCCTTTTACAATTATACACCTAAAATTTTAAATTGTTAACTTATATACATGATTAGATATTTAATTGCTATTGTTTATATCTTATCTCCTTAATTTTTCTATTGATGATATGAATTTTTTAGTTATATGGCAAATTCACTAAAATATATAAAATTGGTAAAAATAATAAAAAATCGATAAAACTGTAAGCGTGTAGAATCATACATTGAAATTCATATTTCTACTTATCAATACCTAAAATATCTTGCATCCATTTTAATTAGGGGATATTGCAAAAACGCTCCCTAAACTTTAAGGACGATGCCAATTGAACCCTTGAATATTTAAAGTGAGGTCTTTGACCCTTTAAACTTTTAAAAATTAGTACCATTAAGGACACGTCACATTTCCGTTAAAACAAACGAAAAAGGATACGGATTTACCCTCTAAACTATTCATCTATATGCGGATTTATCACTTAAGCTTTTATCTATTTAATCTACATTACTCTTAAACTTTAAGGGGTTTTTGCAATTATCTCTTTTAATTAAAAAAATACAAAAATTAAAAATGCATATAACTATATATTTGACCCACGATTTCAACAACTATGGATATCGGTATATAATATAAAAATAAAACATTATATGTGTGCTATTATGATTGGCTATCTATATGATAGAGATAATAGCAGTTAACAGAAAGGAACGAGATATAAATAGTAGCAACTAAATATCTAATTAGTATACAAATTTATAATTTAAAACTTGATTTATATAATTGCAAAAAAAAAACACAAAATTAATGTGTAAACAACGACATTAACCCAAATAAAATGACTAGAATTTTATTTTCTTTTTTTCATGAGTTGAATTCCCATTTTTTTTCAATTGAGTGTAATATGTCATATCGTTATTTTACATTTGTTATTGTAAGATAGCTACTTTTTTGTTTGTTTTATAAATAATTATACTATAGGATAAATAATAAATTCATATTTTCTTTTTTAACTAGAAACCTTTTTTTATGAAGTACCACTTTTATCTTAAATACCTCAAATTATAAAATAAAATTAACTAAATAACACCAAATTAATTCTTAGTTGTTTTCAAAACCAAATGGAAGGGGAAGGTCTTTATGTTTTCTCTCCAAATTTTATCAATATATATATATTATTAAATATATATATATTTGAGGGTGAGGGTAAGATTGCAACCAGGATAAGTTTAAAATAGATTTTACAAAATCCAAACTCAATGCCCTATAAGGTTTTCGAAACCATTTAAAACCTTATGGGGTTTTTGTTCATGAGCTTAAAACTGGCTTGATAGACCCTACAGGATGCCAAAAGTCGAACCCAATAAATTCAATTTTTTTTCAACTACAATTATTTTATGTTTAAATATATGTGCATATATATATATATATATATATATAAATCTTTGTCTTATAACATGTGTACCCATAATTTTCTTCATGTTTACTCATGAAAAAATTTATTTTTTCATTAATATTTGTGTATTGAATAAATCCTTCCAATTTTTTTCTCTATCAGATCAACATTATAATAAGTTGATATGACTAATTAAAATTAAATATTATTAAAATGAATGCTTTAAAAATTAAAAAAGCATATAACATGCATATACCATTTTAATACCTAAAATATATATACCTAAAACTAGTTTGGCTTTTAATTTTATTAATCGAAATAAATTTAATAAAATTATTTGCTTAATGGGTTCAAGTTCTCGACGGGTTTAACATTTGTCTCAAAAGCCTATAAGGCTTCGCACAATGTCCTAAAACCCTATACGGTATTTATTGGGTTGGGTGGATCGAGTATCTTATAGGAACTTGCCTGGTTTCATCCAAAATTGCAAATAACCCCAAAATATTTTGATATGCTTAATTTTTAAATGTTACAAATGGTCATTTTAAACTTTAAAAAATAAGTAACATAAAGGATATTTGATTATTTGGTAAATTATATCAAAAGGTATGGATGTTTGAGAATAATTTTATTTAAAGTATTAACATTTCGAATTGTCGAAAAGAGGAACTAACATTTAGGAATAATACTTAAGATATCAACATTTTATAAAATAAATCAATAAGATATTAACAGTTGATTATTGATGAAAATTAATCTAAATTTGATACTTTGAATGAATATTGTAAAACAATGATACCCCATTTAATTCATTTTATGAAATATTGATACCTTAAATGGACTTACCCTAAATGTTGATACTTTTTAGTATGAGTTACTCTTTAATTATTTAAATTAATAAGAACACATGGAGCTTGAAGTTTATGGGGTATTTAAATACACCTTAAAAAATTAAAAGGTGTTTTGCACCAAAATCAAAATTCAAGCGGATTGTTTGTCAATATTTGTTAATTTATCAAAATTAGAATTTTTTTTTTCTTTACCATAAGATTAGAAGGTTTAGAGGGCGAATGTTCAACATAGTTGAAGTTGCAATCTATGCCTTTTTTTTTTTTGCTTTTTTTTATTATTGGATTATCATTTTGGCATCATTTTGATGTCATTTTCAAACCGAACAAATACTAAAAGATACAGAGATGATACTGATGAAAAACTAACAAAATTACTCATAAAATGATTAACCCAAACCGATATTGATTTAATACAGATAAAAATCCGACAATCCAAATAAGTAGATTTATACTACACCTAAGGAGTATATGATGCAAAGGAGAAATACTCTTGAAAGACAGGGACAGATAGGGATGCAACCGGGGCGGGTTCAGGACGGGTTTTTTGAAACCCGAACCTGATCCGAGTCCTTAATGGGTGTCCCAGAACCCGAGAAAAACCCTATCGATTTTTTTTTGTCATTCCCCAAACCCGACCCGCTAAGATTTAAGAACTCATAACCCGACCCGACTCGACCCGATTCCAAGATTTTTAATTTTTTTCTTCAAAAAAAAAAGTAAAAGAAAGAATTTTGTTTTAAGTTATTAATGATACAAACACTTTTATTGAAAGAATGAATTTTAGACAATAATATCATATAAAATGATGCAAACACTTCATTTCCACTTACTTTTACATACATATAATATAAATGGGATCCTTACTTTAATAACCTAATATTTTTAATCTTTTAATATTTTTAATTTATGTCGGGTCGGGTATTCCCAATGGGTTACATAATAAACCCAAAATCCGATCCGATAACTTATCGAGTTTTTTTTTTAATCCCAAAACCCTATGAAATTTTTAGCGAATTGAGCAATCGGGTATTCTATAACGACCCACCTCGCTTGTATCTTTACGTACAGACCCATAAAGGCGCTTGGCCATCAGCCTAAAAAATTGCCCTTATGCCCGTTAAAGGAAACTAAAAGAACTTGGCAAAAAGGCCTTTCAAGCCCATATCCTCACGGTCCGCTGTACAAAATCAATGCCAGAATGGGGTAATAAATAGCACCTTATGCATTAAATCATTAATGTACATTATTAATGATACGATCCTTTATCCTTGTCATGTAGATAGGTTGCATGGTGGCGGTGGTCGGCTGGGTTTACACTTGGAAGTGAAAACAGTACGAGAAAGGCCATGGTTACGGTTGATTCACTTGGATGGATAAGGCTATAAAGTAATACTTTTTTTTTTTTTCTATTCTATCATTTAGATATTAAAAAAAACACTTTTTATAAATAATAATAATTTTTTTTGGTGAAATGAAAAAATAGAGATATCCACGGAGTAAATATTTCTTATAGTAAAATTTTTTACAAAATTAAAGAAAAAGTAGAATATCAATTTCATTCCTATCAATCAAACTCACCCATGAAAGAGCTTTTTTTTTTTTTTTTTTATATATGGCCGAACCATGTAGGAGATATTAAATATTGAGGATTGTGGTTTCATTTAAAACAAACGTGAGATTCTTTCTTCCTTTTTTTTTTTTTCAATATCATGCTGAGATTTTATTTTTAAATGGGTCCTTTTCAAATATGAATTTTTGACATATTATAATCGTGGTTGATAAATTTTAGATATTATTCTAAACATTGAGATGTTTTTCTTTTTCCCGTATCACGTTAAGATTTTAGTTTTAAATGGATCTTTCTATATATGAAAATTTGAAATATTATATATAGTTGCGGTAGATACGTTTTACGATTGATTGGTGTGTTCTAATTCATTTAGTTAATAGAAAAATAAAAAACCTTTATTCTAATGCAAGTTCAAAATTATCACTCACTACATACATATAACTTAATAATATGTCTAATTTGTTAGTGAAAAATATAATAAATTTTATTGACTCTCTCTCCTCTTAAAACAATCAATAATAAATATTGTATGGCTGACATGATTCGAATTATCATATAATTGAAAATAAAAGTTCAAGAACTTATCTCCTGTTTCCGATCAATATCACAGTCCACAGATTAGTACTTTGGGAGAGATTTAGAAAAGGAGGGGCACACAATGAAAGTTGAATTTTGCTTTTGTTGAGGAGTCCTAACTCATAGAGAGGATTAGTGTTGTATTTATTGACCTAAAAAGCATAAAGAATAAAATATAACACGTCCGATCTCTCGACTTCATGCCTTTCCTTTGGAATGGTAATGAAATAATAAATTTTTAATACATCATATTATGAAATTTAGATGGTATTTATCTCGTAGTAATAAATATGAATAATAAATGTGTAAGAGAATGATAAGATGATTGTAATGATAATCTTTAAATGAGGATGGAATGGAATCTGTCTTCTTATGATCTTGATTCCCTTGAAGCAGAATTATCGATTTCCAAAATTCATGATTCCAAATTTCTAGAAATGCATTGAGAAACATAGAAATGGAAATAAAAACATAATCGTAATTCTATTTCAAGTTCATTTTTACATACTAAATGTGGCAAAAAGAGTTTCGATTCTTTTTGGTCCATTGATATTTTTGGTCAGGGTTGTTTTATATATATATATATATATATATATTTTTAAGAAAAATGAAGGAGAACGAGATGTTTGGATGGTCGAATCTTATATGACGACGACATGGAAGCTTTCACAATAAAAACAAACACACTGTTTTTCAAAAATTGAAGTTTTTGAAACTATATTGAGTTCTCTGTAACTTAATAATATAAATGTTGATATTTTTAATACCATGAATTAGATACGAAACTCTCTTTTTATTTTGCATATTGGGAAATATATATATATATTATATATGTTTTTGAATCTATTCATATAGAAAATTAAAAAATAAATAAATTGTTTGCTGTGGAGGTTAAATATACAACTTTAGACGGGAGTCAAAGCACCAAAATTATAAGACAAACACGGATTTCTATTTTTCTTTCATGTATTTGCATGAATATATGTTAAAAAAAAAGGGTGAGAAAATGAAAAGGCAAAATTATGTAAGATGATATATACATAATATGAGACCATATTGCAAGTAAAATTTATACATTCATTATATAATGGATAAGAATACCTTTTATATACACTAGATGACTGTGTATAAAAGAAAAAAAAAAGAAAAAAGACTTAATAAAAGGAGTTAATTAGAGGAAAAAAAAAAAAGAATATGGTAACATAAAAGTGTGTGATGGTTAGATGATGGTTTCAAGTGTAAAAATATATATAGATGTTATAGGTAGTGAGTAAAGGAAAAGTAAGTAGGAGAGAAAAATATAATGAGGTAAAAAAATTATATTTAAAATTATGGAGTCCAAACTGAAAATGTTTCGACATGAGTGCGGTAATTTATAAACTCGAGATCTATTGTAATTTTAATAAATTTTTAAGAGCATGAGCATGAACATCATTTAAAGTTAATACGCAAAATATAGACATACACTGCAGGAAAAAAAAGGCTATGAAAAAACAAGCTAAAGAAATAAATCTTTTGAGCATAGTACAAGATCGTATACAGTTGCCATTAAAATAAAGGTAAAATAATTTTCATCTACCACCAAACTTACTTAGCATTTAATAGCTGCATCAACTCATACAAACCAACCCTTTTCTCCACTTTACTATAAAAAAACAATAAAAATGCACTGTATATTTTCAATGAGCTATAATAATTTCTTCAAAATTTTCTTGGATTTTTTTCCCTTCGATTTTGTTGAAATAAAACTAAACTTTAATTTTATTTGTTTATTATTATTATTATTATTATTATTATTATTATTATTATTACAATCATCTCTTAATCGACATGGTTACATCCATCAATATTGGCTCATATCGAAGATTAAGAAGTCATGAAGATGGAGTTGAAGCTGATTTTCGAGAAGATGAAATTAGTACCAGTAGATCAAGAAAATGGAGGAGTTTCAAAAGGTTTAGGGTTTATAGAAGGAGGAGATTTTTCAAGCTGAGAATCCCTACTTTGAGAAAGTATAGAGGTAGGCTAGCAAAGAGGGTAAGATTTTCATGGAATAAAGTTTTCAAGAGGTTTAAGGAAAGTCGGTCTCATTTTGGTGATCTTTTTGCTGGAATTGCCTTTTCTTTCATGTTAATCCTACCCCAATCAAGAAGAAGGTTTAGGGTTGGTTTATTTTTCCAAAAGACTTTCCTTCTCTATTTTCTTTTAGAAATTTCTATGCTCTTATTACGAGACCATATCATCAGTATAATAAAATTAAATTGATTGTAGAAGATATTAGTGCAAACAAATTTAAAGAGTTTGATTACGATTGAAAAACATCTGAATCGTTTATTAATATGACAAGACCGATCTTGTTATAACCGTTATGGGATCGTAGAATTTTCTTTTCTTTATATTTGTTATAATTAAAACTTTACGATTATCAAATATTATGTTATTAGATTTTATAAGTTTTACGCATCATTGCTTGAAGCATTAAGCAGTCTTGACTCTTCAGAGACGATACTTATGGCCTAAATCTTCAAGTGGTGATTATTAACAGAATACAAAAAGAAGAATGGAGGAATTATATATATATATATATATATATTTTATTTAATGAAAATAATTTCTTATCATTTTTATGGGAGTCTTTCGTGATGATTAGTTTATACTACTTACCACCGTTAATTCGTTATCAACTTTACCTCTCTAGTTTAAATTACTTGTCTCTATTGGCCCCAAAAAAAATTACTTGTTATTTAAGCTACTATTAATTATAAAAACTTGAGATCACTGCAAAAAATACTTTGCCATTGCTTTTGTACCATTTTCTGCTGGGCTGTGGTGTTTATTGTGATGAAATAAAAGGGTTTTAGTGAGGTCTAGGAATTAAGACATATATTATTGGGTTCTTTTTATACTAAATGTTGTTTATTATTAGGTTTTACTAATGCAAACTATAACACTTGTTTTATTGGTGAATTTAGGAGGCAGTGGTTGGTTGTAATTGTAGCCTTTTAGTTTGATCTTTTGAGAAGATAGTTTTAGGCTGAGCTTGGATAGTTGGGTATTTTTGGAAATGAAATAAACCTATGAAAGAGAGGATGATGTTTTGGTTATTTAATACATGGTGAAAATGGATCATGGAGTAGAATTGAGTTCAAATGTTTGACTAATTTTATGAAAATACATTTTCATTGATAAATACTTTTCCTCAAAAAGAGGCCTAAGTGTGCTAATTAAAGTAAGATTTTCACATAATAAAGTTTTTAAGAGGCTTTTTTTACCGAAATTGGCTTTTAATACAAGTTAATAGTATCCCTATTAAGAAAAAAATTTAAATTTTGTGCTTTCTTAATAAGGTTGCTCTTTTGAAATATCGTCAAATCTGTATCAAGTGATTGAACGAGACATACAAGAAGGTTAAGATGTCAAACTGAGACACTAAGAATATAAATATAATTTTAATTTTAATTTTTTAAAAAATATAAGAAACTAGTAATGGCATTAAACTACAAATTTAAATAAATTAAAATTTAAATATTCGAATAAATTACATGTTTACGTATTGTATAGTATTGTACTTCAAATAAATTAAACTTACAAATTTATTTATAATTGGAAAAAGGCTAAATTTAGTGCTTGAACTTTGTATAAAAATTTAATTTAGTACTTGAACTTTGGAATTGTCGATTTGATAGGGTAAATTACATTAACACATATTAACGTTTGTGGGTAAGTCTATTTAAGAAATTAACATTTTAAGTAGTTAAGAATAACAATTAATAATTGGAAATATATTCATTTAAGGTATTAACATTTCGATAATTAACAAGAAGAATCAATGTTTCACAAAGTTTGTCGAAATTAATGAAACTTTCCTTAAACAAACTTTGTGACACTGATACCTCATTTGACTACTTTACAAAACATTTATTTCTCTTTTTAACCACTTGAAATATTGATACCTCAAATAAACTTATCCCTATATCTTAACATTTATAAGTCATACGCTAGGAACAAGAAGGTTCGTTGTACAATTTGGATGATTACAAAAATAGAGCGTACCTCTCTCCTTTAGGATCCTTTCACTTCTATTGTTTAGGAACAAAGACTTCGCCTAATTCTTTTGAATCCTAGCCTGGTTTTCCCTCCTAACCAATTACATTACAACCAATAAAAAAACTTAGTTAACGAACAAGTTTATGCGTCGCCAATGCAGCGGCTTGTCAAGCATTTAACAAACTCACACCATCCATTTCAAATAAGATTCATCTTGTGGACACATAGGCAATTCAACTCGTGGGATTTCTTTTTTCTCTTTTCATTCTTACTTATGTGGGTTTTCTGATAATAGGGAGATATTAGTACCCTCTTGTAGAATTCATCAAATTAAATACCAAATTAAACTTTTTTTGGTTATTTTTACTACGTTATTAATATTTTTCGCTCTATTTCGGATGTAGAAAAGACAGTCTATTGGTGTTAGATGAAGTTAAGGAAGTTGTAAAAAATTCAATGATATGTTGTCTATTCCAAGTTAACGAGATATTTAAAATAGCCACAAAATGTTTGATTAGGTATTACATTTGTAATTTAAAGGTTCATGTACCGAATTAAATATTCATGCAAAGTTTAAATACTAAATATGACATTTATCCTTTTATATTTTGTCGTGTGATTGATCAAATAGGTTAACTTATTTTAATAGTTGTTGTTTGTGTTTTAGGAAAAAAAGTTGTCATTATTTTGATTTTAACATATGGAATGTTGAGTGTGGTTATGCTAGGAAAAAAAATGGTTATCATAATTTTGATTTTAACATATGGAATATTGAATGTGATTAGTTCAACATATTATAACAATTGAAAAACCACCTGCCCTATTTCTACTTTGACAATCATATGCTAAAACTTTAAATCATGCTAGGAAAATTAGGTAGCATTTGCATGCTTAGTTAATCTATGTGGGTTAGCCTGTTCTTTATTTTTGTTATATTTAACCAACACAGATGCAAACTTTTAAGATTTAGTTTTTATAAAACCACTTTACTTTACTCTTAAATAAGACCACCAATTGAAATTACTTTGCATCTACTTCGCATTCATTATAATCATAAGCCACTAAGCACTTTCATCTCATTAGAAAATTCCCACAACGCATACAACCTAAATTGGTGCAACTTTTAGGTATCGTATTTGCCCCACATTCATAAGATGAAGGTTTGGTCTAGTATATAAGTAGGAAAAGATTTTAATGGCTTGAATGAGTTATAATAGTATGATCGAGTCATTGTTAGATTGGTTGGGTTATATATAGGCTTAGCCTATGTGATGTTAATTGGAGTAGACTTAATAGACTAACTTTTTCTAATTTTTTGGGATGGTTTTGTGATAATAACCATTAGCACTATCAATCTAATGCCTTACTTTACCTCTCTCACTTACTAGCTACTATATTAGTAAAACCAAGTGCAGTGGGATGTGTATTTATTTGTAACTTTTCCAAAAAGGTGCACAAAACTTGGGATCCTACCTGTGAAACTTTGTAATAAGCTTTTGAGTCGTTGATTAAAATTTTCTATATGGAATGTGACAAATACCTTAATTTTTAGAATGTTTTTGTGAGTATCAATCCAATGCCTCGCTTTACCTCTCTCACTTGCTAACTATTGTAATAGTAAAAGGAAGTGTAGTAGGATGTGTATTTATTTGTGCTTTTTCTAAAAAAGTGCACTAAACTTTAGATTCAACCTGTGAAACTTTGTAAGAAGCTTTTGAGCTACTGATTAGATCTTTTAATTAAAGTGGTGCAAAATTTCCTCTTTTACGTGGTCCTAAGTATGATTCGATCTAGGCATTGCATAAAAATCCTAGGCTTTGATTTTTTTTTTTTTAATTTTCAAGACATCTATCTATCATATTTGTTCATTATTTTAATGGCTAGTTGTTAAATTTGATTAAAATCAATTTTTTTTATAACTTATGATAATCCATTCACCTCCCCTAAATTGCCACTTTAGTTGTTACATGGCACTAATAAAAATAATACCTAAAAGTAAAGGCTTTAACATAAGTTATTAATGCCTACTTTGCTTTTGCAAAAGATAAATACATTTTGTATATTATCCATCTTTTATTTTTTCAGCTTTGTATATTCGTATTTTATGACTATTTGTCACATTACTTAGTAAAGCAAGTATCACTATGTTGGACCAAGATGGTGATTATCAACCCTAAAAAAGTAAAAAATAAAATAAAATAAAATATAAAAAAGGAAATGAGCAAAATAACTAACTTTTTTCTTTCAATTTTTATTTTTGAAAGCAAAATCCAATTTAATAGCAACAATTTGCAAACTAATTTCTTTTAATTCCAGTATCTATAATGTTAGGGTGAACGATGAGTAAAAAGGTTATTGGTGACACCATATATTTTTTTTCCTCTCCTATTCAATTTTTTTTTATATATATTTTTTTTTCTATTATATTATTAGTTAAATAATCATAAAAACAAGTGTAAATTATAAAATTTAAGGTGCATACAGGGAAAAGGAAAAAAATATTTTAGTTCTTTTAAAAATTTACAATTATCACTGGGATAAAAATAATTCTAATTTTAGGCAAATTGATCTTTCTCTTAAAGAAACGAGGTCATAAGTGTCTGACCTTATCTCTTTAAGAGATAAGGTTCTCATGTGTGGAGGTACCTCCTCTCTTAAAGAGATGAGGTTTCACTTAGCTAGTGACCTCGTCTCTATTCTCGTCGTATTCTTCCTTTTGTCGTTTCCTTCAAACTTAAAAAAAAAAAAAAACAAACATAAACCATAATGGCCATTTTGCCATTGACAATGTAAAAAAAAAAAATCCCAAATCTCTTGTCAAACTTAACCCTAATTCCTGCATTGCAAAGCATTTGAAGCTTCAAATTGGCGTCTGATCATCAAGCGTCGTAGAGTCAATAATTGGCACAAAAATCAACTGATTGGAGCAAAATTTCAACCAGAAGATGCATGTGATCTCGTAGGTATGCCTTATTTCTCACTATAAATTGATTTTATGGTTGATAATGAAGAAAAGATATAGTATTGGAAATCATGCTAGTTTCTCTCTCTGAGGATATTATTTGTACTCATCTGAATGTTATAAATTACTAATTACACTTGTCATAGTAGATGTCTAAATCAAATATAGGACTTGATAATTTACTAAGTATTCATGATAAGTAGTTTATTAATACCTAGGCATGATAAAATTTTAAGCAATGCAGTATGAAGCAACTAATCATAAAAAATCCGATTAAATTGGAGAGGATTAGACATTATCACCACAATCTGTGGAAGGAATTTTTATGGTTTAGAAAAACAAAATTAGCATGCCAATACTATACTTAGTATTGATTTATACTATTCCATAGATGTCATTGTAGCGATTGAACATTGCATGTAGCTAAGCCTTACTTCTTGTATTGAAGATTATAATCATCTCATCAATGAAATATTTTGATAAGAATGAGATGGAAACTTGCATTAGTAAATATGGTAATATTATGGGAGTGCAACTTCACATCATTTGCAATAAACTTAAGTTGAATAGTCTACACATCGGATTGAGCTATATCATAGGATAGCTATTGCAGATAGGACGCCACGTTATGAATTATTCAGTGATGATGATGATGCACAAGAACATTGGTGCACACAGAAGATCAATAGCTATATACATCCAGATATTTGAAAAAAATTACAATAGAGCTTGAGGGCGCCCTGGAATTAATAGCCAGAGTTGGGAATTCAAACCCTAGTCCAAATCAGACAACAATGGCTTATAGGTTCAGATGATAACTTGAAATGGATTACCTAATTGGGTTGTGGTCATGATACTAATGCGATGCAAGACCATCAGTAAGTGTGTTCAGTGACGACTATGATGATAATAGAAATGATTTTGTGTCGTGTTTGTCCAGCAGATTGTTGCTACTGATATACAAAATAAAGACATGATTGGCACCATTTCGTGGCTTCTACAATGTTGATGTAGTAAGAGCTCAATGTGGTACCTTTTTCATTGCTAATTTGGTAGTGGTTATTTGTATTTGATGATGAGCAAGAAATGAGTGTTGGAAATTAGAACTTCAACGATGAATTCAAGGTTAGGATGCGATTTGAGACTAAAGATCATCTCATACGAGTAGTTAAATATAGCGCATATCGAACCATTACAACTTTAAGGTGGTGAACTCGGACCCAGATCATGGGTAGTAAATATACTGATATCCATAATAGATTGTAAGTGGAGACTAGGGCGGTTACAAGAAACATGTGGTGGTTTCACATCACTAAATATAAAGGACCCCTACACTTGCTTGGATAAAATCTCTAGATAGGATCACTCTCAATTAGACTTTACCAGCATATCCAAATGCATTATGTTGGAGATTCGTAATTCTCCAGATATGAGGGAAAAGACCTAAATTGACAGTCTTTAAAGAGTTTGGGTGTAATGTTCATATGAAGAGAATTCGTAAGGTGAAGCAAAAAGCTAATGGGCAAGTGTGGAAGTTGGGAAGATTCATATGTGGAGCTCTCGCATATACTTAATGTGATAACATAGGCAAATCCAAGAACAAAGGTTGAGTGGAGAACTCTTAGTTCGAATACTGAGGAACGTCTTCCTTAACAAACTCTTTTGGCATTTGCTCCTTGCATTGAAGTGTTTAGTATTGCAAGTATGTTTTGAATACATGATTGAATTTAGTTATAAAAGCTTGATATAAGTCAATTAAGTTATATCTACTAATTCTTTACAGACCCATGATTACAATTGATGGCACCTTCTTGTATGGTAAGTACAAGCACAAATTGCTCATCAGTAGCAGTAGATGGGGCAAATCATATTGTTCCATTGGTGTATGCTCTTATCAAGAAGAGCAAGAGGACATAGAGTTGGTTCCTTACAAAATTGCTGGAACACATTATCAAGTATCGATCCATTTACTTGATATCTAACTAGCATGCCAATATTAATACTACAGTTGAATGTGAGAAAACTGTGTGGCCTAGAGGTTAGCTTTGGCGCTGGTGTATTTGGCATGTTGCCAGCAACTTCAACTCGAAGTAAAAAGTAAAGAATGTAAGAAAATTTAAAAGAGCAGCATACCAAATCCGAATGAGAAAGTTTCATGAAGCAAATAAAGTGTCCATAGACATCGGTATTTTCGCGAATTGCCTTCATATATGTTGACTTTATCTTATGATAAAGGTGTAAGGTTTGGAATTGGTAAAACAAACATGGTTGAAAATTACAATTCACTCTAAAAGATGCTCGGTGCTTACTTGTGGCAGCCTTAGTGAAAAAAAACCTTTTACAATTGCAACTCAATATTCAACGGTAAACATAGGAGGCGGGTGTAAAGCAATGAATTTAGGTAAGTTGCTAAAAACTTATGCTGCAAAGAAGTTTGGGAGGTAGAACAACGTATCAAGTACCAATCAGGTAATATGTTTCGACTATCAGGAATGTATATTTGAGGTTCTAACTGCTTCATTCCCTATAATGTATTGTTAAAAGGGAGATCACATACAAAAAAGTCAAGTTAAGAGAGGGCAAATGCCTGTAATAAGGTAGATCTATAAAATTTCATGCTCACATGTAATGGTAGTAATGGATACTCTACACATGGATAGTGTTGCCCAAGTAGGGCAGTGTGTACAGGTGGGAGAATCAACTAATGGTTATGGGCGTTCCTTCATACAGCAGATAAGGCTAATTGGACTCCTATGGATATACCAAAATGACACCTCATACCAGGACTTATTAAGAAAAAAGGGTGGGTCTAAGGAAAAATGCTTCCAGAATAAGATGGACATTCGAGATGCCCCACAAGGTTACTCATGTGATTCATGCGGTAGATAGGGCACACATTAAAAGTTGTCCAAATAGGTAAGTGGTTAGCTAGACAGTTATGGCCCAGTCCAGTCGTCGAGGTATTTTTTTGTTTATTTGATTTGTTTTACTGCACTTGTGTAGCATACTTTATCTGTTGTTTGCTCCGTTTGGTACCTATACCTTTGCTAATACTGTTCATTACTTTCTTCCTTATAGATAGATTCAAAACCACTTGATGACTCCATACTTATAGGGCAGCATGTTAATAGATTGGAGCTGGCATGGAAGGGACAGGTAAGATTATTTCCTCATCCCATTACTTAGATCATTTAGAGAATATTTCTTACGAATTTGTTCTAAAATGCAGTAGCATGTGGTATTACATTGTCGCCGGAAAGAGGCAAGGCTGAGGCTACAGGATAGCATGCCTACACACATATACAGTTGTCTTGTTCCGTTCCTGTCACATGTTGGTTTCATGACACATATACCATTTATACAGCTGGATTGACACCTGATTATTGCTTTAGTTGATAGGTGGCATCCTAAGGCCTATACCTTTCACATGCCAACAGAGGAGTGGATGTGAATTGTAAGATGCTGCATCACCTACTGGCCTTCCCACTGATGAGCAGGCAGTTACTTGCACAGATGCATTGGGTAGGGTTGTGCGGCCAGTTATTAGGAGTTAAATCTATGGTAGGTGTGGATATTGATGTTAATCACCTGAAGATGCCATGGTTAGATGCACAGTTTAGAGTGTTACTTGATCATGCAGATGATATTATGATTCGACGCCATGTTATGGCATACATTCTACTGCTATTAAGGGGTTTATCCCTGCGAACAAATTATCCAATTTGGTTCATGTCATGTACCTCCAATCACTTGAGGACTTTGACAAAGCAGGCTAGTATGCATAGGGAGCAGCTTGCTTGGCATGGCTATATAGGCAGCTATGCATGGCTTCCCACATAAAGACGAGTGACATAGCAGGACCCTTTGTAATTCTATAGATCTGGGCCTGGGAGCACTTCCCACACATTAGCTTGTTATGTCGATAGATCACAACAGTTATGTGGGGCCCCCACTCATCAGCTATTGGGGTGCCACTTTTGATGTCACTTGATCCCCTACACATTTGTTATTTGAGTATAAGGGGTCCTTCAATTGTTAGATCCCTCGCCAGATATGATTTTGTATGTCCTATGTGATCAAATATGCACAATTTCACTATGTTTACTTATGTATAGCTTACTTTTTTCTTGAACAAGTTGTTTGAGATCTCTATTCCATTATTATGGATTCCCTACTTAAGTACTATCAGGCTGATAGTGATATATAGCATGTACGAATTCTTCTTGTTTGCTTTCATATTGTCGAACACTATTATCCAAATAGAGTGCTAAGATAATTTGGTGGTTTCCATGGGATCCCAAACCGTCTAGCTGATATGAGAGCCCTACATAAGCTGGACCTACAGAGGCGTTCCGAGTGAAACTGGGTTGCAGAGTACACTAGGTGGGTAACTGAGTAGGATGATAGGCACAATCGCATTGCTGAGATGCCAGATATCCCCGCTGGTACATCTAGAGTTTATTTTGACTGGAATAATGCAATCATTAGGTACTGGATCGGTCATACAAGGGCTATTATATGGTATATGGTAAGTTCAACAATTAGATAAGTTATATATGGATATATACTGTATTTGTTATTCCCTGATCTACATGTTTGTTATTGCTTGCAGGCATATTTCATTTACAGAGTCCCAGACATGTTACCAAAGAACACTCTTGCCACTACACGAGACGTTATTCATGTAGTAGATGAGTTCATAAGACTTAATTTGAATGATCTAGCGCCAGCACCAACATGAGCACTAGATGACCCACAACCTCAGCTTGTATAGAGATGATAGCTACAGAAAGAGAGATGTGAGTGGAGACAGGTCAAAAGTGAGAGCGAGGTTGAGCTATCCATATCAGAGACGAGCCTTTGCCCTTACATGTACATGTACCCGATGAGCTTGGCCTTTCACTATTTCGTTATAACAAGCTTGGTCCATCATCATATGATCATCTTGCGGAGACTCCAATGCCAGACATCTCATACACAGAGTTCCATACCTTCTCTTGCTCCACAAAAGAGGCGATTGTCACCGCCACATGATATGGTGGAGAGACTCACCCAGGTGGATTCAGTCCCTGTCCCACTTCATCCTTATAGTGCTGGTGATGAAGATATGGATGCCACACTTACACATATTGATTCATTTATTGAGCATCCCCATCAGGATGAGCATTAGCGTATACCATTCTCTCGGACTTTTATTAGATGGAGACGAAGGAGATGAGGCACCCAAGAGTAGAGATTATATAAGTTCTTATCCTTTATGATTGTTATATATATATTCTTATCTTTTACGATTGTTGTATATAGAATTTTCATATACTTTTGATGTAATTAACAGAATATTAATGCAATCATTTCATATTATGTTTTATGAGTTTTTTATTACGTTTGTGGTAAAAAGTTTGACAATAATGTCGTGATTGAATGGATTGGGTTTGAGAATACCATTATGGTTGGGCTATGAAGTTTGGAAGTTGTCTACCCATAGTAGATGATGGCTGATAAATAATTTATATAGTTGATTGTGTATACTTTTGATAGGTTATAACAATTAATGTAAAAAAGGAGTGATTTATGAGATGTATATGGGTATGGATAAAAATAATGCTGACTTTTCTTTTGAAAAGATAAGGTACTTCCGTGTAGAAGACTTCATCTCTTGAGTGAGACCTCATCTCTTCACGAGAGGAGGTACATACAAATTATAATGAACCTCTTTTTGAAGAGGCGAGTTCAGACACTAAAATATTAATATTATTTATCTAAAATTAATATTATTTTCATTTCAGTGGTAATTTTATAATTAAAAAAAACTAAAATATTTTTTTCCTTTCCCGTACATACTATCAAAATATGTCAATATTTGCATCTTGTATTTTATAATTATTTGCAAAAGGAAAAAAAAAAAAACTAATCAATCATTGGATGCGGATCCCATTGGATCATTTCAATCCGGTCCAACTCAAACCGACCGCAGAAGAGTAAAAAACCCCAATCCCAAACCCCAAAAGGCTTTAAAAGCTTCAACATCAGTCTTCATACACAGGCACTTCTCTCTGTCTCTTACCACCTCCTTTTTGGGAACCATGAAGCTCCTTCTTCAATCCCTAGCTGGTATTTCCGGTCACCGGAGATCGTGGCTTGTTAAATCCCTAGGTCGCCGCTACTTTGCTGCTTCGGCGGATGAGCTCAACAAGAGGAACTACGCAGATGATGCGGCCGGATACAACTCCGTCATTGGTACCGTTAATTTTCAACGAAGGTATGGACATTTCAATGCTATTAGCAATCTTGATTCTGCTGTGAGTTCGGTTAAGGTTTTGGAGTTGCAAGTTGAATTGTTTGAGCTGTTTGGTGGACTAGGAAGCCATTGTTCTTGTAAGTTAGTTATACCTGTAGTTCACGTACTTTGTGATGAACATGTGGCGATGCCGGATTTAAGTATTTTGCACGGAGCCTGTATTGCTATTGTTTTTGCCGATGTATTACCATATATTAGAGTATGGTATTTTCCGTGGTGATCCAAATTTGTCGTGATTTAGTCTTTACACTTGTCAAATATTATCTTGTGTTGCCACTTGCCAAGGCTTAATTCTCCTTGGTCTCCATTGGGATCAATCAGGCTCAATTCTCTCTCCTCCCAGCTGTAACATGCAATAGTTGCTCAAATATGTACTTATTAGTTTTTCAAAATGGTAACCGCCCTTTGGCAAAATATTTAATTAAATAGTTGAAGTTTGAAATTAATTAAATTAGTACTTAAACTTTAAAATTGACCGATTTAGTAGCTTAAAGAACTTTTTTTATATACCAACAGTATCCCATCAAGTTTCTTCAGATATTATATTGATCATTTTTAAAATCTTTCAATACTAAATTATCAAATTTTAAAGTTTAGGAATATAATTGTATATCTTGCTAAAGTTTAAATACCATTTATGATATTATCTTTTTCAAAATGATCTCCTCTTTATGAAAAGTTGAGATCATATTAGCATTTTCCATTGACATTTTACCACTAGCTGCTTGGCCTGCTACCTTCACCTTCTATCACCATCTAAGCTAAGAGGAACCAGTTACCTCAACCTATGAGTAATTTGAGCACTTACGAGATAATTATTCTTGTAAGTTACAGTCAGCACTTGGTTTCGTATTGTAATTACATGTTATTTCATGCTGATCATAGGGTGGAGATAGTCATTTCATGCTGAGTATTTTTAGTGTTTTATAAAACCAATCACAGAAATCAATTAATGCTGATTTTAGGTTTTCTTATTCCATTCATATATGAAAGTATATGATTGATAAAAAAGTGCAAGGCAATTTTTTCTGTAAGTTTGCATTTGTTTCGCAAAGAATTCCCTATTTGTTCAATGTTTGGCTCCATGCAGTCATTATAATTATCAAATTTTAGAGTGTTAACCCACTTTTTGATGGATGGTTGGGGGTTGTGACATGAACAACCTTATAAGACCATTACACCAAATATAGCTTGCATTATTTATGTTTGCAGTTGTTATTGAAAACTTATCTTGGGAGTGTAAGTGGCAGTAGTTAATGCTAGCATAAAAAGTGACCCAGAAATGAGAGAGATCATTCTTTTTCCATTCTGCAAAGAAGGGGGGAAGCTTTCATTTTCTATTTGAAAATATCTAGTTTTTTATTCAGAAATGTTTTTTTCTATTACACGATCCAGAAGACATTTGCTTCTAAACAAATTCATCTTTCCCAATATAAACTTGCTTGAGTACACTAATTCTTAATTAATGAGGGTGAGCCTTGGCACAACTGATTAAGTTGCTCCTTGCTAAACTAAAGATAACAGGTTCAAGTGTGGGAACAACCTCTTTGAATATGTGGGTAAAATTGTGTACGCATGCAGCAGTTCTCTATATTCCCTCTTGGCTGCTGAAGTGCTACACTGAACTGGGCTGAAACCTTATATAAATATATATTTTTTCAGTGATGTGTTGCAGTTTGCTGTTTCAATCTTGATATTCTTTTCATCT
This sequence comes from Combretum micranthum, assembly GCA_024138025.1. Lineage (NCBI taxonomy): Eukaryota > Viridiplantae > Streptophyta > Magnoliopsida > Myrtales > Combretaceae > Combretum > Combretum micranthum. Next base: position 115,902 of record JAMXBD010001881.1, read on the forward strand.
GTTGAAATGGTGCTTTTGGTTATATACATTTCAAGTCATCTTATTTTGGCAATGCTCAATATTGCTGTCCAATTGGAATTCATAAATGTGTAAACCCATATTTGCTGAGTATGATTAATGTTGGCACTGATTGTTGAAAATATTGTAAAAAAATGAGAGAAATTATTAACTTTTCTCATTCATAAGATGATATTTTTACAGAATTTTAGATGGATATATAAAGATACATGCTAAGGCTATATAAAGAAAAAAACTATGTTTATTCAATCCCTATTTAATCCATGATTTTAGGGATACCAAAATATTTTACGCCCTTAATTAGTCCTAGAAATCAGGAAATTAATTACAAATTATAATTATAATTGTATTTTCCGCACTCCCTCTCAGCTAGAGAATAGGTGTTTTTCATTTCCAACTTGAAATAATCTCATGAAAGGGTGTACAATTGAGTCCCTTAGATATGACATCTTCCAATTGATTTCCAAAGGATATGTACGGTGTGTAGATTAGACCACTTTTCAATTTTTCTTTGATGAAGTATCGGTCTATCTCGATATGTTTTGTTCTATCACGCTAAATAGGTTTATGAGCTATATTGATTGCTGATTTGTTGTCACAGTAAAGCTTTATAGGTCCCTCCCGCTTGATCTTCAAGTTATCTAGGATGCTTTTCAGCCATAGTAATTCACACACACTTTGTGCCATTGCTCTGAATTCTAATTCAGCACTAGGTTTTGCTACCACATTCTGTTTTTTGCTCTTCCATGTCATCAAATTACCACCCAAAAATGTACATTAGCCAAAGGTAAATCTTCTGTCGGTAGTAGATCCTGCATAATATGCATCTATAGAAACTTCTAAGGGAAGTCCAACATTTCTTCTAAATGAAATCCCTTTGCCTAGACAACTCTTTAAGTAATGGAGTACTCTATATATTGCTTGTAAATGTGCTTCCCTTGGTTCATGCATAAACTAACTAATAACACTTATTGAATAAGCAATGTCAGGACGGGTATGAGCTAGATAGATAAGCTTTCCTACCAAACGCCGATACATCTCCTTATCTACAACCAGGTCTTCTCTAGCTTCATTAAGTGTGTGATTTGGCTTGATAGGATTGGAGGCTCGTTTGCAAGCAAGCTTCCTTGTTTTCTTTAATAAGTCTGTTACATATTTCTGCTGTGAAATAAAGATATCCTGTCTTGAGTATGCCACTTGAATTCCAAAGATATATTTCAGCCTCCCAAGCTCTTTTATCTCAAATTCCCTAATTAGATCCTGCTTCAAAGCTTCTTTCTCCTTCTCATCATTTCTTGTGACTATTATGTCAAGAATATGGAAGCATGTGGTCGGCCCTGTCCAAGTCTTGGAACATCAACAATTTCCATGGAGTGCATTAACCATGGAGGAGAGTGTGGTTTGCAACAATAATGGGCATGTTTATGGGCTAGAGAGTGGTCCATAATGATGGATTTTTGTTCCTTTTTGGGTCCACTTTTCAATTTTTATTTCGAAAATAAGCTTGTTGTAAAACTTAATACGGATATAGGTGTATGAAGGCGTTGTCTTTGACAAGGCTTTTGATTTTACACTATAGGCGCCGTCTTCAATAATGCCTTCAGTGTATTGATAGATGACACCTTCAATTTACATTAAAGGCGCTGTTGAAGACGGCTCCTATAGTGTGAAATCGAAGGCACTAGCAAAGAGAGTGCCTTCACTCACCCATTTCCGTATTAAGTTTTACAACAAGCCTGTTTACGGGATAAAGTTTAATACGATCCAAAATGTAATGAAAACCCATAATAATGAGAGGTGGGGTTCTTGCCGAAATACCGTAAGGCAATTTGACTTAAGCATCTTTTTCATTATATGAACATATCATTTTTCACTATTAACTCATGTGAAATTTCTCTCTCCCACTTTCTTCTTCTTTTTGGATTGCGAACACTCCCCTCAAGTTCAACTGCGTTGGTCCAGTTGTAACTTGCATTCAACCTTATGAGCCTAAGCTTGTACTTTAAGTAGAGCCTTGGAGACCACAGTTCTTCAACTGCATTTTTTGCATGGGCTTATGCTTCTCTTGAGTCTCGGAGGCCATAGAACTTCAACACATTGGGTCTTCCTCATTGAGCCTTCATTTGCTTGGGCTTCAAGTCTTGGGCCACAAGACTTCAACATTAACATGGCTTGGCTTTGTAAGTTAGTCGGCCCACTTGGACCTCTTTTTTGCAACAACATGGACCGTCACCAACACAAGTCGGATCTTCATGGGCTGCGCAGTCATATAGACTCTAATTCCATATTGTAATAAATGAGAGAAATACAAGGGAAATTATTTACTTTTCTCATTCATAAGATGATATTCTACAAAGCTTTACATGGGCATGTAATGATACATGCTAAGGCTAAAAAAGAAAAATACCATGTCTATTCCACTCCTATTTAATTCCATAATTTTAGGGATACCAAAAGTATTTTACAACCATATTTTACACCCTTAATTGGTCCTAGAAATGAGAAAATTAATTACAAATCATAATTACAACTGTATTTGCAATAGAAAATAATAGATATGGGACTGTTTGTTTCATCTTATTTTTGTTGTTTTTAAATAGGTGTTTATCAAGAAATAGATACAGACGAAAAAAAAGACATTTTTACTCATAAACAGATCAAATGGATCAGATAAAGATAATATAAAATGCATATCAGATATAAATAAAATACAGATGAAAATTAGACAATCTAAATAGACCCATAATTTCTTATAGGATTCTTAATTTGGTGCGATAACAGTGTTTGATGAGTTTGGGGTTGCAGGGGATATATTTTAAGTATCAATAAGATTAGGATTTATATTGTAAGGATTGCTTTGGATGGGACTAAAAATTTATGGTTTGAATTTGATCAATTTTGATGATGATAGGTATTTTTTGCTGAGAGATGTATATGGTGATATGTTGTTGGATGGAGTGCAACCAACAAGGGATGTTTTCCATTCACTGATGGTAGGAACAATGAAAGGTGCTCGCTTGCAGGATGCTTTCTTCTTCAGAGATGAAATGAAATCCATGGGTTTAGTCCCTGATGTAAGTAATTATTATATTTTTCCAATGCTTTTTATATTATTATACATTCTAAACATTTAACTTGAAAGAAGCATCTATAAAAGGGAGTAGAAAAATTCTTTGTGAGAGGATCATTGACCAAATATAAAACCCTAACTATTAAACGTTTGCAATTACTGTCCGGCTATAGATACAAAAAACTTACCCTTGGTATTGGCTTAAAGAAATTTTTTACTTTTGGAATGAATGGGAGTTGTTATGGCAGAATGAACTGAGCAGTTTTTCTTTTTATTATATATAGGCTGCTTTTAAAAGCATTCATTCTATTCTCATGTTGAATTATCCATTTAAGTATGCTAATCTTGGAAGAAGAAATTGCTCAAACAGCTAAAGATTTAGATTACTTTTAAAAGGATTGTATTTCTTCTCATTAGGCTTGCTTCTCTTTAAATGTAACAGGGTATCAAAGTCATTTCTCTCAGCTGATTATGTATTATTCTTTTATGTCTTAGGTTGCTTTGTTCAATTTTTTGATCTCTACATGTGGAAAATGCAAAAATTCAGATCAGGCTATCCGGGTACTTGACATCCTATACACAATTTAATTTGGCATGATTTTGTGGTATTAACTTTGTTTAGTTGGTTTATTAATTATGACCTTTCCCCGCCGCCCCCCCCCCGCCCCAGATTTTTAGAAGAAATGAAGAATATGAAGTAAAGCCAAATGGACAGACTTATATATGCTTACTCAACGCATGTGCTGCAGCAGGCCGATTAGATCTAGTGTACGCTAGCAGTTCCTAACTTCTTCTAGCCATAATTTTTTTAATGATTTATGTTCTCTAGTTTCTTGCTCCAGTATGTGTGTGTATTTACAAGGTGAAACATGTATGTATATCTTCCTTTTCTTCTTTCTTTTCTTCTTTTTCTTGTTAAGTTGTTAGGCTAACTTTTTGCTGGAATATAAACGGGTGGAAATTCGAAATTATCACTGTATGGTAAAAGAGACAAAGTAGATTTATGTGTAAAACATAGTAACCCTTTCCGTGGTGGCTGGTCTTGCGTCTTTAAGTTCTTTTTAATCTAAAGCTCTTTTACAAGTACAAATTTGATACAATGTGATTCACATCTAGGTATGCAATCGTACGTGACATGACTGCTGCTGGAGCTGGTTTAAATAAATTCTGTTATGCTGGGCTTATAACAGCACACAAGAACAAGACACCTTTAACAGATGATACAGCCACAAAAGTATGTAAATTTTCTTTCTTTTCCTATGAATTCTATGTTACCAAGTGTCAGTTTAGTTTTGTAACTGTCTTAACCTACTCTTTTTCAAGATCATTGAGCTGGTTGAGCAGTCAAAAGGGTGGTCATCAGTGGAAGGAGGGTCAAATAATGTTGCTGAAAATGTGATGATGGTGTTACTGAGGAAGAGTTGTACAATCTACCTACAGCTGAATATATATACCGACGTGGAGGCTTTGTAGCCAGGCCACTTACTGTATATCATGTTGCGCTTCATGCTTGTGCTGATCTACAGAATGTAGAGGTAGATATTTAGCCAAAATATATTAGAGGAAAGTAGCGTTTACTTGTATATTGTTCTATGCTTTATGTGGGTGTCCTTACCTTTACAGTCACATCTAAGGTTGGGATATGTAACAACGTAAAATTTAGCTCTGATTTATTCTAGTCAAAATTAGTGTTTTGTTTCTCCATACGGCACTGTGTTAGTGTCCTGACGTTTACAGACATTATTGAAGTTGTGATACAAAAGTCTGCCTATTATCATTTGTGTAGCAATTTGTCTTCTATAACTGAAGCTGGAATCTCAGTCATACTATAGACTTCTGTTGAGTGGGTTATGATCTTTGCCTTGTTTTATTTATTTGCTTATATACACAGAGAGAGAGAGAGAGAGAGAACACAATATACATGGTCATGCTTTTTCTTTTTGGGGTTGGCAGAAGAAGCTGCTGCCATCTGTACATCTTCATATAAGTTTTTGTGACTTAGTCACCGATGGTTTTTTCCTTCTAGGCTATGGAAACTATTTTGGATATGCTAAAGAAGGATGGAAAAACTCCCGATGTCTTTATTGTGATGCAAACTATGAGGTAAACTTCTACAAATGTTTATCAGTAACATTCATGTGTGTGTTTCTCATGGACAAGTTGCACCAGGCCAATTATTAATTGGATACATTTTATTGTGTTTTCAGTGGACAAGTTGCCTTGGATCAATGATGGTATCAATGCATTGATTAGCTTATCAATAAGATTTTGCTTCTTTTGTTTTTTCTTCCCATTTTACACTTAGTAGTATAGTTAAAGTACCCATCGTTAAGAACAAAGTACATGGTAAATTAGCAACAGAATACACATCAAGGTACCATACATGGATCACTCCTTGTATTTTGCAAGTGGAGGTGCAAATTGAAAGATTAACCCATATGTATCGAGATGGTCTCACCTTGTTCTTTGGGGAATTACTATGACCTTGCCTCATCTATTTTGGCATCATTCCCAGGCTCCTTATATTGCTTGGCCTAGCTTTTAGCATCATCCTGTGATGTATTAAACCTTTGTCTATAAGTTGCCTTGTCGTTTCAAGACTACATACCAAACGATTGTAGCCAATAATATTGAGTGCCTTACGCAAGTGCATTGGGTCTTCTTGAGTAGCATACTGGATGAATTCACGTTGAATCTCACAGTGATCAAACATGAGATTCTGCTTTCAAATTCTGGCTAAACTAAGTGACTAACATCTAAGCTAGCTCTAAATCAAACTAACTAAACTGAAAACCTAACAAAGTGAAGGAATGCAATGCAAGCACCACGTGTTAGGAATTAGATGTACTTATCGTTTATGGTTGTATCGTTTAAACTGTTGAGTGTAGAAATCTGTCAGTTTGCTTAATTATTTGACCTCTTTCAAATATTGCCGAACGTACTTTTGTAATTCCATGACCTATATCTTCATGGCTAGTTGGCAATTTAACAAGTGCATTAAGTTCTCGGACTCATTAAAACTGATTAATCTAATCAGTAATTTTGTCCTAATTAGTGTTTACAGTGTCTACTAGTAGTAGTAGTTAATTGAGAAATGTCATTTTGAACGTGTTCTTAATTTACAGTTCAATTCAAAGGGGTGTCTTAGGCATTAATCACATTAAGCACAGAGAAATACACTTTCAACATTGGACACGAACCTGTAAACAAGCATGTAATTTCATTAATTCAAACTGTATTAGCTATGTTGCAGCATCAATTACAGCTAAGAAAGGATTAAAAAAAGCAAAAGCAACAGATAGCAAACCTAAAACAGTCCACACATTAATATGAAAACGCAAGATTCAAGAGAAGGAAAGAGGAAGACTAAGTTAACCAAAAAAAAAAAGAAAGAGGAAAACTAAGCTAGACAAAGTAAGCATGCAGATGCTGCAAGAAATCCCTTCCTAGAAGCCTAAAAAAAACTCAATCCTTCAATATGCACAAGCAGGTGTGCATAAGAGTAAAATGGCCTTTCAGGTGAAATTTGTAGATTAGGGAAAGAGACTTCATCTGAAAGAAGTTGTTCAAAGTGGTCAGACCACTTCATCTCCTTCTATGATCAGCTTTACAGCATTTAAATGAAGCTCTTGATTTCATAAAATTCCATATTTGTTTGCCTTGGCGTGATATCTCAGGTATTGGTTCAGATATATTTTCGCTAATTTCTCTTCATGCATCGGTAATTGTGAACACTGTTAATTTTTGGTCTGCAAGAAATACATGTAAACTCCATTAATAGCACTGAACTTTGTCAAACTGAATAACTTTATCCATTCCCTGCTGCCTTGCTGGATCAGATTGAAGGACGAGAGTGGCAAACCTCATAAGTAATGGCCATGTTTCTAAAGGCTGATGAAGAGACCCACGTGGATGGTTAAAGCAATAAGGATGCATCTGCTATGTACTGTTTGAGTTTTGAGAGCACTGGCATGTCAAGAGTTTCAATTCATATGTGCACTATTTGGGGTTGTTTGCCATGTAATAGGGGATGGGATTTGGGACACACTGATTTTCCCTTTAAATGTGCTCACTCAATGAAGGTTTTGAAGGGAATTTTAACTGCAAAGTGGTGACCAAGGCACCGACATTTGTCAGATGGGCTGATATATTGATTAGCTGAGCACTGGAGCTGATCCTGATAGTGGCCTTTCTGGAAGAAGGCAGTCGTATGAGAACAGGTGGACCGAGAATGAATGCTATATCTCTAGAGGTTTTAAAACTGGGAGTAAGTAGTAAAAAAAAAAATTGAGAGTGGGAATTATCTTCATCATTGGCTAAAAGGTTCCTATCAGATGTTTAGCCCCTGTTGCACTAGATTTAGGTCAGAATTAATTTTTTTAACTCCTCTATTGGTATGTAGAAGACTATGCAATTGCTCGATCAGATGGAATTAATGGAAGAAGTAAAGCTAGTTGTTATAGGTGTTTGGGTGAAAGAGATAGAGATGGTTAGTTGGCTTACCTAGTTGTTACTGCCAAGGTACTAACCATTGAAGGAGGATAGCTATTCAAAGTTGGCATACTCAGTTGTTACAGTACAGGTACTAATGAAGCACAGGATCCTAGGTTGTGCTTAGTGACTTCTCTACTCTAAGAACAAAGGAAAACACGCACAGTTAGGCCTTGTACGAGCCTGTTGTGAAATATTGATTAGAAAATATTAGTCAAACATGTATGTGTGTGTTTTTCATAAAAATGATTCTATCCCCCTTGATTATTCATTCTTTTAATCAGCTTCTGTATCTCCTTTTCCCTGTCTTTGCAACTTCTTTATCTCGGTTGTGAATGAATGTGCCATATATAATTTATGTACACATTCTTGATCAGGTGCTATCTACATGCTGGGGACATTGATCGTGGTCTTACAATATTTGAAGACTATATGAAAACAAGGAATCTTCCTCCGCAGAACTTTATGCGGTGAGCTGATTGAATGCTTTATATACTGAGTGAAAGTATCAAGAAGCTGATGTGCTTTACAGTTTGGATTTGGAACACTAATTTTATCTACTTTTATTACATCCTTTTATCTTTTATTTTTCAAGTCATACCATTATTGTCTAGACTACATTTGTTCATTTAAAGCATATTGTCTTTAGACCCTTGTAGAAGGAGCGATGGTTGGATACACACCAAGAGGAATGGAGCTTGCTCAAGAGACGCTGGTATAGTTGGGCAGTATACCTTAACTTAATTGCTTTCTAATAGCAAGAGATGACTGTTCTAAATGCGTTGCGTGTAATCATGCAGGTAAAAATGAATTCCAAGAACATTTTCTTGACCCCAAAAATGGGTAGTGACCTCCTCCTCATTGCATCTAGAGAAAAGGTGGTGTTGAATGTTGATCTTTCTGAGATGCTAACTTTATATTTTGCCTAGTTCTTTTTTTTGGTTGATGTCACGAATGGTATTTGAACTTTGATAAAATATGCAATTAGATATTTGAACTTTGAAATTAATCAATTTAATACTTGAACATTGAATTAATCAATTTAGTACTTGAAAAAACTTTTTGCGCATGCCAATAGTATCTTGTCAAGTTCTTTGAGGTATTAAATTGATCAATTTTAAAGTTCAAGTATCCAATTGATTGATTTTAAAGTTTAGGTACCTAATTTGATGTTTTGTCAAAGTTTAGATATCATTTGTGACATTATCCCTTTTTTAAATAAGGCATCGTTTCTTCTCAAGTTCAAATGTCTTTTATGTGTCATTTGGATTAGACTCTTCTTTTGACTATTTATTGATGACTCTTCACAGGCTGGTGGGTATACTACTGCCAACTTCATATGGGATCTTATGCAAGCTCGCAAAATGACCCCTCAATTTCCAGCTGTCGAAGCATACTACAATGGCTTGAAAGTAAGTGTTAGATGTTTTATTTACTGAGCCATTTAGAATCATTCTTCAGCTGATTTAGCATTTAGACTCATTCTTCAACTGTACTATTTCTTTGTGCTAATAAAACATAACAAGAAAGAAAACCATGTAGGTTGTTATGTGGATATTTTTTCTTTGATTTAACCATGCATTTGATAGATCTTGTAATGAGGCACCCACTATATTGAACTCGGAATTTGTTGATGTAATCTTTTGCTAGCCGTGACACAGAGATCTTCACGAGTCATATGGGTATAAGAACTTAATGTGCATGTGCTCCGGAAATAGAAAAGAAAATCAAGAGTAAGAAAGAATTATATAAAGATTAATCTTTTTCATTGTGGCATGTGTATATAAGTATGCAATGTTCTTTGATTGACTAGGTCCATATGGTATTATTAAGGACCTAAGCGAACTTTCTACATTCAAAAAGCCTTGAAGGTAATCGCTTAAGACTACAGATCTGTGTTAGAGCTCAGCCAATGACACTGAATGGATCGTACATGGAGATTCTTTGCTAAGTTGTATTTTCATGCAAAAACGGATAGATTATGAAACATACATCTTTCATAAGTAATGCTTTGTGTTTGACACAGCTTGGCTGTGTTCATGTTAACGTCACTTTCCAATGTATGCTGGCCATAGGGATATTTAAGCATGCACTTGTCACTGAAAGTTTTCTATCTATCTATCCTCTGTAGGAACGTGAGATACCTGAAGACGACCCTCGGCTCATAACTGTTTCGAGGATCTATGATACTCTTCGCCCCAGATCAGGAAACAGATCTCCACGATCATGATCAGAGCTGTCAGAGCTGTTGAGAGTTCTATTGACTAGATGCGTTTGTCAAGTCCCAGGAACAAGAATGCGCCAGCGAGTACTATCTTTGGTCAAAGATGAAGCACTGCAAACCGTCTCCTGTGCAAGGAAGGTATTACATAGACTAGAGGTCGCGGCTATTTAGATAAAAGTTCCATTTGGAAAGCTTGTTCTTTCCGTAAACTTTAATGTAATAATCCAAACGATTTTTTTAGTTTTGGTCAGAATTGATTATTTAGAGCTGAAAGTTCTAGTGGACTGTCATATAATTATTGCTCTCACAGCCATGGGCATGCCACTAAACTCGGAAGCTCTGCTTCAATAGAAATCACTTTTCAAGAGAATTTAGTTGGTGGCCGAATAATCTGTCCGTGTTTTCTTGCTAAGTTCGCTCTTACGCAGTGGATATGCAAAGAAAAGCCAATGTTCGAATATCAGTGGTTAGTTGTACAATGTATTTCTTCTTCCGTGGAAGGAAAAAGGCCAGAAGCGTGAGTTGTTACAATTCTTTGTTCTTAGGCCACTCTTGCGGCAGATAAATTTAATTGTGTATTAGAGGTTGAATATATTGAGGCATAAATTAGAAAATGTGGCATTCTGAGTACCATTGTAAGTTGTAAATGTGCTGCATGTTGCAATAGAATTGAAATATCTTTGTGCTTACCATTAAACATGTTGTACCTAAATTTTTAATGGGTTTTTTCTAATCTTATGTGATTTTCCACCTTTAGTTGTATTGCCTGAATACGGCCATAACCAGCTGATTCATTTGCAAAGGGCACTTGATGTTGAATAGGAAAAACATTAATGTCGGAATCTGTGGAAGAAAATAAGTCAGGTTTTCTAGAATATAAGATGCCAACATGTGTTTCACAATGATTGCTACATTTGTGCCGCCCGGTGTGATAAGGCAGCCCATGCAACCAAAGCAAAATTCTGAGCGGAGGTGTAAAGTCCAAAGAGCCACAGTTGCGAATCTTTGAGTTGGTAACAAGACATCATTCTTCCATTGCTTCTCCTCCTTCAATTATTTCCACCTTCTCCTTCAACGGAGTTATCTTTGTCACGAGAACCTCTGCATGTACAAATTTGCTAAAATTAGCCCAATTATCGGTGTTGGAATAGACTCATTATATTGCCATAAAGCATGGAATGAAAAAGATTAACTATTAGCGTCCATCAATCTCAATCTCCTAATTACAAATGTTCTTCAATGTGTGAGATTAATAAACATTAAGGAATTAGAAAGCAAGGAGAAAATATATTACCAGTCTTTTTGGGAAAAGAGTAGCCCTTTGCACTAACATAGGTCCGTGGGTTTGGCAATAAGTGGTTCCTAAGGTACTCCTTATGCCCCTACATGAGGAAACAAAAAGAGGGATATAAGCTCTCCACTTATGGCTCCAATAGACAAGCAGAAGAAGAAGACCAACCTTGGTTATCACACAAATATCCACATTGCTTCCACTACCCAAGTCATTAAAGACACCAGAACATATTGCCTCAGCCACGAGCTTGATGCCTTCATCTCTCTACATAAATAAATTTGGACCCAAAACATCAGGGATAACGTTAAAAAAACCATAATAACACTAAATAATAGGTAACCATTTCAAATAATGAAATGACTGACAAATCTCTACACTATATCCCACCTTGATTACTAAACCCAATAAAAGGATGTTGGAATCAGAAAGCAGCAGCAGACATTCGCATCGTGCCATGTAAACTTCCACTTGACATTGCGACATAATCATACGCTCAAATGGAGGAGAGTCCAGGTAACTTTATCATGCTTTACAACAACATTAAATAAGCTAGTCCTGACTGCATTGACAACATTATATTGTGCTATCAATTACTGACATGGGATGATGCAAGAACCATTCCAACCCATATATGATACGAGTAGAAGGTAGGGGCACTTGGGTGTACTTAAAAAATAGATGCATTTTCCATCTACTTTTCGATGGTGGATATTAAGGAATAAGAGGGAAGAAAAAGGGGCCTTATGTGGGCACATTTTTATGTAAGAAATTCAATGGGAGATGCACCTAAATCTACTTATGAGTAGACCTACCAAATTTCTAGTCCTATCCTATCAAGCAACATAGTCACCACACAACAAAGATTTGCGGGGAGATGAATGGGTCACTAGTGTACTAACAGAGTGCAGCGTTAGATTATACTAAAATTGAACTGTTTCAAGGGCATGGAAGAAAAAAAAAAAAGTGATGATAACACTTACTGTCAGGCCTTCTTTATACTTCGACTCAAAGACAGCCATTGCAGCAAGAGAACCAGAACCCATAGTAGCATATGGCAATGTATCAGTGGAACCATGGGGATATATCTATGAAATAGGTCAAAAAGAATGTATAAGCAAAATTTTGCCTGAGAAACAAGTAGCATCCACCTAGAAGATTTCTTAGAGAAGTAGAAACTAACTGTGTGCAGATGAGGACCGGTGACATCAACACCACCAAGAACCAAAGCAGCAGAAACATACCCTTGGTAGCTGTAATCAGAACTCTGGAGTTAAATGTTTTGTTCATGCTGATAAGAAATTATTTAGTTCCATAAAAAGGTTGAGTAATCACCTACCTAAAAAGATGTCTCTTGAGAAGAGTCAATGCAGTAATAACCCTGGATTCTCGGCCAGTATGATACCTATGTAAATTCAGCTGTGAACTCACCATGTCTGAAAAGTCACAATTACACAAGTAAAGCATCACTCCAGATAGCTAGTTGACGATGAACTAAAGGGTTGTCAAAGGGTAAGAAACTTTGGAATAAGTTTCAAGACCTGTAACAGCCTCCGTATCGGCAGCAGTTCCAGCTCCGCAGCAGTAAATGTTTGGTGCCATGTAGTGAATTTTCTCACAATTTTTGTCGCAAACTATAGGCCCTTCAGTAGCTCTCGTATCAGCACCAAGAATGACTCCATCCTACACGATGAAAGATACGCAGCTAAAGATTGAATCATAAACCCATCAAATTCCCTTGTCTATAGTATTAATAAGTAGCTGCAAATCCCATTTTATCTAAATCGATGATCTGCATTGCTATGAACAGCAATTATTACAAAATAAGATACCTCATCACTTTATTGTGATGTGTTACAAGATCTAAATAGAGTGCTGAAGACACTCGTGCTGATGGCAAAAAAAAAAAAAAAAATCCAGTATCCAGATGAGAGACTTCTCCACATGCTATTCTTGAGAGAACAAAGGAAGTGGCTCTAGAAAAATAACTGGTTCTCCATGCAGATGTCAACATGGACCATAGGTTTTCGTATAAAAGATATATCTTTTTAGGAACAGAAGCCACAATATGGAATAAACTTTTTCACTCAACAGAAGACCATCAGGAAAGGAACAGCAGGAATGGGGTATATCTCGGCAGAGACCTTTACAACAGTCATTCATTAATTATACAGGTTACACAACTAAGTACCGAATAAGCAATAACAAAGATTTTAATCTTCAATCTCCTCTACAAAGGTCGAATTTCCTATAAAAGTAACTGTTCAAGATTCTAATATCTTACCTGAGCTAGCAGCTATAAATTTAATTTCACCAAGCCACCAATCTATCCCATCCCTCTAGAATATATTCAGGATTTTCTATTGCATATGGTCACTGTTATTTTTACTCAATCGCTACAAGTAACACTTCCATGAGCTTGGACTTCTACTTCCCACATAAAAAAATAAAAAAGAAATCCTTGTCCATATTTTTGGATACAACACATAAAAAACTCTGAATATAGATATCTTTCAGAAATTTCATAGAATGTTTACATCTAATTTCCTTGTCATAAAATCCTTTAACTATAATAATATGCAATGGGTCAAATTTAATGTTTTACAAACAAGAGCACTATGGCCTGCCCACATAACTGGCTTAGAGTCTTAGACAGTAACATGAATTAAGCCAATTTCCATGAGAGTTATTCTGAAACATGCAGCATGAAAATTTTCAGAAATCAACTTTAAGATTCTGCAGATGCATATGTGAACAAGTTTTATCACCTGGAAGATTAAACCGACAATAGTAGTTCCAGTCTTGCGAAATGATGGTGGATTAACCCCCTTTTTTATAAGCATATCATTCCTTCTGCAGAGATCGAAACTAAATCCGCCCTTAGGAGGAGCACATATCGTCTCTCGAGACATCTCTTATAATCAATCTAGACATAAAACCAGAGAGCAAAAATTAATCCAGAAGCACATGGAATTCTTAATGACACCCATACTCATCTCCTTATAAAAATACATATCCAAATAATAAGTAGAAGAGGCTATGATATTCATGATCCTTCCTGTTACTATGTCCCGGGCAAAGATTTCACCTGATATTACATTCAAATCAATCAACTGTCAACCCGGAAAAGAAAAGGCATTCCACCATTCCAACATGCATGCCTTAACACAGATCAACACAGAGTAACATCACTTGAACTAATCACATACTCACCTAAGTTGGAAAAATTAAGAGGCAATACTTCTGATTTAGCTCCAGAAGAACCAAAAAACTAAAATTCTTTACTTTAAAGTAGAAACCTCTAGAAAACTACCTCTCTCTCTCTTTTGTTTTTAGGAAGACCAATCCCAATCTTTATTGCATCACTCAGATTCACACGCATTCATGATCGGACCATTAAGATTCTATTATAGTAACTCCATGTTCAATGATGGGTGAACCAATTCGCGCTGACTCATCATAGAAGATTCCAACAAGATTGAAAAGAACAAAATTTTCTTTACTACCCATCCCAATTACTAACAATAAATTGCAACTGGTTCAATAACAGCCACGCCTCTCAGCTAATAAAAGTTATTTAAAAAAAAATGAATAAAAAGAAAAAAAATTGACGTGATGAATGTAATTTTTTCAGCATTATTCTTCTTCAATTCCATAATTCAACCAAAACCCAGAAGCTAACATCATAGCATCCCATCAAAGATGTGATCTTTTTGTAAGAATATATCACTTATATGATCCATTCTAATATCAGTATTAAAACATATGCAAGAAATTAAAAAAAAATGAAAGATGATGATGAACTTGCCTGGATCAACAAGGGAAGAGCAATGAATCAAGAACCGAGTGGAATCTGGCCTAAGCAGAAAACACACGAAACAACCGGTTAAGGTTGCTACAAATGGTCCAGTGCTACTCTCTTAGCAAGCAGGTGACTGAAAGGCCAAGAAAACACAAATGTTCTGATAAATTAATAAAGATGACAAAATTAGGCAAACTTGTCTGGGTGGTGTAGTTGGTTATCACGCTAGTCTCACACACTAGAGGTCCCCGGTTCGAACCCGGGCTCAGACATTTTATTGCAAATTTTTTATAATTCAACTTCAAATTTAGCTCCTGTAAAGTGGAACTTTCTAATTTTACCCATTTTTTAAAAAAACAATTACTAGTTACTAAAATTTTTCAAAAGAAAAAAGAATTAAATGCAATAAACATTTGCATGGTCTCTTGCTGTGCCTAGATAGTACATAATATTAGTAATAATTAAAGGATAAATTATAATAGAATGTATTAATATTTAGAAGTAAGTTTATTTAAGATATCATTATTTTGAATGATTAAAAACAGGAGTTAATCTAATTCAAAATAGTCCAATCTATATCAACCGTATGCAACATTCATACATGATATTACTAATAATATTTGGATTATTTTTTCTTAAAATTCCTTGACGGTTAATTATACATACTGATATATTATTTGACTATTTATTCTTTTTAATTAATCAAAACACTGATACTTCAAATGAATTTTCTACAAATATAGATTTTTCTTCTTAACTATTTTAGACATCAATATTTTAAAAATCTCTAAACATCGATCATTTTAATTTAATATATCAAATAATCAAGTTACAATTTAGTAGCTTCTTGGAAGTGTAACTCTTCCAAATTTACCAATTGCAGTTTCATCAAAATATGCTTCTAACTCTATGTCTCTATGTATACATTTCAGCAAATTTTCATAATTTCTGTAAAGATGGATGGGATGCAATAAGAGCTATTTTAGCCATTTTTGTGAGGATACCTACCGAATGGCAGACATTATTATAGAACTATTTCTCTGTTGATTTGTCGAATTACTGTTAATGGAGTGAAAGATTATTGTAAAACCACGAATGATCATTTTCTTGATTTTCTTCCAGTTTCCCTCGGCATTCCTCAAAAAGCCACATTAGTAATTTTAAGCTCGATTTAGTATTTGGTAAGCTTGCACCCAAATTAATTAATTTAGAACTTTTTTTTCTTTTAAAAAAATAATAAAATAACATTATTAGACTGTTATGAAGTTAAGCTCAATAGAAACCAAATTTGAGTAATTTTGAAGTGTATTTTATAACTTAATTCATATTGAAGTGAACAACATGTCTCCACCGTCCATAACAATAAAGGCAAAGGAAGGCCTAGCAATTTGATGTTTAATTTACCAACGTAAACATTATGTAACACAATCGTAAACACGATTTGTTTTAGTAAAATTCAACACAATTATTAAACGAGTCAATTAGGCCTAATAAATAAATGGACAGGCTTATAAACTATCCCGGATCGTATCCAACTTTTCAACCCCATTACAAATCCATTTGATGAACAAGTCCGATAGACAGATTTGACCCATAAACCTATAAGAGTAAGCATGTCGCATCTAGCTGCTCCTGAGCTAGTTAAACTCAACTTACTTTAAACTCAACCTCAACTCAATTCAAGTTCAATTAATAAACAACTCAAATTCTAGCTTAAAATAGAATTCGTTTATGTAAACTTTAAGTTTGAGCCTAAGCTTGAACCTTAATTTAGGCTTGCAAACTGACTCGTATAGACATAGGCATGATTCGGTTTCGAATCGAGAACCGAACCGGAACTGTTACCGATGGTTCCAGAACCAACACCAGATAGTAAAATTTATTACTTATTAATAATGTTTGATATATTATTATCAACAACACAATTAAACATAATTTAAAATCATATATAATTAGTTTAAATAAACTTCTTCTAAAAGCAAATTTTATTTTCTCAATAATATAAGACTATTTTTACATTGTAATTTTCTTTTTATCTTCTATCGTATTTTACAATACATAATACTAACTATAATTAGTAGTGAATGTATTTATATACATGCCTTATAAATAAAATTTTTAAAATTTTGATTAAATAATTTAATACTTTTAAAACCAATAATTATTTTGAATTTAAATTTTATTTTCTATTTTTTAAAAAAAAAAACAATTCTACAATTTCAAAACCGAAACTAGGAATTGACAATTCCATGGAACCGAACCGGAACCATGGAATACGGTTTTGGTTTTGGTTCCGATTCCTCACTTTCAAGGCTCAAAACCGACGGTTATAGTTTCTGTTCAACTTGATTTCGAAACCATGACGATATCTAGGCTCGCAAACAGACTAATTTAGACACATGAATCCACTTAATAGTAAACTCCTTAACAAGTTCATAGATAAACTCATTAGCAAATTTGCGAATTAAATATTTGTGATATATTATATATAAATATATAATTAAAACAATAATACCTAAATTCTATTTAATACATATATATGCATATATTTAGCGACTTATTATTTTTATGTTTGAATAAAATTTGAAAATGAGCTATCTAAACAAATCAAGTTTAAACTTAAATTTTAAGCTCAATAGAAAGCTCAACTACAAGTCAAGCTCAATTATAAACAATCCAAGTTTAAACTCAAAACAAAACTTATTTAATTAAACAAGCTAAAACCAAGCTTAAATTTTAGACTCAATAAAAGACTTAGCTCAAGCACAAGCGTAATCATTTTTAAGAGAGTCAAACCGAGCATTCAAAAGCTCCGATAGATTTATTCATTGCAATGGGTGTATATCACAGCATGCATTGAGCAACACCATAAATCCCCTTAATGCTACTAATAGTTCCATTAGCAAGTTCCACGTACTTGACAAGTGATGTGAAAGGTCAATTTCACGTTTAAAGAGATCCATTAAGCAACCATAGATATGGTCAATTGGATGTGTAGCATTTAAGTCCACTGGCAATAAGAACGAACCTCTACGAAGGCAGGCGACTCGGGGATCCGCCTACAAAAAACCACTCGAGGGTTTTAAGCCACCTATGCTCATCAATGAATATGTACGACACCAAAATTTGGGGCACAACATCATGCCACAAAGTGACACCATGCATAAAATTTACTCCCAAGAACTGCTCTACTGGCTATACAAAAACCATTAGAGGATCAATTTCCAAGTCCTACGCCGTATGGCAGTATATAGTGCTCGATTGAAGAGGTCCTAAGTGTCAGTCTCACTATCATGGATCTTGATGCTTGTTACCCAGTAAGCTGTGATATCACCCCACCCCAACACAAAATAAAAATAAAACCTTTGATCACCCCCTGGCAATGAGTAGAACCAATTACCAGCTACATCATTTCTTCATCCAAAAGGAAAAGGATTAGCTGAGATTAGAACGATTCACTAAACCATGCCTGCCTCATTTTAAGCGTGTCTTGGTGCAAAGCTCTTTTGCCTTTTCAACAGCTTGAACATATGCATACAATCTCCAGAGAGTCACGTTTTCCTGCAAGATTGAGCAATACAAGTGAAACAAGCGAATCATTAGTGGATACAAGATCATTATGGCATGCTTACTGACGTACCTCTTTTTCCAAGTCTACAAAGATCTCATTTCTTGACATTATCTCTGGCTGTTTATTACGACCAATTATTTCTGCCACGCGATCAAGGTTGTCAGATGGTAGCTTCTGAATTAGCTTCTGAAGCTGTTGTTTCTCTTGTCGAGTCATCGGCCTGGGATTAAAAATTGCAACATCAACTGATAACTCACAGAGGCAGATTTATAGTACAGCACCTATTATTAGACCAACTACTGTTTGTACTATCAAGTATACCACGTTTAACATCATTTAATTTGTTACAAATAAAAATGAACTTAAACTTCTCTTGATTACAAAATTAGTAAAAGGAACACACATGGATGGTAGATATAACCATATCATACATACCTTCACGTACTAGAGATACTAAAGAGCTTGGGGAATTGCAAACAAAGATCCTCCTAATAATTACCATGAGCTTTTTCAAGCTGGTTTGTTAAGACTCAATTATCTCCACCTTGCAATCATTTTGCTCAACTTTTACAACTTTCATTTTAAATAGATCTCCCCCTCAAGGTTTTAGCAAAACATCATCACCATTCCTACTCTTTTGGCTTCTAACAAAATGTAGAAACCATACCAACTTTAAACTCAAAATACTATGATGCCCCATTATACCAACAATCCTTGGTCTTAAGCTCCTACCTGAGCAAAGATCTAGGACTAGCAAGGATCACCAAGAGACATATTTTGTTAATGAGTGAAACAGCATTAATGTGATGTTCCCCGAATGATATCTAACTTTAGGTTGGAAACCATAATGCCCTTTTATAATTTGTGCATGAATTCCAGATTTCTCAGCCTCTTCAGGAAATTGAAGATGAAATAGTAATCCTAGTAATATTTATGGCAATAAAAATTTATTCAGAAAAAACACATAAGACAAACTTCTGGTAAATTCTACAAACCTGCACTTAGACATTGCAGTATCAAGGAGCTTCTCTAGATGCTGTTCCATGTGTGCCAACTGTAAAGAGCATGCAAAAACAATAAACCTTTTAAAACCACACAAATGCTTCAAAACAAATATGTAAAACGTCATGGGCATTATCCTATGCTGGATGTGGCCCTACAGATGGTTTCAAAAAATGCGTATGTTCTAGAAGATTACATGAGATAGTAGCTCATCTGAATGTTTCTGCACCATCTTGTCAACCTCTGAGCTATCACTCTGCAGCAAAAGTTGCCAATCACCGTCATCCCCCTGTAACAAGGATAAAGAGAGAAACGTCATTAATCAAATCCCAATGATAATCAGTTATGAGCTCATGATCACAGGAATTTTTCCCTTTTGTGTATGAGTGAAGCAAGAACAAGACTGATAAAGAGTCCAGAATATATTATTATATTATGTTGATATCATTTAGACTTAGTCAGCAAATGTTATTTCATGTTATTTTTTATATTTCTATTTTATGTTGTTGTGGCATGCTGTTGTAGGTTTAATGCCAGAAGTTGTAAAGTCTATAAAGGTGGGGTAACTTGCGTGTGTTTGTTGCCATGTGTTCTTCCAAGTGTTATTCATTAGTAGTTAGGGACCTAACTTCCGTGTGTTTGTTGCCATGTGTTCTTCCAAGTGTTATTCATTAGTAGTTAGGGACCATAGTTATGTGTAACCTTGTGATGTTGTGGGCAGTTGTGGATGTGTTTGTATGTCAGAAAAGTGAGAGAAATAGAGATCAGTTATTAATTTATCATATAATAACAGCTGCTTGTACTTTTATATATTTGTTGGATATGAATGGGAAAAGGAGGACGGGACCTAATTTTCTCAAAAGGAATTTCAAAACTTGTAGAATTTTATAGAGATCTAGGGTGCTCCCAAAGTAGCCTTGATTATCTATTATTTTTCACAAAGTCAAGGCTTCTATTGAAGTATCCCTATGCACTTGACCAAAATAGATAAATTTGGTAGAAATAACAATATAAACAAACACTCGGCTAGTGAGCATTTCACCGTCATTCATCCTCAAACAAGATCACAAATGCAATCCCGTAACACAATCACTTACCCTTCTTTACCTATCAACAACAGTTTCTGCTCTACTATATATGCAATTTAGATTGTTGGGCAGGGACTGAAGAATTGAATAGATCTAATAATGAACAACAAACAAGGAGACTCTTTTGTATTTCTTGCTTAGGATAAAATGCTTGAATGTATAGACGTAGAACTATTGACACATAAAAGTAACAATTGATCATCAAATGTAATGCCTTCAATCAGATAGAGTCATTAGACATTAATTTAAACAAAGAAGTTAAGGGTCTGTTTGTTTAGCTTTTTGGGACAGATACAGATATTTTTTTCAATTTTTTTTCTAATAAATCGTTTATTAAGAAATAGATGTAGATAAAAAAAGTTGGCAGTTCTCATAAAAAGATCAAATAGATCAAATATGGATAAAATATAAATATAAATCGGATATATTTACACATATCATTTCGATAAAGATACAGATACAGATAAAAAACAAACTATCCAAAGATTACCTCCTTGCCATTTTCATCATTTTCCCTGATTATGAACAAAGAAGACTCTCCCTCCCCATTACGAGTAGCTCCACAAGCACTGCAGATAGACTGGAAAAGGTGACCCCAAAAAGGTATGTAAAATAGGACATCCACTAAAACCTTAAATGGCTTAATCAAAAAGCTTTTCTGACCTTGGAAGTATCTGTACTTTTATCACAGGCGCAATTCTTCGCAATTTTAGCAGAATTTTTCTTCTCAGTTGCTACAATCTCAGAAGACTTTGATTCTATGGGTTTAGAACCAGATGCCTGCATCAGATAGTAGATGTAAAATAGTCGCAAGAAGAGTTAGTCATGGCCAAAAGCAGAGAAAAGAAAAAAATACCTCCTTGCTGGAGCCTGCTCTAAGAGGACTTGCTTGTCTGGGTATGCTTATTAAAGATGGGTTCAGTGAAGTCTTCAGCTTCTTAAACTGGGGTTGTGTAGCATCACCATTAGATAGATCACCTGACCGAACGAATTTTTTTCTCTCATCTTTCAGCCTTTCTTGCAGGTGGCACATCCTTTGAACAGGACCAACCATCTAGATCACATTTATTTCCATCACAATATTAGTTTTAAAAAGATCCATAATCTCATTTACTGCTCAGGATAAGTACAGTCATTGCCAGGCCAAAAGATAAATCAAAGAGATTCATATTTCATAGAAGCCATCTGTCTCTTTTCTCGGTCAAGCTCATGCAACTTGGTTCTGTCAAGAACTAACTTAAGGACATCTACATCAAGCATTCATGTGGCAACTACAAAATTTGAGGTTATGAACCGTAGATTTAAAAGATAGATAAATCGCTACTTTTCAATAAAACCAAACAAGAACACAAATTTCCAAATATGGAAGTTCAGAAGAGCATTGTTTTCTTCCTTTGATTTTACAAGACATTTTCTAGCCATCTAAGAAAAAGAAGTTATCTAGCTATTTATACCAAGGGTCTGTTTGGTTCATCTTATTCTAATCATTTTGGCACCTTATTTTAATCGTTCTCAAACAGAATGTTGTCAAGAAATAGATACAGATGAAAAATATACATTTTTACTTATAAATAGATTAAACAGACCAGATAATACAAATAAGATACAAATGTAGATCAGATACAAAAAAAATTCAGATGAAGACCAAATAATCCAAGCAGACCCTAAGTCTAGAAAATGAAAGACCAACTTCTTTCTAGAAAATTTCTTATAACCAACTAACCCTAATAAACTACTAAAATAGTAAAATAACAACAGACAAACAACAACACAGCAGAAAACTAACTACTACAACTCAGATCATTTGGCCTTACTAGATCCATCCCAGACAAACTATTTTTTTTGTTGGGCCCACCGTTCCTTGTTACTCACTCATGCTTAATTAAGGAAAGGACCAATTGTGGCAGATGCATAATGAACAGAGGCAACATGAATTATTTGGAAAGAAAACGACAGTGCCAAGTAAAAAACTCAATATCATCTGAGGACGGAGGATAAAGGTTTCACTTTATGCATTACAAGAGACATACACTCCATAAATATCAGAATCACAGTGGCTTCCAGTTAAAAAGCTCACTTATAATTTCTTTATGTATGATCATGTAGGGCAACAACCATAAAAATATGTTTAACAAACACGACATATTAAGCAACATGCATGCCTTATAGTTATCATTAAATTAATTTGTGTTTCCATCAATCAATGGTTTGTGGAAGATATCAAAACTTAGTTCCAAACGGACTGCAAGAAGCACGTTCCTTGCAGATTACAGAATGTGATCATATCACTGGATATCCCAATCTAACAGAAGCTCAGAGATGATGGACATGTGCTAACAGGAGAAAGAGCTAAATGATCTACCAAAGGTTTCATGTTGAGACGCGTCAAAAATGATCCAAAATTTTTAAGGACTATCAATATCAGGTAACCCTGTGCTTTTTATATGCAACAAGACCTTATAATTAGACATAATGATAGACCATGTACCTCATCAACTTCATGTGTGAGCTCAATCACACTCTGTCTAAGCAGTGACTTAAGTCTCTCTCTTTTGAACTCCGAAAGCCCAGAATCTAGCCCACTATCAAACAAAGACCTAGAACTTAGAAAGCTATTCTGCTTGACATCTCCATTACCACAGTCAGCCAAAATCTTCCCTCCAGCCCCAGGTATCAACTCAGAAGCATTGGAACCAAGAAGCAGGGAGTAATCTTCTTCCAACAACAATTCCTCAATACCATGAGAATAAAAGGCAAAGATATCAGGCCGGACTCTATTCTGCTCTGGAGAATCACAAGAACCCATTTCAAGTTTCTGCACAGCAAAGGAAAGTTGCCATGAATTTGAAGATTCAAATGGAACTTAACATTCTAAAACTCCACAGAATCAGAACTCATCAATGTCCAAAACCGAAATTGAGTGTGCCCTATCGGTTTTATCTCACACACAAAACTAAAACCCCACGATACCACATCTAATACATCAATTAGACAACTATTTCCGAGCAAACCACCCTGCGATATAGCATGAAACCGCCAATGATAATCCACTATAACCTAAAGATGCAATTTAATTAAATAGATCACAAACGAACCTATCACCAACATTCAAACCCTTAAAAATTTCAAAACATTGATAGGGTTTATAGGATTTTAACTACCACCCACTAAAACAAACCCAGTATACTCCAAACCACAATCATCAAAATCAAGACTTCATCACAACAATATACTCCTAATAATAATAATTAAAAAAAAAAAAGAAGAAGAAGAGGCAAACCCTTTTCCTCAAATCATCAGCTTGACGTTCAATCATCGCCCACAAATTTTATCACGTGAATGGAGGATTTAAAGCCACGGTAATCACCATAACATACTCCTAAGTCCTAACAAATGGGAAAACCCTCTGGCACACTAAAATAATAATAATAATAATTGAATAGAAATAAGATCATATGGTTAAATCAAGTACATGGAATTACCTAAAAGAAAAGAAGGTAAAATAATCTTTCGTACATAACAAAAGTAGAAATAACGTGTCAATCATGACCAAGAGGACAAAATTTATTGCAGAACTTGCATGTGTAAGCTTTACCTTGATTTACGCGGACAGGGTGATTCCTAAACTTCACAGAGAGAGAGGGAGAGGGAGGGCGGGAAGGAGGGAGAATGACTGACAGTGAGGGAACTTGGCCTGCCTCAGTCAGAATCGTTTGAATTTCCAATGGAGACTTCCGCGGTATTCCCGAAATGAGAAAACTTATTAAAAAAGGGTCTGGTTTTTTTTCTCTTTTTTCCTGCTATGCATTTTTCTGGATTTTTTTACTATGCAATTTAGAGCCAGTAAAAGATGCGTTTGGCCTTCTGTATGCATCACGTGGAGAAAGGCTCTAAAATTTACATAAAAATTTAAATGTAAGTTCATAGAAGCATGGTGAAAAAACAAACAAATACAAACCCTTAAATCTATGATTGAAAAATTAACGTCGTTTTTCTTTTTTTTTTTTTAACAGAACTACACAAAAAAAAAAATAAATCCATGTTTTCCATTTATTATTTGTAAAAGAAAAATTTGAAACTTGGAGATAAAGTTTTAACTAACGATATGATTTAGTATATGTAAATATGTAGATATTTTCCCGGGCCAAGCTAAGTCAAGACTCGATGGCACTAAGCCTGGGATTACAATTTTAGGATCAGGAGATTTTTGAATCGTAAACCTGCTAGGTCTTAAGTCGAGTCTAGGTTTTTTATTTAATCTTATAAGAAAATTATGAAATTGAATACTTGATTAAGTATTTTTTTAACTAAATTTCAAATTTTTAATTCTCTCAATTTTCGATTGGAGGGGCAAAATTAGAATTTTTAAAAGTTCACCATTTAAACTCTTATGAACTCCAATTAGATTTAATTGACTTTAAATTATTCTTATTTTTATTATTTGTGTTTGGATTATTTCATATATGGGGATATGGGATCTTCTTGCCTTAAACCTTTAGAAAATTCAAAGAAATCTATTTTCCCACAATTAATTATCATTGTAAAGATAGGCTAAACAACTTGATATCAATTTCCTCTAACTATCCGGAAAGTTTAGAATTTCAATTAATTTTATAATGAAATCTCAATTCATTCTATCTTATTTTTTTCTAACTCTATTTTCCAAAGCATCCAACCCTTTTATTATTTCTTCCTTCCAAATATATTCAAAAACTCTTGTATTATCATCACATTATCTCATGCTCGTCTTGGAGAGAAAATTAACTTGCATTACATTTATTAGTTTATTTGGCATAGACCTTAATTTTGCCACTAAACATTTCATAAGAACTTTATACGGTATATTTTAGAGACTTATAGCTCTAAAACCCCTCAATTTATTTGCTCACATCTTTTATGGAATGAGTACTGGAAGAGTATGATTAAGTTCATCTTCTATTGCTCATTCTCTAAAGCAACTGATTAGATACCTGCATATTGAATTACCTACTACTTTCAACACTTCTAGAAGAACTCAACATGTAGACCATCTACTCCTGGAGTTTTGCTTGCACCAATGTTTTCGACAGCTTTAAAAATCTCTTCTTCACCTAATGGCTTTTCCGGAGCTCTTCGTTCCTCCTCTTTCAACTCAAGACCCTTCTGAAAAATCCAATTCTATGTTCCTTTCCACCAGTATTCTTTTAGTCATAAAAAAATTATTGTTGAAAGATATAATATACTGCTCCATTGTCATCACCTTTCTCCAAACACTTCCCCATATCATCAAAAAA
Organism: Combretum micranthum; assembly: GCA_024138025.1. Lineage (NCBI taxonomy): Eukaryota > Viridiplantae > Streptophyta > Magnoliopsida > Myrtales > Combretaceae > Combretum > Combretum micranthum. The sequence continues at coordinate 141,732 of JAMXBD010001881.1, forward strand.
ATCATATATAACACTCTTTGCACTCGTAGTTAATGTTTTAGTATGGAATAACTTCGTATTTCTATCTCCATTTGCTATTCACTTTGATCAAGCTTTAGCTATGTAATATAAAAATAAATAAATCATAGCGAATGGCAAAGTCATTATATGTTGATAAATAAGAGGGTTTTATGATTCATCATAACAACAACCACAACCACCCTTTTCACATGTACCTAAAAGAAACATATATCTCTCTCTCTCTATGAATAGTTTCATAAGGAGCGAAACCATAGGTCTCTCTCTCTCTCTCTCTCTCTTTCTCTCTCTCGTATCTTATTCCAAGGACTCACGTAAGGAAATCACTAAGTAAGTTTGCTTCTTTTTAATCCTTTGGCGATTTAAAAGAGTTGTCTTTTCTATGTTTTCTTATTAATATTAGAGGGATTCAATCTTTTGGAGTAGTTTTGGGGAACCTTAAGTTTTTTTGTTGAAGATTTTGGTGTTTTACGATCAAAGGAGAAAGAAACGTCATTTGTGTTTAGGTAAGGTGTTAATAATGATGATTTTGTGTTGATAATGATGATTTTGTGTTGATAAGTACGCTTTGGAAGTTTAATCTGAGTTAAAATTAAGAACAAGGTTTTCTTTGGTGTTTTTCCATATTTTGGAGCGAAGGGGGTTCATATAGGGGGTCACTGTAAACCCCGAGAATTTTTATATTAGTAAAAATAAATAGAAATACAGATATAAAAATAGAATGTCAATGTAGGACTCAACAAAAACCATAAAATAAAACTACGAATAGTAATGACCCTATATATAACTTTAAATCCTAAAACAGAGTTCCTTAGATAGTTACAGATACAAAAGATAAGATTTCGTTGTGGGTATTAAAAAACTCGAAATACATAAATCATTAAAATAAGATTTCAAGTGCATTAAAAATTAAATAATCAATAAAGTTTATAGTTAGGATTTAGGAAACGATAATTTAAGAATGAACTGTTAGAGTTATAAATACATAATAGGAACAAAAACAGATTAGTAACTAACAATCTAGACTTTAAATAAATGTTTGGAATACACCATTGTTCTAGTTAGAGAATTCTAAAGCTCTTAAAGACCGAATCCGAAATTGGCTTATTAAGCTTAGAAAACCCTAATCGCAGGAGATAAAACCCTAAAAATGATTAATTGCGTAAACTTTAACTCATAATTCGAACTCGTAGATAATCTATAAAATTTGCAAGAACATTAGATAATTTTATGTTAGCAAACTCCTAAATAACTGATATAAACATACCCGTTTAGCTTAATAAACTATCATAAAACTAAGATAATTAATTAATTAAATAAAATTATAATTTTATATGTACTATTTCGATGGAAAGAGCATGAGATTTGCTGTTGAAATTGTGCAAAATCTCCAGGCGAAATTGCAAGAAAAAGGGGTCAAGTTGGGTTGATAAAGTCAACATAAATAAATGCAGAGCCAATCAAAATAACCCAAATCAACACCTTAATTAACGCAATGAAAACCATGCAAACACAAGTGGATTTCGGTGGAGTATTCTTCTCCTCTTCCTGGCTAAAATCTCCATAGGAAGCCGCTGCCTTTGCTTATAAATATAACACATTAATGAACAAAGCAACAACACATTTAAACCCACTTAGAGCAGCCGTATTATCTCCTATCTCCTCCGTAAAATACCAAGGAGCCCATAAGCAACACAAACTCAGCTAGCAAACAAACAAATAACAAAGCTCTAGCTTAGGAAGAGAACAAATTAAGGGAAGTAAAATTCATCTTAAATTAGTTTATGTGATAAACATTAGCTTAAACAATGTTTCTATTAACATAGGTTCGCATCAAGCTTAGGGAAGGGTTAAACATTACCATAACAGCTTCAAACAAGGTAATATCTAACTCTAAAACCCTATTTATACATAATGTATAGAAGCTAGAAAATCATATATTAGGAGGATTATGAGATGTTATATGTATTAGTTTATCATGAACAGTAACTGGTGATCATGGAAAAACGCTCAACAATAGCTAAAACACTAAGTATGATACACATAAGATATAATAAAAGCGAAATTTAAACTAGGAAAAATGAAGAAGATTATGAACAGTGTATATACCGGCCCTACACTGGTGGCATATGGCAAGACGGGGGTGTAAATGGGTAGGATAGGGGACTTTGAGCCAGTTTGCACTTGAATAACGCTACATACAAATTTTATATGTGTGAAAATGCATGACTGCGGGCGGTATATATCCCAAGGCCGACAATGTACATGGAAAAACTGGCGGCTATCATGCCAGCATTCCCTAGAACGATGATACGCAAAAAATTGCATGAAGACCGACAGCCTAGGGTTTAACGCTAGCGGCGTTGATGTCGGTGTATGTGCAAAATTTTTCCCTAGACAAAATATGTTTCGCCTGTAACTTATAGTATATACGTATATATATATATATATATATAAAGAAAAAAAGAAAAAAGAACAGAAGATAGAATTTAGTAAATAAATATAAATAATTTAAAATTAGTATGTTTAAATATTTGTTAAGTGTTAAACTTTTGTGACTATTACAAATAGGAAACACTTTTGTTATATTAAACAAAAAGACTAGAATATAATGGTTATTTTATGTAAGTAAGTAGATAAGAATGGAAAATGTGAATAAGTTATAATTAAGAATAATGTGATTCCCATAATTACATGAAATGAGATCAAGAGAAACACGATGCAAATAAATGATAGAAAATAAATATATATCTGATTATTGCATTAAATATGATTGTTAATGAACTTACTTAATGTGTAATATATCTAGTTATTCACTGAGCCTGTGGTTTCGTTCATACTCCTAAAGACCTTTCAGACTTATTCCACGACTTCGGCTCGATTCTTCTAGGATCATGGCTCTAATAAGATTTAGAAGCTAGAAGAATTTGGACATTCAAGATAAGTAGTTTGTTTTTTTATTTCCAAGTTATAAATTAGTTATTATTTGAAATATCAGTTTATGCATTTGGAAACTTATGAGATAGATGTCATTTATTATCGATGCAACTAAAAAATCCTGTTTATTTGAAAATATGTTGCCTCTAAAGGTATACTAGTAATAGTATATATGTGTGGATCGTATGTTACTATTAGGGTATCCTCAGGGCGTGATACTCACAGCCATATCATGAGCCATTATCTTCTCGGGTGTGGCAAGTGATAACATCTCACGGCCATGACAGCGGCCATGATGGCTATCACCACCCCAATCACGACCATGACAAGGGTCGTGGTGGCAATCACACCCCCGGAACGGGCATGATTATGGAGTTTTGTTATGTTTTGTTTTTCCAGAGCCTATCACACTCCTTATCATGGGCATGACCAATAAAGGGATTTCAAAGCTTTTGTCTTCCTCGTTTTTTACATTTTTAAACACCTAAACTCTTATCCTATCTTCTAACACTCCTAAATCTAAGTAAGAAGTTATGTTTGAACCTATGATAGTTGTAGTTTTTGTTAGTTTAAGAGTTTGGATGACTTTAGGAGTACATTTACCGTTTGAAATAAGTTTTTAGCGAGTGTTTGCTTGTGTTCAGGTGTCTTTGATGAAGTTAGGTCAACCGTTCCAAATGTTGTATCAGGTATGTTCTTACTTTGGTTGTTGTTTGTGAATGTAGGCTTCGAAACTGCAAATGAGCTTAATAATATCTGGCTTTAAATTGATTGTTACTTGTGTTTTGTTGGGTCTAGTAGATTGGGAGTATCGATACTACTAGGATGACATCCTGATGATCTGTGTGTAGCATTGTTCCAAGTGAAGTTGTGTACAGAGATGATTCCGGTAGTTTAGGAATGATATTTGTATGATACCTAGGGTGTGGGGAGTACCTAACACCGATATATATATAATTATTTATATATACATGTTTGTTTTTCATAGATTCCTGAGTTACTCTAAGTTTAAAACTAGTTACAAATGATTCTAAACTATGTTGGTTGTCTAGCTAATTAAAAGATAATAAATTGTGATTGCTATATATGTTGCATATTGTGTGTGGATTTACTTAACAATTGCTCATATGCATGTGATTGTGGTTTGGCGTACTGGGCCTTGTGCTCACTCCTCTTATTTTTCAGGAACAGACGATAATCCAGTAGTCTTTGATTTGTCTGGTTATGATATTTTTTATAGACCATGAGGACGACAATGGTGGAGGCGACTTTCCAGCTGACTATTAGGTGTTTTGTATTGGAGATAACTAGAGCTGAAGACTATATGAAGTTTTAAGTAGTTTTTATAACTCTTGGAGTTTGGATATCAATTTTTATGGTTTCTGATGTTTTAAGATTTTTCATATGATGTTTTAAGTTTGATTTGAGTTGGTGCTTGGTTTATTCTAACTGAGTTGTTCAAAAGTTTTTATTATGACATAAACATTTATGGAAGTTTTCTTTTATAGTGAGATATCGAAGTTATATTGTGTTATAATTGTGATTTAGTAGAATCTGAGCCTTTGTATGTCTATCTCTAGTGAGGACACGTGGTAGGTTGTTAATGCTCGTAGTTTAGGACGTTACAAGTTGCCTATAAAAGTTCTTTGTATTGCAATACCTAGTTGAGTTTTTCTTTTGCAAAATTGAGTTGGTTTAAGTTTTCTTGACTTTGAGAATTTTTACACTTCCTGTCTAAGATCTCAATAGCCTTAGCAATCTCCCCTTTTTCTTTGATAATACACTAAAATATTCCTTGTTACATTTTCTCGTTTCTATTTTTTTTTTAAATCTCCATACCTTACTTGATAGTCGTACCATGGTTCCAAGTATATTCCAAAACTTCATAAATGTTAAGTATTTAACCACATAAGCTAAAACTTAAATAGTCTTCTTTTATCTCCAACGGTTCTCTCTAGCCATGTGTTTAACACATTTGGTTTTTGGCCATATTGTGCATGGTCATATGGAAGATCTTTGTCTCAAAGAATAAATCTAGCCATTGACTATTGGCGCAGGCTATATATACCATGGAATTTATTTATTTGTTCATACTTTTACTCATATTAGTCCAAGTATAAGCTAGTCCCACAGAGCCAAGGTAAATCATATTACACTCATCCATATAGTTCTGAAACATATTTGCTCTACATTGACTTAATTTTAACCCCCTCCCTTTCCCTTATTTTTCATTATTTTAATTACTTCATTAAAGTCTCTTGAAATAGACCATGCAACATTTATTTGTATTTCAAACTTCTTTACGTTTTCCCTCGAGACACATCTTTCTTTTAACTTAGGATCAACATTTACAACAGTTTAAAAAAGTATTTTTTTAGACGTACCTAGTTATGAACATGGATCTCCTAACGATTCAAGAAGAGATGTTCAACTTCAACTTCTCTTTTAACCTAAAGCATAACATCACCCCATCGTGTCTCATCGGTTTAATGCATATCATATGGTAAAAATCTACGTATCTCCTCGATTGATCAAAATCATTACTTCCTGTTCTTGTTTTGACAAGAACCCTCATGTCTAGGTTATACAACTTATCAGTTCCACAAGTGTGAAACCTAAGGTTTAAAGGAGATCCCTTGTATCTAAGTTAAAACACAAAACGGCACGACTCATTCCACCCGGTGCTATCATACTAATATCCATCGTTGTTGTATTGATCGTTAAGGTTAATAACCTAAGCCAGAACACGATTCCTACCCTAGCTGTCTAAAGCAAAAGATCTCAATCCTCAATCAACATGGGCAGTAGTCGGTAGTCACTAGCAGAAGAGTTGGTTCGTCCAATGCAAGCAACTACTATTAGAGATTCCCTTCCATTATGTATCTCACCACTAGACATACTGGTAATCCATTTGGAATGTTGTTCTTAATAAGCACTGGTATAGTAAAACTCTTTGCATGTCCATTCCTAGTTCCTTAGTACTGCTATTGGAATTAAATAGCTTCTTTCTCGCAAAGTTGCTATGATTAGCTCCCCTTCTCTCATTGTGTGAAGTCAAAAAGCAAAACGATCCCCCAATATTTTCTCTTTATCTCATTATGCATGATTCATGATATATGCTTATGATTTGTTATTTGTTTTTTTTTTCTTTTTTCTCTTTTTAATTTATTTTTAAAACATTAACCTACCATTGTACAGAGAGAAAAAAAAATGGGATATTCTTAAATCAATAAGTTGCTCCTAGGCAATTTATGGAGTCGGGATGTCATTCCATGGAATATAGCTAGGTTTGTTTATTTCGTCATCTTTTTGTTGTTTTACTTCATTTTTTGTCATTTTCAAACAAATTATTTGTAAAAAATATATACCGATAAAAAGGGCATTTTTACTCATAAACTAATCAAACAAATCAGATACTAATATGAAAAAGATATAGTATAGATATGATACAGATATAGTATAGATATGGTACAGCTATCAATATAGATACCAATAAAAAATAGATCATCGAAACAGACCTTTATCATTGGATTCATTGGTACGCTATTGAAATAACTGCTTTTATTTCATAAATAAGGTTCTTTGCTATTACATAGATCAATCCTATGAATGTTTCTACCATATAGATTATAAAATATAATTGTTAAAATAGTGAATATCTAAGACATACATGATACTCTTTTATTTTCTTGTGCCATCTGAAACTCAATCTCAAGTTTCCTCGTGCTTCACTTGCACGGTCTCCAATTGACGGTCAAAATTCTTAACTTGTCCTAAAACCTTTTTTTCACATCCCAAGCTAATATCACATGTTGGATATGTATTTAACAAAAGAAGTTGCATCTTTCTCTCATTAGCTTGTTACAGTAGTAGATTGGTTTAAACATCATTGAAGAAGTACATAAAAATTGATATAAAAGATTACACAAAAAAAAAAAAAAATTTGTACAGTAAATTTATACACTAAGCTTATTCAAAGAGTCTAGTACGTGTTTACTATTGTTATAGAAAAAATATCAATATATAATATGGACAAAATTAATTATCAAAATCCCATTGCAAAATCACATGATACTCTTTTATTTTCTTGTGCCATCTGTAACTCAATCTCAAGTTTCCTCGTGCTTCACTTGCACGGTCTCCAATTGACGGTCAAAATTCTTAACTTGTCCTAAAACCTTTTTTTCACACCCCAAGCTAATATCACATGTTGGATATGTATTTAACAAAAGAAGTTGCATCTTTCTCTCATTAGCTTGTTACAGTAGTAGATTGGTTTAAACATCATTGAAGAAGTACATAAAAATTGATATAAAAGATTACACAAAAAAAAAAATTTGTACAGTAAATTTATACACTAAGCTTATTCAAAGAGTCTAGTACGTGTTTACTATTGTTATAGAAAAAATATCAATATATAATATGGACAAAATTAATTATCAAAATCCCATTGCAAAATCACGTGTGTTAAATGAGATTTTAAAGTTTACGATTAATTACAAAAACATAACTTGTGTTTTAGTACTTTTATAAACAATTGACTTGAGTTTTCTTTTTGACAAATACATAACTTGTGGTTTGACATTTTGACAAATAAGTGACCCGAGTTTTATTTTTGATAAATACATTATCTATATTTTGTACTTTTGCAAAAAAAAAAAAAAAAAGAAGTGAGATGAGCTCTATTTTTTAACAAATACATGACCCTTTTTTTTGTATTAATATAAGAGACACATGAAAACATGGGTCATTCATTTGTCAAAAAGCAAGACTCAGGTTACTTTTTTTGTATTAGTTATGTATTTGTCAAAAATAAAACTCATGTCACTTATTTTATCAAATGTCAGAAGAAATGTAATGTATTTATCAAAAATCAAAACTCAGGTTACTTGTTTATAAAAGTATTAAAACATAAGTCATAATTTTATATATTTTCTGTAAAGTTTATATACAAATCATGTGTAACAACCACCATATAAAGTTTAAATATGTTCACTTTATTGCACGAAGGAAACGTGATAATCGTATTTCTAATTAAATTACGATGTAGCTCTACTAATTTTTTTAGGGTAAATTACAAATAAGTGATCTGTGTTTGTTACTTTTGCAAATAACTTACTTGCGTTTTTAATTTTGACAATTAAGTGACCCACATTACCCGTTGTTTAGTTCCTTCCAAATTAGCTATCAATGGACACATGTAAGTCATTGAGAAAAAAAAAACACCATAATCATAGAATCCACATTTCTCCCTTTGTTAAAAAAAAAAAAAAAGAAAAAAACCTAGCTTCTTTTTCCCTTAATAGACCTCCGCTTCTGGTCTGTGCCCCTAAGCCACCACAGCTCTGCACATGCTTTTCTTCAAGCTCCTGATATAGTATCAGGAAAAAGATAGAGTCCGTGGGAAATATTAGATAAGGTTAAATCTTATAAGATTTTTACCCGATTTCAACAGACTTTTATATGAATCTCTTAAGACTTATTAAGATATTATCATGACAAAAGAGATATACAACAAAAATTAAAGAAGTTGTATTGAAAAGAAAAAGGAAATAAGATTAAAAAAAATTCTGTTTTGAATTTATCAATCGTAAAAATCCTAGTCTAAAACGATGAGAACTTTAAAAATAAGGTGGATCCAAACTTCATCTTCTTCTTCATTCCTATCTCTGGACATGTAGTCTCTCTCTCTCTAAGATCTCTTTCTAAGCTGCCATCAAAACTCAGCCACAAATCCATAGCCAACTCCATCTATAGTAAAAATCTTAATTTAAAACAAAAGGAACATAAAAAAGGAAATGATCCAAACTTCATCTTCTTCTTCATTCTTATCTCTAGATAAGTACCCTCTCTAGGATTTCTCTCTCTAATATGCCATCAAAACTTAGCCACAAACTCATAGCTAATCGTATCTGAGTAACCTTCACCAACATCTCCATGAATCATCAAACCAGACTAGGCTATTCACCACGACGAGTCAACTAATTCATCTTCAACCTCAAACTTCTTCTTCCCCGAACTCCATCTTCTTCACTCTCGAATTTATCTCTCTAACGCTTCATGGCAGGACCTTTACCATTAAGCTAGTCGTAACACGAATCGCTTCTTGTATTTGTAGGTTTCAGATAGACTCTTTCATTTAGCTTGGTAAATACATTTTCATTACTAATTGTTGGAGAATGATTCAAAGTTTATTGTCAACAATCCTATTTTCCGGCTTTTACGTTAGTGGGATAGTGGTCTATTTAGTTGCTTTATTTTATGCTTGAAATTCTATTTGTTCATCACTTTGTAAGCCTATATTAATGGGCATGTTAATTCAATTTTTAGTATTGCAATTATCAAATAAAAAGCAAACTATTCGAACTTTGTAATTCATTTTCTGTTCCTTTTAACATCAGTGCTCTCTTCTATTCTTTAAAAAAAAAAAACACCAACATGGTATCGAAGCTCCGTAGGTCTTAAAGGCTTGTGAGATTTAAAAAAAGAAAGAAAGAAATAAAAAAGTGTGTGAGTCTCGATGGCGCTCCTATTCCTATTTTTAAAGGAGAGAATTATCATTCCTAGGTTATCAAAATCAAGTCCTATCTAAAAGCCCTGAGTTTATGGGAGGTTATGGAGAATGATTCCGATCCTACTCCTCTTCGACAAAATCCAACACTAGTACAACTCAAAAAGTAAGAAGAAGAATTGCCAAAGAAACCAAAGGCTCTTACTTGCATACATTCAGTTGTGTCAGAAGAGATTTTCATAAGCATAATGGCTTGTGAATCACCAAAAGAAGCATGAGATAAGCTTAAAGAAGAATTTGAAGACAATACTCCAATAAAGTTGATGCAAATCTTGAATCTCAAAAGAGAATTTGAGATAAAAAAAATGAAGGAATCTAAAAATGTTAAGGAATATGGTAGCAAGCTTATGTCCCTTGATAATCAAATTAGATTCCTTAGTGAAGAGTTTCCAAACCAAATAATAGTGGAAAAACTTCTTGTGAGGCAACCTGAAAGTAGATCAAAGAAGAACAATGAGGCAAGAAGCTACCAAACAATTAGTTGAAGGGGTTTATCTAGCCAAGACTTCACTTTTAAAAGGAAAAGGAAGAATCCCTCAATGTAACAATTGCAAGAAGTCTAGTAACGAAGAGAAAGATTGTTGGTATAATGAAAAACCTCAATGTTTCAAGTGCAAAAGGCTTGGGCACTGCAAAAAAATTGTAAAGTAAAAAATGAAGAACAAGCAAATATGGTGGAGATGATTGAAGAAGAATCTACATTTTGAGTTAGTTGGTGAGAAGTGTACCAAGGGATTTTGGAGAGAAGTGCTCCAATTGAAGGTTGATGAGAAAGTGCATCAACAAAATGATGAGAAATGCATCATATAGTGAAGAGATGTGCTTCACATATTAGGACATTAGAGAGAAGTGGTGCATGAAAATTTTAACTTTGCAACTTTGAATCAAGGGGTTGGAGAATGATTTAAAGTATATTGCCAACAATCCTATTTTTCAGCTTGTACGTTAGTGGGATAGTGGTTTATTTAATTGCTTTATTTTTGCTTAAAATTCTATCTATTCATCACTTTGCAAGCATGTATTAATGGGCATGTTATTTCAATTTTTAGTATTGCAATTATCGAATAGAAAGCAAAATCATACTTCGTAATTCATTTTCTATTTTCTTCAACATTAGCGCTCTCTTCTTCCTTTTTTTTTTCAAAAAAAAAAAAAAAACACACCAACACTAAGCACTTCTTGTATTTGGGGAAGAATGACTTTCATCTATCAAATATGGTGGAACACAATTAACGTTTCCGATGGTGAAATGAAATTAAGTTGACTTATACATGTCCGTTAATAGCTCATTTGGACATAATTAAATGGTGGGTAATGTGAGTCACTTAATTGCCAAAATTAGAAACTCAGGTAAGTTATATGCAAAAGTGCTAAAACACAGGTTACTTATTTGTATTTCGTCACTTAATCTCTCTCTCTCTCTCTCTCTTATTAAATGTCTATCTCTCTCTGTCTTTTGTCCTTTACTCTTTCTCTCTTATTAAATGTCTCTCTTTTTATCTTGCATTTTTGTCTCATTTGGTCCAATCAATACCCTCTTTCTCTCATTTCCTCTCTCTCCTCTCAAATACTCCTCCTCTCTTTTTACTCTTCTTTATTGCGATATACACTTGTATCACCATTATAAGACATGATACACTCATATATGATATTTATTTTCATATTTTATGTATAAGTCATGCTATAAATACCATATATCGGTAATTATTTTCAACTTGACCTTATATTGGTAATTATTATCGACAAGAACCTTAAAATAAAAAATAATTTTCTTATTAAGAAATAATATATATATCCAACAATGGGAGGACATGAACAAAACTTAATCATGCATGCCAATTCTCATGAGCAACATCACTAGCACTATTTTACTATTTTTTTACGACAAATTAGAATCAATAATACACCTTACTAAGGTAAAAAAACCTTTTTACGCAAGTACTTTTATTCGTAATTGATTGAGATGAATAAAAAGGGTTGCTTTCCTATAAGCTTTCTTTACAACAACAGAAGTTATTTGTCAAAGGAATAGGGTGCCAACCACTATTAGGAGCAAGGATCTACCAAAAAAGAAAAACCCGATATTGTATGCATTCACATATAACTTTTACTAGTTATCTTATTTTATTATTTTTTGTTTATACTTCGATAAATTAGTAGCTGCTATATTATCGTGTTTAATTATAAATGAAAATTGTAACTCCATACAACACCTTCAAAGAAAGTGCTCCGGATGAAATATTGGCAATATAGTGGTCTTGAATTGCACGAGTTCTTCATTAGAAAAATAATAATGCTTTTTACAATAATGTCTACGACTATCATGTTTAAGGTTTCATCTTACAAACTATAGGCAGTGTTAAGAACTAAACCATTCTTGCACGGACCCTCTAAGGCAACAATTTTTCTTCACATATCCAATACGTATATAAGATTTTAAATTAAAATCTAATGAACACTTGTTATGAACTATATAGAGAAGATGCAAAATTGATATCATACATGAACTCAATTCATCCTAAGTAGCATGACAAATAAACAAAAAACTAGTTTCTTTCTCCTTAATGCAAAATTACGGTAACTCTAACACGTACGTTTTGCACTATTGAGAGTAAAGCTTGAAAATTTCCTTCTTTTACATTAGACTCCTCTTGACATTTGCATCAAGAGTCTGACTTAACCTCACAAATTTCCTTCTTTCCATTGGACCACTTTTTGATATCAACATCAAGAGTCTCAGTTAACCCTTGAAGCATATGTTGATCCACGACAAAAGACAAAGTGAAAGTGAAAATGCCAAAGTCTAATGTTCTTTTGTTAAAAAGGTTATATTCATCTTTGTTTGCTCTTTCTGAGCAATTAAACCAATCATGTTCTTCTATGCAAGAGCTTTTGGGTAAAAAGGTTTTTTCTTTTGTACCTCAATAAATTTGATTTTGATTTAAGGCTAAAGTTTGGATTGGGGAAAGGTTTTTTTTTTTTTTTTTTTTTTTTTTTGTGGAAAGAGAATTGGTTAATGATCCTAGAGTAATATTTTTTTTTATGCTTTGTTGTAATATAATTAAAATAGGGTTATTTTGGTCATTTTATTTTCTATTTATGATTTGTTCACTTTTTTAAATACATCTAAGTAAATAAAGGAAGGGGCAATGTGATGGTTTAGACCTTTATTTTACACATTCTTGCAATTATGTACCTCTAGTTTAAAACTGTCAAATTATATACTCAATTAGATGATTAGTTGTCACATTTTACACCTCATTTCTTTTTATCAAACTGTTATCTTTGTCATCATGATACGAGAATCATAACATGACATGTATAATTTTTTATTTTACATTTTATATTGATACAACAAATTGTCTAGTCATGTTATCAAATAATAAAAATATTTTACCTTTGTAATAAAACTAAAAAAAAAAGAAATATATAGATTAAAAGAAAATATCACATTTTCACTTCTTTTTCACCTTTTTCTTTGCCATTTCTCCACAAAACACTAATCCTAAAATAAGAGAAGAATTTCTCTTCCTTCTCTTAGGATTCTATGACAACTTTTCAATGAACCTAAGACATAAAAGTGGTGAATATATTCCTAAATTCTTTTAGTAAAATATAATCCATTTGCAAGTTTCAAGTTGGAATATCTATCCTCATGTTAGATAGTATTGTGGGCGTAAGTGATATAGACAAGAAATCCTTTTTTATTTGACAATATTTGTATTTTCACTTTTTTAATTTTTATCTTTTATTACTATTATTTTTTTTAATCATGTTATGTGGGGATAGGTGTTTTGGACAATTACTTATTGGATGAAAGAAAATTATTTATAGCCCAAATTGTCTCTTTTTCCTCTTATTTTAATATGTGTTTTTTTGATTTTATTATTTGCAAGTCTTATATTGTTGAAGTGGAATATTTTAATTATTTGATAAAATGACTAGACAATTTATTCTATAAATATAAAATTTATATAAAAGATTACATGTGTTGCCTTATGATTTGCTCATTGTGATGATAGAAATAACAACAACCGATGAAAAGAAATAAGATGTAAACGATGCTAAATAAACATGCAATAAAGTGTATAATATAGTAATTTAAAACTTGAGGTGTATAATTGTAAAAATGTATAAATTTGAGTTCTAAATCATGGTCCCAACAAAGGAATGCAAATTCCATTACAACAAAAATGAACTAGTAGACGTGTGCAAATTTAATAATATTAAGTTATAAGTGAAAAATTTCTGAATCTTTTATCATAAATTAGTGATAAAATAAAACATTGAAGTATAAAGATGATGCTCTCACTTAAATAATAAATAGAAAATATAAGTAAAATTGATAAAACTAAACTTAAATAAGTAATTAAAAAAGGAAGAGTGAATAAGATAGAAATACAATGTTTCAACTTAAATAACATAGATAAGATAAAATCATATACATTCCCATTTATTACAACTTTATTTAATTCCTTCATGATAGATTCCAATAGGGTACATTGTATGTATACCCCTCCTAAAAAAAAAATTACCAATACACAAGTTAGATAAAAATAATTACCAATATCCCATTACCAATTCGCATTTAGAAAATAGAATATTGAATTTTACACACAAATTGGGTGAAAAAGTTGTGATATGATGTTTAACTATGATCATAATATTGCGTTTAAACATCGCGATAATATCTCGATTAGAATCACGATACACTATTGATAAAATATATCAACTTTTCTTTATGAACGGCCTTAACCAACTTTTCCTGCATCTTACTTTCTCTCTCTTATCTTTTCCCTTTCACTTCTTCCTTCTCCCACTTCCTTTCTCTTCTGTCTTTTACTTTCTCTTTCCTTTCCTTTCTTTTCTTTTTAACTCTTTTATCCTTTTAATGTATTGCGTTTTATAATTTTAATATATACTGTATTGTAATTATAACATACGATATATATATATGTTTAATATTTATTTTTATAATTCATTTTTTTTGGCCTGATATAATTCATTTATAAGTTGAAATTTAAATATATTGTATATTAATAGTTATTTTTAATTCGGCTTTATTTAGGTAATTGTTTTTAACAAGTGGCTCAGCCTAAAAATTATTTCGATTCCCATGCCCCGGTTTAAACCCTGTTCTCGCCTTTAAACCCTCTTCTCCATCCCACTCTCTCCCCCCCTCCCTCCACGCCCATGACAACCCATCGAGCAACAGTGGCTTAGCTTACTAAACCACCAACAAAAACGTCGATACTGCGTCGTTTAACACACAATAAAGCGAAGAAAATGACTTCGATTATCTTCGGCGACTGTTCGACTTCAACCACGAGTCGCGGGCTCCGGCTACTCCCCATGAGCCGCCGATGCCCATTCGTTTCGCGTGACAGCGCCGTTTTCACCGGCCAAATTAGGTTCCCTCACCAATCGCACTCCTCCATTAAAACCCATTTCAAAACCCTAACTGTTTATTCGGTTTCTCCCCCCTCGTGTAATCACTGGTATTTCATTCAAATTCTTTTGATTCCTCCCCCTCTCTCTCAAGCATTTTGTCGAACAATTTGTGTACTATGTAGCGTGGTTGATGCAAACCGTCACTTTTTAATGCTCGGTTTAACTACTTATTGTTTTGGTGAACTCGTGAACGCTTTAATTTACTATGTGGTCTGAATTATGTCTCTCGAGCATTTCGTCGAACTGTTTGTATTCTGTCTGAATGGTATTTAAATTGTTTAGTGTGTTGGAGTGATCATGCGATGTTGATGACACTGGGGTTGATGCTCCACCATTCCAAACTTTGATAAATTAGGAGTTGGCTTGTGGGACAGGGTTGGCTTCCCTCTGGTGTTTGGCAAGGAGACTGGGTCCTAGCTCCAAAGGGTCTGTCTTGTCCGGTTTCCTCGAGTTCAAGTAAAATTACTATTGGGTATAATTTGTATCATGGATGGTTGATGTAATGATGTTAATAGTAATGAAAGTTTGCTAATCAGTTAGTGAAGAAGAACTGTTGAGTGTAATCCTTATATTGGAAATGTCTGCTTTGAAATTTTTAGAAACGCATTTGAACAATGTGAAAATAAAGATTGGAAATATTGACAGAAAGACTTTAGGTGTATGCTGTTGCCAAGCTATAAGATTAGGGTAAATTGTAAGCTGGAAATAAATAAACCAAGTGTCTACGTGTGGATTTTGATGAGAATGTTAATGTGCTTGTGAAAGTTGTGGTAATATTCTTGGGATATGTGTGATTAGAATCGTAAATGTGAATTGAGATAAAAATTGCATTTTGCCAGGTTTTAGGTGGGAACTTATTATTTTATTTTTTGACATGCGTTTTAGCTTCTGTTGGGGTGAAGCATCTGCAAAAGTGATCGATGGAAAAGCAGTTGCAAAGAAAATTAGGGATGAGATATCTGTAGAAGTTTCCAGAATGAAGGAGGCAATTGGTGTCGTACCAGGGTTGGCAGTCATTCTTGTTGGTGATCGGAAAGATTCTGCAACTTATGTGCGTAACAAGAAGAAGGCTTGTGAGTCCGTAGGGATCAACTCATTTGAAACCCATTTGCCTGCAGAATCGATGGAGGAGGAAGTGCTTAAGTTTATTGCAGGGTATAATGATGATCCCTCCATTCATGGCATCCTTGTTCAGTTGCCTTTACCTTCAGTGAGTATCTGTTTTATGCAATTGTTTACATCATTGAATGCTTGACATGTTGATACCTAATAGTCATCATTGAGTTTATAGCATCCTTGTTCAATTGCCTCTACCTTTGGTGAGCATCTGCTTTAGCAATTATAAAGAATTGTTCACATCATTGAATGCTTGATGTGTGTATACTTAATACTACATTATTTCAGAGATTTTTGGTTATGACTTATGTTCTTCAATTGTATGGTAGTATTGACCTCAATATTTTGCAGAAATGAGAAGATTACATGTTACTAATTATAAAGCTCACAAAGATGTAACTTTACATTCTGTCATATATGGCATAATGCCTAGCAACATTACCAATTTAAGAAGTTGCACTTATTAGAAGCAATACATTCCTATTGCTCGGTGTAATAAAAATGATGTGATGTGACAAATGCAGTAATCTTTTGGAGAAAATTTTTTTTGACATATCTCTTTTTAGTTTAAAGTGTTTTTTCACTTCATGTGTTACTATTTTTTACAATATTTTTGGGCTGTCGACAGCATATGAATGAGCAGAAGATCTTGAATGCTGTAAGCATTAAGAAGGATGTAGATGGATTTCACCCATTAAATATTGGTCGACTTGCCATGCGGGGTAGAGAACCATTATTTGTCCCCTGTACTCCAAAAGGATGCATTGAATTATTGCATAGATATGGTGTTGAAATCAAGGGAAAAAGGGCTGTAGTAGTCGGGAGAAGTAATATCGTTGGAATGCCTGCTGCTCTCCTGCTTCAAGTATTCATCTTCTTTACAAATACAATAACATTCTTCCAAGCTTTTTTTTTTTACTCTATTTATGTTCATTCTTTTAGCATCCTTTTTTTTCTCTATATTTTAAATAGCGGGAGGATGCTACCATTAGTATAGTACATTCGCGAACAAGCAATCCTGAAGAAATAACAAGGCAAGCAGATATTGTTATTGCTGCAGCAGGGCAAGCTAATATGGTCAGGGGAAGCTGGATAAAACCTGGTGCAGTGATAATTGATGTTGGAATCAACCCAGTTGAGGTAATTGGACTTTGCCTCTTTCTTTAGGTTGTTTATTTTTGTTTTTCCAGAAGCATGATAATTATGAGCGACAGTTATTCCTTTCCCTGTTCTATTTACATGATATTGATATTTACTACAGGACACAAGCAGTTCTCGGGTTACAAGCTTGTAGGAGATGTTTGTTATGAAGAGGCCTGCAGAGTTGCTTCGGCCATAACCCCAGTTCCTGGTGGAGTTGGTCCTATGACCATTGCAATGCTTCTATCAAATACTCTCACCTCAGCAAAGAGAGCACATGGCTTTCAGTGAATGTTTTGTTTAAGCATAAGCAGACTGAATATGGTTTGAAGACTACAGAGATCAGCTATATTGTTTTGAGGTTGATAATTCCCCAAAAAGGGAAAAAAAAGAAAAAGAAAATAAAAGATGGGTATTTGGAGCTGCTATATTCAAGAGTGTGGCCAAGTCACTGTCTCTCTTAGATCCATCCAGGTTGTTGCTATTTTGACTGGCATGTGAATTCTTTTCCTTGTCTGACAAAAGGGTTTCGATGGCCATCGTAATCTAGAAAAAATTGTCATTGTACTGATTCTCCTGACTCTGAACATGGTGAAATCATAAATTATCTGACAGCTATTTTAGGTTTTTCCCCTCAAATTATCCTGAAGGAGGATCAGTTGAAAGTGTGTATTATGGGGATTATCTGCTCCTCTTTCCTATTTATCTATCAAAATCATTTTTTGTGGATTTGATTTAAGTGCAAATCCGATGACCTATGAGAATGTGCAAATGACTGTAGCAGGTAGCTATGTGCCATCGTAAGGTTTAAATGCATCCCGAGTTTGTGTGAAGCAGCTATTGTGGGGTGATCTACAATAATAGCCATTATTAATCTGTTTTTTCTTTTTGGCCAACATCATACCGTGTGCTGATTTGTACTTCTGGCATTCAAATATTATCAGCGTTTTTCGAATATGAACTTTTGAAGCTAGTCTCTAGAAATGGATTTGATCTTTATGATGGATACAGTGCACCAAAATGTATTGCTCTTTTCTCATCCTTTTTTTTTTGTTTTTTGGGCACAACTATGAGTTGCTTCGAAACATTCGGTCCACATGATTTCAATTTTGGCGTGTTAACCGTGAGTGTTAACCCTGAGTCCTGCATAGAACCAATTCCCTTAACAACTCTTAGATGGCTCTTACTGCTCAGGTGGATCGCCGTATTTTGTCTCCATTAGCAGCCAAAGGATGCCCCTCACTGCTCAGGCTGTTTACATTGTAGTCTCTTAACTGCGAGTTTGAGACAAGCTGCCATTGTCAGTGAGTGAGTGAGAAGGCCACTGGTCAGTGGGCGCCATTCTCTCTAATCTTGATAACTTATTAAAGTATCTTCATTTTGGGATTCTTGACACGGAACCCTATGCGAAGAACCTTACTTATTAGGGTTTTATGGGATAGGAAAGGTCTATAGTATATACATGGGATCTCTACAAAGGATCGGTTCTTTACCTATTCTTTTGCTTATTTTTTTTCCTTTCCGGTCAAACATTGCGATTGCACACAGACCTTCTCCATTCCGCCTCCAGCGTTGCAACATGTGGATGGTTGATCTTTTATGTTTTGTTTTTGTTTTTTATTTTGTTCTCTCTTTTTTTTTTAAGATCTGAAGGACCTTGTATGAAGGATATAGGGATAAAGTGGTGCGGCCCTTAAAAGAATGAGATCCTTTATAAGCTGATGTAGCACTCAAGAACCTTATAAAGATCCTTAAAGTTGTGGATGCCTTACTGCTGCTAATCCATGTCCATCGGCCACCCGGTCACCATGTAAGACTGAGACCGTCAATTATTGTCTAAGGATGTCCCAAATCCTTTGTTGAAGACATGTATAAGCAAAATATGGTGAGTTTGTTACTTTGTTCTCTCACCTATAGAGAAGCAAGGAATCAACTACCTTTGCTACTCAATATAATTTTTCTTTTCGTTCGTTAGGTTCTTGTCATACTGCCTATAGGAGGAAAGGATGCCAGTGATACTGACACTTGATAAAACCGAGTCAAGCAAGGAAGCAAACAGGAGAAAAGATTCCTCGTCCTTAAACACGTTTTTGCCTTCCTTATAGCAAGGTGTTTTCCTTTCTCTAAAATGGTATATTTGTAGTTACCGTAATCACACTGAAGCATAATTTTCCCCCAACAACAAGGGAGAAAAAAAAAAAAAAGAAAAACAACACAAACAATACATGTGGCTTGAATTTGCATTTGAAATTGTAGCCTTGAACTCGGGGTGAATATCCAGACCTGCCCCACCAGGTTCCCCGGTCTGGACCCGTGAGTCCATGGCTACTGTAGCAGCCCTGTGTCATTTGGGTTGGGTCAGTTACGGGATCATGTGCGAGCCCTGTATTAGCTTTTAGTGTATATCTAGTAGTTTGATCTATTTGTTTCATCTGCGTGCAGATGATACACTGGCGTTTTAAAACAGACTGTTTATCAAAAAATAGATACGGATGAAAAACATATTATTTTATTTATAAAAAGATCAAATAGACTAAATACATATAAGATACAGATGCAAATCAAATATATAGATATAAATACAAATGAAATGTCTCTTCTTACCGTCTGGTATCTAGAATCCCAATTCAATCATCAAGTTGCTCTTAAACTTTCATTAAATAAGACATTCAAAAAGACAAATGTTTAGACAAATCTAAGGTTAATCATTGTTGGAGATCGAATTTTCATCATCACACAAATATAATATAAAAATAAGGTTTACTATTCAGCAAATAAAATTACTGTTGTAAATGCATCTTTATCCACCAAAAATATAAGAATATATATAGTTGGTGCGTTGTTGGCTAGTACTTAGATGGAAGCAAGTGAAAATGAATATTATAATACTCGGACTAACAAGAAGGGAGAACTGCCATATCTTTCAATGCAAAACATGGTTGCTCAACAATCAATATTTTTTGAGAAATGATGGTTTTACAATTGCTAACTTTTAGACAAATCAAAACTAGCAAAGCCTAACATGAGTGATAGATTTAGGCATTAGAGTCAAGACTAGTTAAATTAGCTTGTCATGAAGGATTATCAGACATGTTTTAGATACTTAAAGAATGGAATGTTTTGTACATTTAAGGTCGTTACTGAAAAAACACACTCAAGAATTTAGAAGTAGTTTGGATGCGTGTTATTACACAGATTGAAACTTGTGATGCTTGTAACTCATGATATTTCAAGATCTCAACCATTTTTTCTTTCCTGAAAGAAGCATGGATTATGATGATAATTATTATAGTTTTATGGGAATGGACTGCAATTTTTGTTTTATTAGCTTCGTGATCAAGTATGTAGCAGTTTTTGACATGTATTTCTTTGCTTTATTAGATCACACAAAGATCCAGCTTTTTCACCTGTTCTCAACTTAGCGATGTAAACTAGGAAGCAACAAAAAGAGAAAAGCTTCAATTCAAAGCTGAAAGAATTTGATTGGTATGGAAGCAAGGAAGTAGATTCATGTGAGCTTTACTTGATCTATTGTTCATATATATATAGACCATCACAAACTCAAAGAAAATCAATCCTCTTTTTCATTAAATTTTTTGTTTTCTGACTTATTGAGCTATCTGTCATGGCTTTGAGTAGTGGTTCTAAGGTTTCAACAAATCCCCTCCAACAGTTTGTTAAGGTTGGTGTTGGTGGTGATCAGAGGAGTATGATCACAATGTCTGATGACAATGTCATGATGAAGCAAATTTTAGCAACTCATGTTTCCGATGAAAGGGAGGTTAATGTTAAGCCTCTTCTCCACCTTGTTGAGGACATTCTCAATCGTGCAACGTTGCTTGTTGACAGTATTATATCGGTATTTACAAGTTTATGTTCTCTTTTCTTTTATTTGAGGTCTACTAGTCTTGCATAAACTAATCAATAAAAAAATACACCAAAGCTGTCAAGTTTAAGCTTTTAAATCAATTGGTAAACTTAATACCAATACGACATTCAAGGCATGATGTTCTAACCTCTAAGTTTAAATCCCAAGAGTTTAAGCTTTCTTGATCTTATGGTTGTAGAGTTGAAATTTAGATTTTCAATCCAACCTGTTGATAATTTCCATTGTTTGATCACTTGATGTAGGGAACTCCACATATGGTGGAAAGCATAGAGGACAAGACCAACCATGCTGCCTTCATTACTATGCTTGACTCCTTGTTATACACAATTGATCGGATTTCTTGCGAGGTTATTACCAATTTGTTTAGGCTTGGGGTTGCTTAGTCTTCACAAATAGATTACTGACAAAATTTCATGCATTTAGACCTTATTTAAGTGGTTTTTGATATTGCTATATTGTTCAATAGGTTGAAAGCATTCATTAATCTCGGAACATTCTTGCAATTTTTAGTATTAGCTGGTTATGGCATCACATTTGTTGGTAGCGATTATTGATGGCATATATATGTGGTAACAAAATCTTTCATCAGCTTTCTTATAAAGCTCTAAGTGGTGGTGATGCTCATTCGACAACGGTTTCAATTCTCACCTTGCTGTCAAATTTCTCTTGGGAGGCAAAATTAGTGCTATCATTGGCTGCTTTTGCTTTGAACTTTGGAGAGTTTTGGCTTCTTGCCCAGATTTACTCCTCTAATCCGCTTGCCAAATCAATGGCAATTTTGAGACAACTTCCTTTTATAATGGAGAACACAGGGCATTTGAAATCCAGGTTTGAAGCACTCAATAATCTGATAAGAGCCATGATAGAAGTAACTGGATGCGTGGTACAACTCAAAGACCTACCATCAGCTTACATATCACAAGATGACCCAGCATTGTCCACTGCAATGACACATGTACCTACTGCTGTTTATTGGACCATTAGAAGCATTGTTGCATGTGCTGCTCAGATCATAAGCTTCACTAGCATGGGCCATGAGTATGTAGCAATACTAATTTGCCTTTTTCTCCTTCTGATGGATAGAATAGTGGAAGTGGATAGAGGAGACAGTAAGTAATTGTAAATCTTGTGTGGATCGAGGGGTAGAGGTGATAGTGTTTACAAGACCTGGATAGAAAAATATTGAATTAACACTAACAAGTAGCAACAAATTTCTGGACTAAGTGGTTAGATAGGTTCATTAGTTACCTGTTGTTTTGGTTAAATAACTATTGTTTGTTGGTTTGATGCAGAGAACGGCATATGAACATTTAGATTAAGTTTGGTAAAACACTATAAACTTAAATTGCGAAATTTATGGTTGTAGTAGTCGGCCTATTTTGATAATTTTGATCGAATGTTAAATCAATGATATGTAATGTGATGGACTTACTCCAGGTTCATGATATCAACAACAGAGTCATGGGAGCTTTCAACCTTAAGCCACAAGCTCAAGACTATTTATGAACACTTGCAAAAGCAGATATACATTTGCAACCAGCATATAGTAGTAAGTTGTAATTCAGCAGTAGTTCTCATTCACCAAGAAGAAGAACTTTTCTTGAGCATGAAGAAAATTATATTCTAATCGCTAGATGTGCATCCGATCATACAGAGGAAAGGAGGCATATTGAAGCTTACCAGACGCTTCAGGGTCTCTTTGATATGATCCACATTGACAATATAAAAATTTTGAAAGCATTGATATATGCTAAAGACGATATTCTTCCACTTGTTGATGGCTCTGACAAGAGAAGGGTATGTCACTCACAGTTCTATCGTTTTTGCAACAATGAATCATTAACTTTCTTTCTATTGTCGACAAATATTTGTGCAGACTAGAATCGTCCAAGCATTCAGTAAGTCATGAAGTCTTTTCACATTCTCATTGAGCAGGCAGGTCTTGTATATTGCATATGAACAAGTGCATGTACTCCTATTATCTGGTCAAGCTGTAGATTATACATGCTTCCTTGCTTCATCTTTATGTTACTTAAATGTGGCACTTGGATCATGAAAAACAGGTTTAGTCTTGAGGATGTGGCACTTGGATCATGAAAAACAGGTTAGTCTTGAGGTACTAAGGAGGAAGAATGTGCTGTTGCTTATATCAGGACTGGACATCTCCCCAGGAACTTTCAATCCTAGAGCAAATCTATAGTGAATCTAGAGCACATGCATCAAAATATGAGAATCAGTATGAGGTTGTCTGGATTCCTATAGTGGACAGCTCAATTCAATGGACAGATGCAACACAAAAGCAGTTTGAGAGTTTGCAATCAAGTATGCCATGGTACTCGGTTTTTAGCCCACAAATCATTGACAAGGCAGTGATAAGATTCATAAAAGAGAAGTGGCACTTCAGGAATAAGCCGATTCTTGTGGTTTTAGATCCTCAGGGAAAGGTTCTAAGTCTTAATGCAATTCATATGATGTGGATCTGGGGAAGTAATGCGTTCCCTTTTACTAGCTTAAGGGAGGAAGCTCTATGGAAGGAAGAGACTTGGAAACTTGAATTGTTGATTGATGCAATTGACCCTCAAATTCATGATTGGGTATGTTTCTTTCTTCTCTTCTGTGATCCAAATCTATATATACTTATGCACGCTTTCGGATATAAAATATTGTAGCTTGAAAGCTTACAAGTGAAGGTAGTCCTCAAATTAGGGTGCAAGATTTGAACTTTCATCATAGTTTGATGACTATAATGGAATTTTTTAGTGTGCTTAATCTCTGTGAATTAGTTGGTGCAATTTAATCTTTTCAATCTAAATTTTTAAACCCTTTCAAAAGTAGTAGTCCATTCAATGACACACAAAGCTTCACTATGTGTAAGTTGTTCAATAATTGTTGAATTTGTAATTAAACTGCGTCTTTCACCAAGAAATATAAACATCATATCCTATCCTATCCTATCCAATAAATATAAAGCTTTTATGTTAGTTGGTTACGAGGTTAAAAAGGAGGTTCTATTTCAAACATCTATTTATCTATTTCATCTCTATTTAATTAAGTGGTTTATTTGACAAACTTCACTTTAAACCATAGGTGCTAGAGATGATTTTTTGGTTGGGGGGGGGGGGGGGGGGGGGGGGGGAGGATGGAGAGCGAAGAACAAGGGCCTCAATCGATTATGACCCCCTCAGGCTCGAGAATTTTTTTTTAATTTTTTAAAAGAAAAAAAAATATCATATATATTGTAAAGAACAAACTATGACATAAGAATAAATATAGTTTAGTGTTTAAATATTTACTTTTATATCCATAAGGAAATAGTTTAAATACCATGAGTGTATTTTTTTTTTCACTTTTTCAATATGTATTTATTATACTTACTACTCCTTCTCTACTTTTCCTTTTTGTTTTTTTTTCCTTTCATAATAACTAATAGCATTAAAATTTTTTTATCATAAAATTATCTATCTAAATAAATTCTTATGAATAATTATTTTTTATTTAAAGTATGCTATAAATAATAATTACATTATCCGTAATTAAAATTGAATCTTATTGTATACTAAGTATATAATTTAATTTATCAACTTTTTTCCCCTAGCAATTAATGTTATTAAAATGTATATAGATTATTAAATAGCTATCTTAGTTAGATATATTTTATGATTTATTTGTGCTAAAAGCAATCATATATTTCAAACTAATTATATAATTTGATTTCGTACATTTTTTTTGTATAATTAATGTTATGAAAATAAACATGAATTATTGAATATATATCCTATCTAGATATATTTCTGATTTGTTTTTGTTGAAAGCAAAACTTATATAGATATTAACTCTATAGTTTTTATTAATAATTATTTTTCAAGCGATATATGCACAATTTCTTAGGAAATGCACCAAATAATCTTAGTCATCATTTGAATGATTTTTTTTTTTAATGAATTTTTAAAAAATATCATAGTGAAATGATTAATAATTTTTTATAAATATATGAGATATAATATAACTATAACAGCTAGCTGATATAAATAAATAATTCTAAAATTAACTTAATTAAAATCCAACCTCCTAGTTGTATAATTTTGCGTCAATCCAAATGGAAGGAGATTGTTGACCAATAAATGTGAAAATCCCATATGATCTAATAAGCATTAGCTTTTAGATTAGCTTATTGTAGATCCAAAATCAAGGCTTGGGTGTTATTAATGTTGTAATGTGTCCAT
Source organism: Combretum micranthum (assembly GCA_024138025.1). Lineage (NCBI taxonomy): Eukaryota > Viridiplantae > Streptophyta > Magnoliopsida > Myrtales > Combretaceae > Combretum > Combretum micranthum. The sequence continues at coordinate 167,077 of JAMXBD010001881.1, forward strand.
TCTTTCCTTGATGTTCAGAATTCTCAGAGCATATCAGCAAATTAATGAACATGCGTTTTAATGGATTAGGTAAGGGAAGGAAAATACATCTTCTTGTATGGTGGAGACGACATAGAGTGGATCCGCAAGTTCACCACCACAGCACGCCAAGTAGCACAACTTGAGCGCATATCACTTGAGATAGTTTATGTAGGAAGGAGTGGGAAAAGGGAGCAAGTGAAGCATTCTATCACTACAATAACACAAGAGAAACTTAGTTATTGTTGGGAAGAACCCTCAATTATGTGGTATTTCTGGACTAGACTAGAAAGCATGTTGTACTCTAAAATCCAACTAGGAAAAGCTGACGAAAACGACCCTGTCATGCAAGAAATCAAGAGATTACTTAGCTATGACAAGGAAGGATGTTGGGCTTTACTAAGTAAAGGTTCTAATATAATTGCAAATGGTCATGGAACCACTATGCTTCCTGTATTGTTGGAGTATGGTGTATGGAAAGTACATGTTGCTGCCAAGGGGTATGATGGTGCATTTAAGGAACACCATGAGAAGCTTCATAGTGCAACTCATGTATGTAGTCGTTTAGAGTTTCCTAGTGCTTTTGGAAGGATCCCGGATAACATAAAATGTCCTGAGTGTATGCGCGCGATGGAGAAGTATGTGACATTCCTTTGCTGCCATGATGAAGGTACTTCGAACTTGTTTTAAGAACTGCAGTCAAGTAGGAATATTCTTATGTAGACTCGTTTTTTTGTGATAAAATTAGATAAGGGACAGGTACCATATGCAAAGTACATGTCCATCCTCACATAGTCACTTGGTTTATGAAGACATGATCTATGTTATTTTATTTATTTTTTTTCATGATGGGGAGTGTTGAACAAGTTTGTATGCATTTGTGGTTGTTTTGACTATTTTATATGATTGGTGTAATAAAAGCTTTATGTTTGAGTTTTTTTTTTGGTAATTTCTCCATTAATAATGATGGGATTTACAATCTACTATATATTTATGAGCTAAATTTCAAGTGAGCTTAATAACATCTCAGCGGTTGCTCCTTGGCAACAATTTCAAAGGGGAAGGACCTATACGGTCTTTATGGGATGAAGCTGATGCTTAAGGGAAGAATTAGTTCTTTGACAAGGACCAGTTCCAACACCTGAAAAAATAATTTAAAATTTTTTTTTGATATCTTGTGTAATTTTTTTTATTATGTGAGAGTGAGACCCATAAAATTATAAAAAGTTGTCAAGAACCCTGTATAAAGGACCTTAAGGATAAAATAATAGGGTTCATTAAAAAAGAAGATTCTTAAAATTCTGATGTGACATTTTAAGGACCTTTTCGAGGTCTTAAGGGTTGTGGATGCTCTAATAAACCCCAAACTTAATTTTATTTTGATGCCTTTTGTATTTTTCTTTTGGGATCAGTTGCTATCTTTTCACAATTTTTTTTGGGTTTGAACATATCAATTGCATTAAAATATTGGTGTACATATACTACCACGCCCATGCTTAAAAGAATATTATCTTAACAGCTAAAAAGATGAAGAGAATGGGGTTGTAGGATTATGATAGTTATTTTAGCTTTAAAGATTTTTGATAATTATTTAGTTCAAATATTTAATAAAACTGAAAGCAGGTTAGGGATCTAAGATGCTGAATGTCTTGCTCTTCTATAAAATAAATTAATTGAAAGATTAAAAATCATAGGAAGAAAGAATTAATTTGTAATTTAAACAATCAAATTGGAAAAATGAATGGAACATCACCATTCAAAGACTTAAATTTAATCAAGAAAGAAAACAGATAATTAGAGTGATGTAGACATTTTCTAAACCATTCATGTAAGTCTAATTCATCCAATATAAACAAAAATTTGATTTCGCAACTAAGAAGTACAAACATACAAACACAATTACCTTGTTTTTCCTTTCAAGTTAGTTCAAATGAAAATGAGAATACTGATTAAAGTGAGATTACCTACTTCCATCACTTATCTTCTCATATATTAAGTGTATAGATAATTATATGGACCCTTTTCTTGCTACTATAAAATTTTTCATACTTTCACTTAAGAATTAGGGATGTGCTAATTAATAACATAGGAAAAGCTTCATTAGGTAATACAGAACACTAGAATTGTCTAGTAGCATGTAATTGATAATAAATTTTGGACACATGAACACTCAATTCCATGAATTAAAGCCATTTAAAGTTAACCATATAATATGTTTAAATGTTAACTTTCCATCTGTTATAGTCTCTCTGTGTCTCTCTCTCTCTCTCTCTATCTATATATATATATAATTTCCTAGACTAGTGTGGATAATATTTGAGCGAATAGGAGAAAGACTAATTTATCTTTTTAACAATAGTCAATGAAATTCTATGTGTTGTATGTGATGGTGGTCAAAGCATACTATACATCATAAGTGGTATTAGAGTGAGCATTCACCCCAAGATAGAGGTAAAGAACACTTTCGATATTGTTGCCAAGTATGTTATGTTCCTATGACTTTTTTGATCCGCTTATGAAAGTTTTCATTGAACAAAGCATTGATAAAGGTTAAAGTGGAGTCAAGCACAATTGATATGTTAGATAATGTGCAAGCAATGTAAAGTAACTTAAGTAGACTTGAGAAGGAGCTATAAGGGAGTTGCTGATAGCTTTGAAATGAACTGTAGATTGTTTATAAAGGATAATGCTGTCATTAAGGAGACTGTTGCTTTTTCAACATAAGAGTTGGAGGATCCAGGGAGGCAAATTACATCGGAAGGTCACAAAGTTTAGGTGTGAGTTCATTTGAGGTCACACGGTTTAGAGAAGTGAGTAATTGATCATCATTGACACATGGCAACATGAAAAAAAATAATTAAAACTCAAAAGATTGTGTCAATGATGATCAATTAACTTATGTCCTTGAATATTGTGACCTTAAATGAACCACTCAAAATATTACGGCTTTAAATAAACTTATTCCTAAACGTTGTGACTTTTCGATATAATTTGGTTGATGTGGTAGTCTAGTGCAATAGTGTTTGGGAGTCAAATGTAGGTTGACTGTGTGGGTCATGACAAGAGTAAAGTGTGTATCAAAAACTTTTCCTAAAATATTAAGTAGTTTTTGCCATGCGATTGGTGTATTATACAAAGTATTAAAGACGAGGGAAGCTCCTATGTTTTGAATTATATGGCTATATTGTGATTGTAAAAACAATCTGACGGAGTAGGGTGAGGAATCGGGAATGTCAAATCGTAAAGGAATTAAGGCCGAATTACAAACCTAATTCTACGTAAGTAATACTGAGAAGATAGTTCAAGTTAAATTAAGGTGGTTGGAGCACAAAGAATCCATTTAGGGTAAGGTGTGAGAATTTTCAAAAGTTGCTATTAGACATTATCAATGTAGGCGACATTGATGGTCTTTGATTCTTATAATGGATTATAAAGATAGGCCTAAGTAGAGTTTGAATGGTAAAGAGTTTAGACCTTGTTATATATCATCGTATTGAAATAAGGCTTGATAGAATTTATGTTAACTTGGATGTCTCAATACGAAGAGTTGGAAGGTCATGAGATGGTCTATGGGAAATCTTAAGAGAAGATGGACCTAAGTTTAAGAAGGAACAAGGAACTCAACATTTATAAGGGTAAGACTATCATGAATGAGAGAAAGTTATATAAGGAGTCTCTCGTGCTTCTTATGATGGGGCATACAATTAAAATTTATCCACTTTAGGATAAGTTGGTACACCTCATAGCTACGAAGGAAGAAGAAGAGGCTTAGAGAGGTGCTAAACTTAAGTATAAAGCCGTTCAACTTTATACAAAATACGCCTACTAAATTTGGAGAAGTAAATAGTGCGTGATATAATTATGGAGACATTGATCAAAAGGTAAAGTGAATTATCCAAAAGCGAATGTTGTGGTAGTTAATGTAATAATTAAGCAATTATTTTCATTGGAAGATAAAAAATGGGTTATTTTTATGAACTACTTTCTTTCTCAATTAAATATATAACTTAACTATTCTTGCTAAAAAAAAAAAAAGAAAATAAAGAATTACAACTCTATAGGTAATTAAAATCTTGTTATTTTATATTTTTATATAAAGATGATAACTTTAGCCAGTTTTTACACAAAAGACAGGTCTTTGCTTATTTTATTGAGCAATCAAATTCTAACAAATTGAAGATAGTAAAATTCTCATCTAAGCTTCATAGAATTAGTCAAATATTACAAAACAAGAGCAACACCTCATTTCTCAACAACTTCTATGAATGAAGTGTCTATGTTAGACGAGGAGTTAAAGATGTCTTGTATATTGTAGTCCATCTTAACCTCTGATGAGAAGAACTCAAGCTACATTTATTTAAATGAGTGTTTTAGAAATGAACAAAATCTCTTATAAGCATTATAGTCTTACATGTTTAATTGCTTAATTAAGGAAATAGAGTTAGTTAAGGATTCTACCAATGTTGTTAGACTTGGATTGGTATGGTTGTTTTGACTTGGTTTAGCTGGAATCGACCATAAAGGTAGGTCGCTTCGCCCAATTCATCGAATTTGCATTGAACAGGATTAACCCGGATTGACCCATCGACCTAGGAGGTTAAATTGGTTGAACTGGTCGACTCGGATGGTCTAACCAGGCGACCCAAATCAGTTGATCCAGACCGAAAGAAAAAAAAATGCAAGAAATTCAAATATGTATTCATACTATATTATGAATTTATAAAATATAATCATTATATCTTGCTTATTTAATAATTAATTGATGATTTTGATCCAAATATTGATTTAATTGAGTGATATCATATATATATATTTGTCTATTATAATTAAATTATTCCTTATATTTTTACTTTTTTGTGACCCTGGTTCGACTCCTGGTTGAACCCGGTTTGACCCCTCGATCCTTGAACCTCTAACATATCCTAGTTAAACTTCGGTTTGGTTCTGACAACATTGGGATCTACAATAATTTTGCTTAAACTTGATCCCATGCTTTATAATGGATAGGTAAGCTACGCTACCACTACTAATGTTTCCCCAATGAAGATGCTAGCTAGACAACAATGTGCAAACAAATGTTAGTAACATGATGTAGGGCCTGCAAGGAAAGCATCGTAACAAATGAGTATTAGAAAATGTTTCTTTTGTAAATTATCAACATGTTTGGCAATTTGCACTAATTATTGATTATCATTAGAAGTTTTAGTTTCAAGAACAAAGTCTTCTGCCTTAGTGGAGAGCATCATTTACTTCTTCTTGAGCTTCTTCCTTGCTCTTGTTTATAGACGATTTGTCTTTATAGCTACTTTCTAACTCCTTCATTCGCTTTCCTACAAAATGTGTATTTAAGAAATTTGTCTACTAAATCCATGGTTGTAAAACCAGCCTGGATTGGTCGGTTCAACTGGAATCCGCACTAATGTCAGGGCCTGGTCTTGCATAAGACTCATTTTTGCAACGAACCGGCGATACCCGGGTGGTTAAACCGGTTTGAACCAAAAAATCGGAGGGGTCGAATCGATTGACTTGGATTGGTTGACCAGACCCAAAAAAATAAAAATAAAAAACAAAATAAAAAACTAGAAATTTAAATATTTATTCATATTTTATTATAAATTTATAAAATGTAATCATTAAATCATATTTATTTACTAATTAATTGATGAATTTGATCCAAATATACATTTATTTGAGTGATGACATATATTGGTCTTTTATAATTAAATTATCCATTATATTTTTACTTTTTCGTGACCCCAGTTGAACTTGGTCCGACTCCTGGACCCCTAACCCCCCCAGCCTGTTGGGTCAAACTCGATCCGGTTCAACAACATTGACTAAATCAAAAGCTTTCGTGTTTAAATGCGACAAATCTTTTGTCTTTAAACAATATGCTTCACTATTTATGTTCGTAGCCTCTTCTAAACCAATTTCCACTTTTGTAGACATTGATTTATTAAGCATGTTACTGTCATCCATTTTTATTACCACTGTCACATGGTGTAATAATCTCATTACTGTCATCCATTTTTATTACCACTGTCACATGGTGTAATAATCTCATTATTATCAATAGGGGGTTTTGAATGGCTAATCATTTTAGTTGATTTTGATGTTATATATAACCATGACAATGTTTAGAAGAAATCATACACCAATTGAAGTAATATAGTTATTAAAGTTTTTTAGTTCGAAGGTACAAAGATTTATGCAAATGATTACTACCTTTCAAATTTTTCGTAGCATGTTTTCTCTTTGATTTTAAGGACTTCACAAGTTTACTTCTCTTAATCATCATTCACTTTATCTACACCAAGAGAGGGTGTGTATAGACTTCTTGTTGCTTCATTTTTCATTTTGCAAGTCTCATCACCAACATCATCTCTATGTTTAGAAAGACGAAATTCTTTACAATGGTTTTGTTGTAATGCTCAAACTCTTTCTGTGCATCTGTTTTTGTATAAATTAGATTCTTTGTGCCTATATAATTATGGAAGCAAAATCGGAAATGTGCTTGTAGCAATACTCACTATCAGAATTGTTTTTATAGTAGTCATTACCTATGTCATTAAATTATTAGACACAACATTCTTTATAGAAAATGTCAATAGAAACTTGTTGCGAAGAGTGTGTAGATAACCTATAAGTATCAAGTCTAATTTTCTTTTCATGGTTAATTTCATTAGCTTGTTGATATGTCTTTCATCTGAAGTATATGACTTGTTTGATGTTTGATTGTCTAATTCAACACGTGTGTCAACTCCATTAATAGTGATGAAATTGAGAATCTATCATAAATTTATGAGCTAAATTTTATTTCAAGTGAGATTACTAAATTTTAAACTTGAGTTAACATAATAGCTAGAAAAATGAGGAGAAATGGAGTTGTAGGATTAAGATAGTTAATTTAGCTTTGAAGGAATTCTTCATGATTCTCTATTTCAAATATTTAATAAAGTGAAATGAATTAAGGATCTAAGATATTGAGGAATGTCTTGCTAATTGACAAGATTTATTATTTGAAAGTTCGAAATCAATTGAAGAATTGATTGTAAATCAAACAATTTAATTGGAAAATTAATGGAACACCATTTAAATTAGACATCAGCCGGATTGAACCGGAACAGGAACCGCCAGAGCCGGAGAGGTTCATGGTTCCAGGAACCGTCAGTTCTGACGGTTTCGGTTCCGATTCTACGTAAACCGTGAACTAGGTTTATTCTTTTCTTCTTCTTTTTTTTTTTTTTAAAAGATCGGCCCCCTCCCCACCCCCCCCTCCCTCCCCTCCCCCCCCCACGCCCAACAACCCCACCCCCTCCCCCACCACCAAATTCATTCGTGTTCTGTATGTGTGCGCTTTTTTTCTTTTTTTTTTTTGGCTGGTCGGAACCGATGGAATCGTCGGTTTCGCGTGGACGAACTACTAAGACCTGTCGGTTCTGGCGGTCATAACCGTCCCTAATGGGGTGGTTCCCGGGTACGGAACCGCCGAGGACGGTTCGGGACGGTTTGCGGTTCGAAACCGCCTCGTGCTGATGTCTAATTTAAACAATTAAATATTATTTGACCTAAAAAAAAAAGAAAACTTAAATATTAATTAAGAAAATGTAAAGCAAATAGCTAATTATTGGTGTAAACATTTCACTATATTACTATATACTTTACTAGGCTTTTTTTTTTGGCCATTTGTATAAGTCTAGTTCATTTATAAACAAAAGTTTCAATTTCACAATTAAGAATTTGAGATATATAAACCAACAATGATCTTGTTTACCTTTCAAGTTGGTTGAAATGAAAATGCAAATGTTAGTTAAAATGAGATTACCTCCCACCATCACCTATTTTTTTATATATTAAGTGCATATATAATTATTGGACTCTTTTTTTATTGTTATAAATTTATAAATTTTTTTCCTAAAAATAGTGAATGGACCAATTATCACATAATGGAGGCCATTTAATAACTTCACATTTGATAATTTTATCAATATGTTAGAAATTTGATATTTTTTATCTATATAAATCAATAAGGATTATTTTCGCATTTGATAACTGAAATTTTTCGAAATGTATAATAAACTGCCTAAACTTTAAATATTCAATCAAATACCTAATCAATGTTCTTGTGTTCATTAATACTACTTTTTCAACTTTGCTAGCTAAGTTGGTATTCTTAGTTTATGGGAAGTGGAATGTGTCAAGTAATCAATAAAAAACTAGAAAATTAGATAATTAAGCAAGGGTTAACACACACATCTTCTAATTAAATAATTAAGTTGGAAACTTAACTCCTCCGAACTTTAATTATGTGTTAATTTACCTATTTAATTGTTTACTAATATAATTTTCTACTTGACTACTTGACACATGTTACTTCCCCATTCACTAAACAAAGAAAGTTAAATCTATTAGCTAAGGTAATATTAATGAGTATAAAAGTTTTGATTTAGTATTAAATCGAATATTTAAAGTTCAACTACTAATTATATATTTGAGGAAAATGTAGATACCGAATGTCACATCAACCTTAATTTTTTTACACACATAATAGTTGCACAAATATTAGCTCATACTCAAATACTCTATCAATAGAAGAAAATAAATACTGACTCCTTTTCATTATGCACGGATAGAAGGAAGCAAACATAGGCTGTAATTATGGTTGCAAAAAGAAGTAGAATTTTTTCACATGGATTTGACGCTGATTAAGTTTAGGTCTCCTTTTATGATCATGGTTGCCTATTTTTCCATGCTATATTACAGTAGCATTTTAATTGTTTATGTTATCATACATTCATTTAATTAATTTTCCATTATATTGCTTGTATAATAGTGACTGCTACATTACTACTCTGTAATCCCAAACTACTACCACTATTATTGAGACAATTCAGCAAGTTCATAACCATTGTTATAGTGTATTGATACTTAGTGATGGCAATGCTGATGGGGTGGTAATGCTGTAATAACAAAATTAATGAAGATGATTGTGAGAGATGGTGAATTACAATTGTGATGGTGTTGATGATATTGTAATATAGTATGGTGTTAGCACTAGGTTTTTGAGGGAGGTGGTGACAAAAAATGGTGCAAATAGAGGCGTAAGTGATGGCGATGGCAAGGTGATATTAATGTAGTTATGGTAGCGATGCCTTGGTAATTGGGGTGCAAATGAGCCGGCCGAGCTTTTTCCTTCCAGACTCGACTCATTTATTTTTTAAGAGGCTCGAGCCGAGTCATGCTTTTAATGAGCCCGAAATATGCAGGCTCAAGCCTGAACCCGTTAAGCTTTTTCAAGCTCGAGCTCGGTTCGTTTAGCTAAACTAGCCGAGCTCGGGCTTGGGCTTGTTTAGTTAAACGGGCTTGAGCTGGCTCGTTTAGCATATATAATTATTTTTAATTATATTTATAATATTAAATTAATATAAATAATTTTATGTTATATTATATATATTATATATATATATATATATATAAGTGAGCCCTTATAGAGCCCGTTCACGAGCTTGGCTCGCGAGTCCTTAACGAGTTTGTTCACGAGCTTGGCTCGCAAGCCCTTAACGAGCTTGTTCGCAAGCTGGCTTATGAGCTTGAGGACAAGCTCAGGCTCGGGAGCCAAGTTCAACTCGTTTAACTAAATGAAACGAGCCGAGCCGAGCTTGAAACGAGCCGAACTCGGGTAACACGAGAATAGCTCGGCTCTTTTGTAACCCTATTGGTAATATAGTGTTACGACAATAACAATGGCAATCGTGATATAGTAATATGGTGATGATAGAATCGAATGATTAGTTTTAGGTTTGGTTAAGATTTTTTTTCTTTTAATTTCAAGATTTTATATTACCAAATGAAATAATGAAAATATTAAGATTTTTCTAGTATTATAAGAGAGTTGCAAGTAGTAAATTTGTTTCATATACTAAAAAAGCTTGAATATCTATAAACTGGGGTTCATATCATATTTGCTACCTCAAGTTTAGCCAAATGTATAACCAATTACCGTGACTTTGAATTGGTTAATTTAACACTTAATTAATCTTTTTGATTACCCTAATGGAACTAACTTTGTTAACTCTATTAGTTGACATGGAATTTCTATCCAATGGTAGAATGACACGTGGATAAAGGCTATTAAAAATGATTTTGGACATATCAAAAGAACCTGTCTTGAAATTTGAAAACAAACTAAAAAAATATAAAAGTGATAAATGTCTTAATTTGAGTTAAAATGAGAGAAGAAAAGTGAGTAATACAAAAAAAAAAAAAAAATTAAAACATAGCGAGAGAGTGGATTCTGTAGAGTTAGAATTGATTTTAGGGAGAAAAAGGAAAGATGAACTTTCACAATGTTAATTGACCATCAAAACCCTAATCCTGATTTTAGCACATGAAACCATAATGCCAAATTGCATATGTGAAATCCTAATTTCCTATTAGCACATAAGTTGAACACTTGCGATAGCTTAAACCTTGTCAAATCTTCAATCATGTGAGAGACACACATTTTTTTTTTTTTTTGGGAAAGAACAAATAGTTCGTGGCTCCTACCATATCTTCAAATTTGGCCCATTCATCACTTGCATGTGATCGGTGGTTTATAAGACAAGGAAGATGATAATCACTTTCTCATGGGACACAAGAAACATGAAAAATAATTATGACACTACACTCATTAACACTAGGTAATTGCGCTAGATTCAAGAAGCACAGGGAAAAAAAAAAGGGTAGTTTTGGGTTCAAAGGTTAGGGTTTGTCTTACTTCTTTAGTATATTGTAGTGACTTCTTCACAATTGATTTGGAGATTTCTCAATTTACGTTTTGTGTGGATTTGGATCTTAGGATTCTAAGATGATTTGATTTAGGGCTTTCTCTTTCTTCTCTCAAGTGAAACTTGATTTTCTACTCTCTTTCCCTCGATTGATTTTGTGTGGATTGTGTTCATATTATTACTTTATAATAATCTAGGCTGGTTATTTAGTTTATTTGTTTTTGTATTTTTTTTAAGTTTGTTTTTCGAACAAGAGGAAATTTCTTTTATAACATTGGATTTTCCCCCCTAAATTCAAGTCCATGTGTCACGCTAGCATTGAATGTAAGTTTTACCCCTAGAGTTAGCTCATATAGTATTAACATATTTAAAAAAAAAATATCAATGGTCTTATGGCCTAATAGCATCCGGTTCAGGTTCTTATTTTTTAGGTATTGAGTTCGATTCTTTGCATTTGCATGTTGTATAAAAATTTTAATGTAATTTGGATACACTGAATTATTAAATTGGTTATTTAAAAATTCGATAGTTAATGTAATTTGGATAAACCGAAGCAACAAAAGCCAAATTGATCGAAAATTTCTTTTACGGAAGCAAATACTATTAAAAGATATAAACTTCTTTCAAAAGTACTCTATAAATATAGAATAATTGAAACTATAATTTAATGAAATTCAACCTTAACCTAAACATATAAGAATATAGATATAGAGACATGTAATATTTTGCTAACTGATATAAACATATTATTACATTTTAGATACTTAAAAGTTTCTACAACATATCCATACCATGTTGAATGTTTATAAAGAAAAATGTTATTAAAAGATATAAAATTCCCTCAAAAGTAGTCATTATAAACATAAAATAATTGGAATTATGATTTGATGAAATTCAACTAAAACCTAAATAAGAATATAGATATAGACAAATGTACATATTTTGTGAATCAATATTGACATATTGGATACTTAAAAAGTTTCTACAACATGCTGATGCTATATGTTACGGTTATGGTTCATGACAACAATTTAGGAAATTTTGTGGTTTCATAATTAATTTTGATAGTATCGGTTCTATCATTATTCAACTGCTCACACTATATTCAATCATGATTGGATCACTAAAATAATTAATATTTTAGTTATTATATTTATTTTGATAATGAGATAGTTGACTGAACTATCCTGTTAAGGTTTTATTTCAAATTTGTCCTTATGATAATTGTATACTCCAAAATATTCCTTTATATATATATATATTTTTTTTTTTTTGGGCCGGTCCTCTTTATAGTATTAGTGTATTACTTAATTACTTCTAAATTTTCTGTTGATTAATCGACCACGTGAAGTCACGTGGCTTTTTGAAATTCTCATGTATATCCTCGTACAGTTTCCCATGATACGAAGTCCATGAATGATATGCTCTTTACAGAAGGAATGTTGCCATTGGTCAAACCTAAAAAAGCAACTTTACACGTAGTCAACTATCAATATTAATTTACATTATTTTAATTTCTTTCTATTTACCTATTTATATATTATTTTATGAAATTAATGATTAAAATAATAAGAAAATAGATGGTATATAATATTATAAAACACTCTAAAAATACGATTTTAAATATTAATTTAAAAATTTATTGAAATTAAAAAGATGAAAATAAAAATTATTCGTTTTCTGATTAATGAGCAGTTTAATGATATATTTGAGGGGAATACCTATTCTTATTTCTCTCATTCTACTTAAATCTATATTATGGTTAGTGGACGGAATCATAATTGATAATGAATTACTATTATACAAAATGATAAATAGTAATTGATGATTATGTACTCATGAATTGCCATCAATGATTAACTTTCAGTTTTTATCATAAATACTTTTTATATTAAAAATGTTATCTATATAATTATCATTTTTTTATATTAAAGATAATATACATTATAGATATTTTATTTTCACTGTAATAATTACTTGTGTTTTTTATTCCAAGTAAAAATTATAATATTCATCACAATTGTATTATATTTTGAAATTCGATTTTTCCATGTTCTCCTGGACCACTCCACTTGCAAAGTACCGATGTTGTATAATAATTTTCTTAAGTCTAGTTTATATTTTAATATAAGATTTTGTTTTTAAATGATATGATATTTCGCGATCAATACCAATCAAATAAATTGACGACTCGATCTTAAACAATAATAACAATTACATTCACACAAAGGACCGAGTTAGTACTAACCTAATTCATAAAATTTCATGGTATGCATATTTTTCTAAAATGTTAATCGTATTATTTTAAAATTTCGAGGTGTTGTTCCAAATATTGATCGCTGCTGGCCAAAATGCACACTTTTTAGTCAAAAGTTGGCAAACACGTGGATTTTAAGGTATGTCTGGTTCATCTTATTATTGTGATTATCATTTTTAATTAGATTGTTTATCAAACAATAAATACATATAAAAAATAAATATTTTTACTCATAAACAGATCAAATAAAATAAACATAATTCAAATATAGATAAAATATAGATGCAATGGAAATCCAAACGAAATTGAATATATCAGTAAAAGTAGTACTGTTCATTCATGCGCTGCGTATTATTTTACGCCAACATTATTGGGAACAAAGAAGCAACAATTCACGTTCTGTTTCTTTTCAAGATAAAATCCCAACATTTCAAAATTGTCGGATTTATAATTATCCATCACTTCTTGAACCCATAGAATTCAATGTGAAAATGCAGTTATATAAGTGTGTATATGTCATAATAATACAACATATGATGTTTGGGTTTAAATCAGATTACCCTCCACAGTAAACCGTAAATTATGAGTCAGATTAAAACCCAAATCATTACATAAACACACATTGTTTAGGTGCAAATCAATTTATCATCTATAATGAATTGTGGGTCACATTCCAATCCAAATCATCACAAAGCTATAGCTGAATTTTTTATGCCATATTTTGCATATGAGATAATGTCATCGTCAAAACTTGAACTTTTAGGTGATTTTTCAATTTCATACTTGAAGCACAAAATCGATAAATTATTAGCTTTTATTCATCAAATTTATTACTTTATCTCTAATTCATATTTTCTAGCCTATGAGTGTTTGACATGTTATCTATAGTTAGGAATGTCATTTAACATAAAAATGCATAAGTTCAACAATTTCAAAATTCAGATGTACAATTAAAAATAAAAAATGTACAACTCATGCATTGGTAAAATACTAGTACCTTATCTTAATTAGTTATATAAAACCCTAATCTATACAAGATTGGGATACATGTTTTTTGAAGGTTCAGTGCTAAAAGAACCAGCAAATACCTAAGATTAAACATCCCTCCACACAAAGGGAAAAAATTTTACCGTCAGCTAAGTAGCACTACCACCGGCCAAAAAAAAAAAAAAAGGAAAAAAACTAAGTAACACTACCACACTACCAAGATCAAGGTTCTAGCTTATTATGCACCGGTCTTCGCCTCCGCGGTAGAGAGTAATCCTCGGACCACCATCGTGCCTCCACCACTTTCTGCTCATCATTTTCTTGCTCCTTTCCCATATGAACTTGCTGATGATGGTTGATATCTACCCCTGCAAAATTGATTACATCAAGCTTAAACAACTGAAAAAAAATGCTGCATACATGTGACACGGATAATTCGATTAGTACTAGGATTCTATGTTCTTAATACCTCTAATACGTTGAGGAATAACAAGCAAGAAGAGAAAACCTAGTAACACCACAACCACAGCTACCCTCATGTTACTTCTCCATTCTTTTATTTCCAACCCCAACCAATTTTATTAACATGTTCATCTACAAGACTTTAGCTCTTATATATACAAATGTTTGGAATTAATATAAGGACTTTAGGACCGACAAAGGCTAAAAAAGTTGTAATTTTATATATAGAAGAGTAGTCTAACCCCCATTGTTGTTATAGGTGAATCTAGGTAATCTTGGAATTCTTAAAGAAGAATCTTCTATTCTAGATTTGTGTGCAAAACATGCTGAGGTTGTTCTCTTTTTGGTTCTTTTTGCATTTTAGTTGCATGGATTTTTGAAAAAAGCGATAAAGTGATATTGTGCTATCACATGGAGCTTGATTTTGGTATTTGAATACAATTAGACGTGTTCTTATTTCTTGTGGGGTTTAGTCTTTGGTGTTCCATAACAACAAATTAAAAATTTGTATTTGTCTCTGGATCATCAAAAGGTGAAGATCATGCGATCACTTGATTTCAAAAAAATTCCAAGCAAAAGTTTTAGAGTGAGGTTGTTGAACATTGAATTGCCTTCAATTCCAAAGTCGAAGTTATCTCATGATTTGGCAAGAGATATTCAAGGACTCAACTATTTCAAAACTGTGTACACGAAAGATTATTATTATTATTATTATTATTATTATTTGGGTAAGAGGATTTTGTTTTTTCTTGAAAGAAAATTAAAACTCGTATTAATTAACTATTATCAAAAGGTATACAAACCTCAACATAGATAGGAAAAAAAAAGTAAAGAAAATTTGATTCAAATAGCTTAAGGATAGCAAATGGTCTTATTTCACCAATTCATTGGACAGATCTGTTTTCTAATGTATCAGGCTATCCAATTTGCTTTAGAATTCTTGTTTCTTGGAATATAACATTATTTGATTACAAGCCCACCTATAATCTTGTTATTTCTTATATCGCCACATTTACTATATTAATTGCATTTATTCTGACCACTATGAACATCCCCATTATGGAGAGCTTGACACGAGTTCCTATGCTAAGAATCCCACATTTTGAGATCCTTAGCATTGGAAGAGTCTTTCAACTTTTTCGGGGTTTTCTGCTAAGAACCCTAAAAAAAAACATCCTTCAAGACTTTTGATAATTGCTTTATATTTTTTAAATTTATTAAGTGTATTATGTAAAAGTATGTGAGATCACAAAACCTAAAAAGATGTGAAGCACCTCGTGCAAATAATCTTAGAAATAAAGTGATAAAGTTCTTTAAAAAAAGAGACCCTTAAAATGTTGACGTGACACTGCAAAAACCTTGTAGAGATCCTATGGGATGTAGATGCTCTAACAAGACATAAACTCCTAGTTTGGCCAGCTCAAACGCAATTAGTACTGATTGTCCTTTCAATTACCTCAGGTCTCTAACATTAACATATTGAGAAAACCCCTGGAACACCGTACCATGCTTATTTTGTACAACCCTTGCAATTGACCCTTAACCAATCTTGTCTAATTGTCTTGTATCTTTACCTACTATATACAATTCTCCTTCACTTTCTTCACCACTCCTTTATCATTTAATTTCAACCTTTTCCATTCCTATATCACAACCTCTATTTTCTTAACCACCCCATTTGACTCCAATTTCTTTTTACCACAAATTATCTTGTGTTTCTCTTTCAACACTACCCAAAAAATCCAAGCAATTTAACTTTTCGTCTCGTCCTCATATTAGCGCTTTTTCAATCACACAGAATGGGGAGTCCCTTTACGTGGAGGTCCTCTTCTTAACTAAGTCATTGAACACAGTAAGGAATACATGTAGATACACCACATAAAATGTTTTGCATTAGGTTATATGTTTAACTTATATAAGGATTTCCACTTTTTTGTAGAAACAACAAAAAAAGAGATCACGAAGTAGATTTGTTGAACGGCAACTCATTCTTAGATGAAAAAAGATAAGTCGAAATTATTGTACATTTACCATTTCTAGAAAAATGCTAGATTAATGAATCCAGTTTTGCTCACATAGGTATACAAATACTCTTTTAGCCAAATAATCATATAAAACCATTCTTGATTGTTTGTGTTTGTTGTTTTTTGGATTCATACTTTGAATATATGCATTGTTTGGATATTTATCGCATTTACTTCTAGTAAAAATATTGAACGCAAAATAATAAAGAAAAAGGCACATTTTCATATAGTTTTGGAACTTTTCTTGCCACTGAGCTTGGGTTTTACTTGGCTGGTCGTGAATGATTTTTAGCTGTGTTTAACTTGTTGGTTTGACGTAAATTTGGCATCTAATCCAATCAGACCATTTATCAAAAAAGATACAAATAAAAAACAGACTCCTAATATATCCTATTATCTTTGAAAAAAATACATGTTATAAGTTGAATAGAAATGATGGAGGTGAATTTTTTTGGGGGTGGGGAGGGGATGGGTTGGAGTTAAACCTTAGGATTTTTTTTCTTTTTAAATTAATAAATCCTAGGTCTCAAAAATATTCTATTTTCACAAATATTTTGTACGAAACTACAGTTTTAAGAGAATCTATAATTATCATTAATATTTTTAATATCGTTTATGATAAGGATATAAAATATTTTGTGGAAAATATCATGGATTTGGTCAAAGGAAAAATGCTTACACCGAAACAAAATTATTGGTGTTCATACATAAGAATAGAACTTCCATGATTTAAGGACTAAATTTGCAAGTGATTGATAATTCTTAACGATTTAGTCCATTTCAACATTTATTTTTCCAAAAACGATACTTTTCGTAAATAAACGCATGGCTGAGAGCCAATGGAAAAGTATGTCTCTTCCTATAGGAACGTCAGCCAAGTGGCGGCTATTCTACCAAAGAGAAAGAAGGACATGCTTAATGTGGTTCTGTTCTTCCTCCCTAAACTGGCGGCGGATGTTCTTGCAATGACTTATGGGCTCGACCAGGGTTACGGTTGTTAGGGACTATACACATTGCTGCGCTTCATCCATAATCATGATACAATTAAATGATACAAAGTAATGTCAATATTATATGCGGCCATTAAATCTCTAATCATAAGTTAAATTATTCCGTTATGACTCGGATCTAGGTCAATATTTACTAGAGTTTTACTTTAAAATAATAGAGTCTAAGCTGAACTCTTTGTCAAGTTATATTTGAATTTCATATACTTGATTGTCCTAATTATATTAGTATTTCTATACTACTTATTCAGACATATAACGTGTTAGTATTAATGAATCTTTTTCTTACTTTATACAATAGACTTAGTATGCATTTTATAATCATAGCATGAAAGATTAAATTTGATCGATATTTCTTAAAAAATTTTAAAATTGTATCAATCCAATTTATTATAATATAAATCACATACAATTTTCAACAAATTTTTGAAAATTATATAGACCCTTAATCTTTTTAAAAGTTTATATTTAGTTATTTATACTTCTCAATCAGTGAGAACACCTTATTTATTTGTTTTAATAATTGGATACTTATGTGGCATTTTTTGTTTGATGTTTCCAATAAAATATAAAAATAATGCTACTTGATATTTCTTTGATTGATAGGTAATGTGACTATTTTTTATACAAAGGGCAGAGTATCACATTATGGAACCCAATTCGACCGATAAAATGATAGCCCGATTTTTTAAAATATATTTTTCAAATAATATGCTGCAATTTTTAGAAAGCCACCCGCTCACTTGAGAGGAAAAGTATCCAATAAGTAATATAGCCTTGC
The DNA here is from genome assembly GCA_024138025.1 of Combretum micranthum. Classification (NCBI taxonomy): domain Eukaryota; kingdom Viridiplantae; phylum Streptophyta; class Magnoliopsida; order Myrtales; family Combretaceae; genus Combretum; species Combretum micranthum. The sequence goes on from JAMXBD010001881.1 coordinate 185,382, forward strand.
ATACGTGGTGGATAAATACATTATAATTTGATAAGTGAAAAAGACGGTGAATATCTGTTGTTTACGAATAAAAAATTAATTAATATTTACTCGTTACATGTATATTACAAATGACATATATTACTTATTGAATTATTTTTTTTAATGACTGCCCACTGGGCTAATTATGATTCAAACCGTCTAATTCCTCCTTTTCCTCCTTCTTATGAATTAAAACTGACGTCGATTTAAATTGTATCTTCTGTCTTCATCATTAAAATATTTAGATACTAATTTAAATAAACTTTAAAAAATATCTAAATATACCAAAAGAAAGCCTAAAGAAATATCTAAAAAATTATCTATATATTATTATTTTTAATTCTATGCTTATCTATACGATGGATGTTAATCCTGTCTTCATTAATACTTGATTGAGAGGGATAAATGTTGAATTTTCTTTTTTTTTTTTTTTTTCAGATTTAGGATTCAAATGAATTTTTTATTTTTCTTGAAAATTATATTTAATTTACCTTATTATAAAAATATATAGTATTGTGGCCGCATGCCGTTGCTCTTGCTCATAATATTAGTTTGCACTAGTAGCATTCTTTTCATAGGAATTCGTGTAATGTGAGTGACTGACCATAGCTGCGCTGACCAGGTCGGCCAGCGGCTACCATGATTGGAGGAGGAGATTATTATGTTACACCAAGGAAATATTTAATAATTAGAAAGGAAAGTAGTGGGAAAAGATAGAATTAGGAAGGGAAAAAAACTGTGTTTGCAAAATAAAATTTATCTGTATAGTTAATTATTTAGGTTCTCTTTGAATATTCTGATTTTTATTAGTATTTTATTCGTATTTGATTTATATCTATATTTTATTTGTATTTGATCTATTTGATTTGTTTGTATTTAAAAATATTTATTTTTCATTCGTATCTTTTTTTTTTTTCTATAGACAAACTATTTAAAAATGATAAAAATAAAATACTAAAATGACAAACCAAACATACCGTTGAATTGTTGTTGCTGCTGTTGTTGTTTTTGTTGAGTGGACATCCATATAAAAATAATTAAGCGTCGTCTTTTATAGAGGTGGGCAAATGGCATGGTGGGCAGAGCCGGTCCGCGGTTAAATGGGCCGGTATATTTTGGCCTTGCTTTTAAACGGGCCAAAAGTTCTTGGCCCGGCCTGATCCGGTTTGACCCGAGGGCTAAACGGGTCGTGGGCCAAATGAAAAATTTTATTTTCTTTTATGTTAGTTTATGTAAAAATTAGCATATTTAAATATTTTAAGGTTTTATATATATTAAAAATTAACTTTGTTATCATTTTGATTAATTATAAATAAAAACAAGTTTTTTAAATAATTTATTAGATATCATATTACGTTTAAATCAATAAATATACACTTAAAAAAAATATTATAATACTTATGATTCATGTATTAATCTATTTTCTTCTATAATATATCCTAAATAATTACAAATATATTATTGTATTATTTTTTTCTGACATTTTTCCTCTCTTTTTTTTCTTTTTAACTACTGGCCCGTGGGTAGGCCCAGCCCGTCATGGGCTAGCCCATTTTAGCCCGTGAGCTAAAAGGGCCGGGCCAATTTGGTCTGCATTTAAACGGGCCAAAAAAAATGGCCGCAGCCCTCTTTTTGAGTGGGTAAACAGGTCGGCCCATGGGCCACGATCCTTATGCCCAACTCTAGTTTTTGATGTAAAAAATTGCAACATCTGTAATAAATAAGCTGGAAAATGACCTAAACGAGAAAGTCATATGGTACAATCATTATCTTTAGATTCTAATATATTTACGAACATTTTTGTCACCTTGGTTTCTTCGGCAGAGCAGAATTGAGACATATATCTCAATTTAAGTGATTTTTATATGGTCTATCTGTCCTACATCTCCTTTTTTTTTTTTTTTTTTTTAACTATATAATAACCCTGTATTTCAATTTCAATACTTACTTTCCATAATACATAAATCTAATAAAGTTATGATTCAATTAATTTTAATATAATTGAAATATATATATATATATATATAACATAAACATACCAGGCTAGTGTAAGTATATGAAAACTTAGGTGTCTCTTTTATAATTAACATTAGAATGTATTATCGTGATATTAAAGTGCTTTAATGGCTGCACTTGGTTGATGAGAACTACGTAGGAATAAAATGCTATTTATCTATTTTAAGAAAACTTATAAAACTATATGATTGCGTGTGATTTATTTTATAAAAGAAATAAAAGAATTTAATTTGTTAATTTTTAAGGATGGTTCAAGATGTGTGTATATATATTCATACACACGACATGAGAAAGAAAATGATAATATAGATAAACAACATATTCTTAGACTTAAATAATTAACACTTCTGCTTTTTCATTTCCATTACATAGAGTAAAGATTTTCATCAAAAGTACAAATATCAAATATGCAAGAGCCCAGCTGTTGATCAATAAAAATACATGCCTGCAATAAAAAAGTTATAAAGCTAATTAATTTTAATAAAGCTTAATCTAATCATGGATTAAGCCTAATCTTAGTTTATATTTCCGTATCAATTCCCTAATAGATTAGCTAAACACAATGCTGATTATATGGATATATAATTAAGGATCAACAATGGGAGCCCTTTTGACAATTGAGTGCACCAGCCATCATGGTCATGGATCCAACAAGAGAAGATGGTTAAGCACTAAGGCTTGAAGCCCTAGCATAGGTAGAAGATGCACTTGCACCGGTTTGTTGGAAATAGGCTCCATGTAACATTAGGTCTCCTTCTGACCTCCAATTCCAGTTTTGCCACTTGCTTTTTGGTGCATCCTCGTGCTTTGTCACCTTAAATAGATACATTTTTATTAGTAAAATCTGATTCTTACTATAGTTACATTTTTATAACTAGATGCATTTTAAAAAGCAATGAAGTTGGTTACACTTTTCTCATAAAAGTATTTAAAGTGCTGTCAAGCCAGATTGACCTGCCTATTGAATTTGATTGAACTTGATCTTTTCTTAGGAACGCATTGGTTTAACCACGGTTTAGCCTTTAGTTTAATCGGATTTTACCTATTAACCCTTATTTTTTTAGTATGTCCAAATCAAACCTAAATCAGGTTTCACAACATTGCTTTCGTTGATAGAGTTTGTGTACAAAATAAATAAAATACCTCATCCTTTTAGTAAAAGTTTTGAAAAAATTATGTTAAGGATTTGATTGGTTCAACTAACTTATATTATTATTATTATTATCCTTGTCTCACCCATGGGTCTAGATGTCTGAATAGTATCAACTAATTAGAAGGAAAAATATATATATATATATGTGTGTGTGTGTGTGTACCTCTTTCTTTGATCTATCATTTGGTGCGAGAAATCGATTGCCTTCACTATTGATGGTAGGGCTTGCACTCCCACCAATTGCATACATTTCCCAGTGAGTGTAGTCATTGTTCACAACATGAAAATACCCATGTCTGCATCTGAAAACACAACAAAGCAAGCAGATCTTGACTTTAGTCGTAATTAGTTTAAGCAAATTAATAAAAATTAACTAATATTTTTCTTTTATTTATTACTTGATTAATAGGATTAAGTTAATTGGTACCTGAATATATATTAAGGTCTATAAAAATAAACTATTATTGCTTGATTATACATTTAAAGAGGAAAAAAAAAAAAAAAGAAGAAAGAGGTGAACACAATAAAGAATTAATAATTTTTTATATTTAACTTCTGAATAAATTGAGATGCCTATTAATTTTTTCCTTCCTATAATTTTTGTTTTATTATATTATAGGTTATCTTGTTTTTTTTTTAATATATATTTTCTCTCTAGTTATGATATGGTGCTATTGCTTTACACTATTCAATAGGCGTCAAAAGGAACAAATGTGGGGCGAATCTGTCCGCTGAGCAATCTACTTTTATTTAAATTAAATTTGCTTGACTATATAAATAAAATCTATTACATGCGACGCATTTGTGTGTGGATCAAAATATATTTGTTTCGAATTTAAATTGTATGCACTATCTTACAAATAATTTCACAAGGCTATATTTGAAATAATAACATTAAAGAATCTCCAAAATGTAAAAACTCCATTCGTATGTCATCAATATTGAAAACGTGCAAACTTTTTTTTTTTTTTCCTTTTTTGAGTGTTTAAATGATATTCCATCCATATTACATTTTGGTAAAGGAAAAAATTGCAAAGTATAGTGTAAGAACCATCAATTAGATGCAATATGAACTAAGATACCGATGGATAAAGAAAACTTGGTCCCTCATAATGTGATTCCATATCAAGTAACTTGACATGACAAGCTCATCGGTAGAATATGAAAAAGGAAAAGCAAAAGGAACACTATAAGTCTCTCTATCCCATCACTTAATTATTTAGATGATTATAAAACAAATATAGAGAGCATTTTAATGGTGAGATCATCATTCGAACTATGGAAAAATTCTAAATAATTAGAATAATGAAACCTAAAAAAAAATAATTTCTTAACTTCAAAGTTAACTTTTAGAAAAAGAAGTAAAAAGCCAAGGAGGGTAAGGAGGAATATTAAATTTTAAAGCCATATTATAGCTCCACTAGAAAGAGATAGCCAGATTACATGATTTGGTATTCATTTAAGGAAAAGAAATTTGGTTGCGCTAGTTATATGTTTATACATACATGGAAGTCTTCATTAATATTTACTATCAATAGGGTTGAGATCAATACCTAGGCATCCTTTGCACGAGCCCTTCGCTGAAATGGTTGAAAGCAATAGTGACTTGCATGTCCTTATCACGAGTATAAGAGTCACTATGCCCTAGAAGCATGACCTTATCATGATGAGTCATGTAGTTATTAGAAATAGTGATAGCTGTGGACCCGTGAACAGCATCAATGAGACTATCATGGCAATTCGAAAGCGTACAATGATCTATCCATATGTTCTTGCTATCAAAGATCGAAATTCCATCACCATCGGACACTAACCACCCATAATTGCTAGGAGAGTCCTTAATTAGGGCATGATCACCTTGTCTGCAATCATGGATGTTAATTCCATGAATGATAATGTTGGTGGCATAGTAGATTGTAATGCAAGGTCCATTAGCAATGTGAACACTAGCACCCCTACCATCAATTGTCTTGTGTGAATTCATGACTAGCTCTTCTTTCAATTGGACCATCATATCCCTTTTGAAGATTATCCACAAGGGTTCATCTTGTATCACGGCATGCCTAAGTGTACCTGGTTTAGGGTTTACAGGATCATCATTGCTAGAGTCAGTTACGATGTATATTCTCCCATTTCTACCTCCATTTGCATTCTTGCCAAAGCCAATAGCACAATCAGCTAATCTCTGGCGATTGTTTTCCCAATTAGGATCACATCGCCAGCAATCATCGATAGGGTTTCCGGTTTCACAAGCAAAGTAGCCTAGGTTTCTCCTTGATGAATTGATATGTCTACAATCATACATTGATAAAAATTAATACACTATGCATTTTGGATAATGTCATGGAAAAATGGCCCTTTTGATGACAATGTTGAATTTTTTTTTATTGCTTTTAGTGTGTCACTCTAAAATCTACATTAATAAAAGTGAATTACCTATGTCATAAATAAAAGAACAAGTTGCATTTAATACGTATGTGGATCAAGTCAAGCTACATTAACAATGTACCTAATATACAAATCACATGCAAAAAAATTCATGCAATATGTGCATAGATTAATACCATAAGTAACATATAATTTTGATGAAGAATTTACCTATGAACTTCCTCAACAATGAGTTTTGGATCTTGAACAGCCAATGATAGCGCAAGATGAGGACCAACTAGAAACATGAGTGCAAGAAGAGAGAGTGATAATACTAGGTTTGACATTTTTCACTTTCTCTTCCAAATGCAAGAATTTAAGGAAAAAACAGAGAGAGAGAGAGAGAGAGAGAGAGAGAGAGAGAGAGATGATGTGAGGGTAGGTTTTAAGGGAGTGGAATATATAGGGGATTCAAGCATAAAGAGATGGCATGATTAATATTAACTTGTGGGGCCAATGGCCAAAATCGTAATTATAGGCAATTACATGCAGGAAATGATTCCTTTTAATTGAACTACCTAACCGTAGATTATGGCAAAGTAAAACTTGAGATGACATGGAGTTAAGTTGTTTTTGTTTGATTCTTTGTTTTTTTTCCTCTTTGGATAAATTTTCTACTACCTTTGATTTAGATTCACATTCATAAATGTGTAAGCGTACTGTGAGGGTGATTGAAATATGGTATAAATAAGGTACACTAGACCACTTGCTCAGTTGCTTTAAACTATTTAATGTATTCTTAAACTTTTCTAAAGTATTACAAACTATTAGTTAATGTTTCAAATTTAACCAATAGCATTACATATTGATGATATTGTGGGATTTATTTTCGCCGGCTTCATTATAAAAACGATACGAATTGGGAAAATTATTCCTAAAATAAAATTTGTGATGATGATTTTTATGACATAATGTTATGTTTAAAGACTGAATTTTCATTTTAAAATACAGTTTTCTTGTCATGATAACCTCCTTAGGATTTTTCATTGATTGTAATATTTTCTTGTGGATGTTGTTTTTTTTTTTCAAAACTAAAGTTGATCAATCAAGATTACGAACTTAGAACATTTTTCTCCCTTTCTTTGAATGTTTTGTTTGCAAATATTGGGATCAAAGAATACCTTCTTTGATTTTCCAATAGCAAAGATTCCAAGGCAGAGTAAATAAGCTTAACCAATGTCTTGGTATTTTGCTCAATATCATTGTTTAATAGGGTGACGAGTTATATTCTAGTGTGGTCAAGTTCCATAATCACATGTACAATAAACTTATAAAATAAGTGAAATTTATACTTGATTGAGAGGGATAAATGTTGATTTTTTTTAAACAATTGAGGATTCATATAATTGTAAGATTTTTTTTAAATTCATTTAATTTGCCTTATTATAAAAATATAAATATTGTGGCCGCATGTCGTTGTTCATAATGTTAGACTTACAATATGTTTGGTTTAATGGAATGTAATAAGTATGCCAGTTTATTACTGCGAAATATCTGTTTCATTATTTTATTTGAAAAAAATTCTATCAAAAGAATGTCTACTTTACGCAATGCGGAATAGATAAGAAATCCTTATTCTTTCTTTTTATTGGAGGAATGACTGTATCCCTAACTATTAAATAAGGAATTACTATTTCTTTCTAGTCTTATTCCATTTTAGTAAACCACACTTACCGTTAGTTCATGCTTGTAGCATTCTTTTCATAAGAATTTGTGTATTGTGAGTGACTGACCATAACTGCACTGACCAAGTTGAGGCAATTACCATGATGGAAGAGGAGATTATGTTGCACCTAGGAAATATTCAATAATTAGAAAGAAAAGTAGTAGGAAAAGATAGAATTAGGAAGGAAGAAAAATGTGTTAGTAAAATAAAATCTATTTGTATAGTTAATTATTTAGATTGTTTGGATATTCTGGTTTTTATTATATTTTATCTGTATTTGATCTGCATCTATATTGTAATATAAAGTTAAATTGTTATGTTCTATCCTAATATGTATATGTATGTTTTGTCAAATAGCAGACACATAATTGAAGACATGTTGATGTAGTTGCAAGCTGGCCAATTAAGCTGTCAGCTTTTATCTTGTATGCTACTGGCGTTGGGCGACCATCATGGCCATAGGATTGTCTTCGAGTATTTAGACCGCCAGCTTATGTGTATAGGTCGCTAGCTTATCTACATGGAAATTGAATGGTTTTCAAGTTTTCTTTTTAAACCTAGCCTATTCCTTCTTCTCCAAAGCCATTCCCGAGCAATAGAACATCCTAAAAACCTGTTGTTTGTGATTTTTCATCAAGGGAGATCAAGATTCAAGATCTAGGTAAGATTGACCCTCCTCAATTCTTTAGCAATTTAAAAGAGGTGATCTTTCCCTAAAGTTTTCTTTTGGTTTCGAAGGGAGTTTTGGAGAAACCCTAAGTATTTATTGAAGATTTTGTGTTCTGCAATCAACGAGAAACAAGTATCAGGAGATAGGTAAGTTGAATCTTTTCTATTCTTTTGGGGATATCAAAAGTGTGATCTTTTTGAGTTGCTTGATTTTTATTGAAGGAATTCATTTTTTGGAGAAATTTTGAGGAAAACCTAAATTATGGTGTTTGGGAGTTTGTGGTTCGATACTCTAAAGGAGAAAGGTATGTATATTCTAAGGTTTGATAGTTCTTTTGAGATTGAGGTTTATGAAAATTGTTTTATGTTTATTTTGTGAAAACATGCTGAGAATGAGAATTTGATTGTGATCAAGTGTTTTTAGTGAAGTTGGGGTTTCTGTTCCTAAAGTTGTTTTAGGTACAGCATTCCCTTGTTTGCTGTTTGTGTTTGTAGGATTAGAAATTGTAAACTAACTAATTGCTATCTAGTTTTAAATTTGATCTGTTGCTTGTCTTTGGCTGGATCTAGTAGATGGGGAGGATCGTTGCTATTAGGATGATGCCTTGATGATCTGTGTTTGTCGTTGTTTCGAGTGGATTCGTGCACAAAGATGATCCAATAATCTAGAAGTTGTACGAGTACGGTACTCATGGTGTGTGAGGAGTACCCAATGCCAACGCCAATATATGCATATATTATTATTTTTATACTGATTATTTTTATAGAGTTATAAGTTACTCCGAGTTTAGGACTAGTTTGTAAATAGTTCTAAATTGTGATGTTTGCCTGACTAAATAAATATAATAACTTGTCTTCGTTGCATATGTTATTAGATTGCATGTAAATTTTGTATGACCTCTTCATGTGCATGTGTTTTGTGGTATGATGTATTGAGCCATTGTGCTCACTTTTTATTTTTCAGGAATAGGTGATGATTACGTAGTGTTCGATCTATTAGGATATGATGTCTATGTAGACTATGGAGAAGATGATAGTACACCCAACTTTCCTGTTGATGTTTAATATTTTGGTTTAGAGATAGACAAAGTTGAAGATTTATGAAATTTATATGTTTAAATGATTTTGAAAATATTTTATGAGACTTTTCCTAGGATGTTTCAAGGTTGAATTAAGTTGGCTTTTGATTTATGCCAATTAGGTTGCTCAAAAGTTTTGTTATTATGAGATATGTTTAAGCAAATATCTTTATATGTGAGATATTGATGTTATTTAATTTATAATTGAAGATTAGTGGAATAATAGCCTTAACTTGTTTATCACAAGTGAGGACACACGGCGGGTTGATAACGACTTCAGTTTAGAGTGTTGCATGTGTCTTACTTGTATTTGATTTATTTGATTTGTTTATAAGTAAAAATATACGTTTTTCATTTATCTTTATTTTTAACAAATAATTTATTTGAAAACGATAAAAATAAGATGCTAAAACAACAAACTAACGTACCATTAAATTATTGTCGTCGTCGTCGTCGTTGTTGTTGAGTGCACGTCCATATAAAAATAATTAAACGTCGTTTTTTATGTAAAAAATTGCAATGTCCGTATTAATGTGATCTGATTCACTTTCACATATATGTCAATCTCAGTTTACAAACTTTAACATTAACCTTATGTCAGATATGACTAAATAACCAGGAAAATGACCTAAACGAGGAAGTCATATGTGGAATTTTATGGTTATGCTGGTTTACATCATATTTAGTTATGATTGAATTAATAAAATAAATAATATTTTAATTATTTTATTTTTTAACAGTTAACTGATTGACTAAATGATACCATTAATAGGACTTAAGCTATATAGTACAAACATTATCTTTAGATTCTAATATATTTACGAACATTTTTGTCACTTTGGTTTCTTCGGCAGAGCAGAATTGAGATATATATCTCAATTTAAGCGATTTTTATCTGGTCTATCTGTGCTCCATCTCCTTTTTTTAATTGAATAATAATCCCGTATTTCAATTTCAATACTTATTCAATTTCCATAACCATAATATATATCTAATAAAGTTATGATTTAAATATATATATATATATATAAAACATAAAACATACCAGGCAAGTGTAAGTATATGGAAACTTAGGTGTCTCTTTTATAATTAACATCAGAATGTATTATCGTGGTATTAAAGTGCTTTAATGGCAGCACTTGCTTGATGAGAACTTCGTAGAAATAAAATATTATTTATCTATTTTAAGAAAAATTATAAAATTATGTAATTGCTGGTGATTTATTTTATAAAACAAATAAATGAATTTAATTTGTTAATTTTTAAATATCCTTTAAGATGTGTCTATTTATGCTATTTATCAATGTTGTTAATACCGTTCAAACTGGCAGGTTCGACCAAAATCGATGCTGATGCCGGGCCGGATCCATCTAACGACTTGTTGTTACGTGGAATCGATCGCGTGCTTGCAATTCGGCCGGTTCGACTGGAACCGAATGACCCAGCTGAATGCATGGGATTAAAAAAAAAAGAAAAAGAAAAAAGAAAAACCCTGCTCGCCCGCAGATCTGTTGATAAGTTATGGTTTGTTTAGAAACTAAAGTCTATGAACTTTAGAATAGACTGCTAAAGAAGGGAAAGTAGCTAACAGGAGATGTGTTTGTTGATGTGAGAAAAGTAAATCTTTTTTTTTTTTTTTTTAATATCATATTTATTAGGGCAGACATTTTCCTAAAAATTTAATATTAAATTCTTTGAAGTGAACAATAAATGCAATACATGACCAAAAAAAAAAAAAAAAAAAGAAAAAAAAAAAAAAGCTTCATGTTTACCGCCAGACATGAAGCAATGGGAAATATGTGTAGGGACCGTGTCCTATTTATAAATTGAATTTTATTTATGTTCATAAATCACTAGTTAAAGTCTAAAAATATTAGCTTATTGTTTATAAACATTTTGAGATCACTTATAACATGTGTTGTTGCACTAATAATGATTGAATTTTTACTTATTAAAATAGAAAATAAACATTACGTATGGTTGTTAAAACAAGGATTGTACTTTTTGAATAACTAAAATATAGATAAATGCTATATAATTGGTTTAGAGTAATGAGATTAATTAATTATGGATTTAATTGTATAATTTATATTTATTTGTCTTTTGTAGCTAAAATATAATTTTTAATTTTATTTTTTTATTGATCCCAATTCGACCTCTCAACCCCTAACCCCTTGTGTGTCTAGGTCAAATCCCAGTCTGGTTCTGACAACATTGCTATTTATTAAGCCAATCCTGGTTGTGGTGTCAAAAAAAAAAAATATTAACCTTTTTTTATTTTTCCTTCTTAATTATAGTTACGTTTACTATCCCTCTCTCCTACTCTACCCACCTCCCCCTCCCCTCCTCCTCGCCCCGCCATTTTATTTTTTCTTATCTTATGGTGGTTATAATAATGTTTACTGTCCCTCTCCCTTCTCTCTCTTTCTCTCTCCTCTTCCTCACTATCAAAAACATTTTTTAACCATTCTTACTTTTTTTTTTTTTTTTACATGAGCATCCTTTTAAGTATTGCTTTTTTTTTTTTTTTGCATACGTAACGCAAGTGCATCGTACACTAGTATATATTTATATATTCATACACATGACATAAGAAAGAAAATGATAATATAGATTAAAACATATTCTTAGACTTAAATAATCAACACTTCTGCTCTTGCATTTCCATTACATAGAGTCAAAATTTTTCATCAAGAGTACAAATATCAAATATCCAAGAGCCTTGCGGTTGTTCAATAAAAATACATGTTTGCAATTAAAAGTTATAAGCTAATTAATTTTAAGCTTAACCTAATCATATTGTGGCTTAAGCCTAATCTTAGTTCATTTTTCCATATTAATTATTCCTTAATACATTAGCTAAACACAATGCTAATTATAGGGATAATTAAGGATCAACAGCGAGAACCCTTTCGACAATTGAGTGCACCTGCCATCATGGTCATGGACCCAACAAGAGAAGATGGTCGAGCACTAAGGCTAGAAGCTCTAGCATAGGTAGAAGATGCACCTGCACCGGTTTGTCGAAAATACGCTCCATTTAACATCAGGTCTCCCTCTGACCTCCAGTTCCAGCTTCGCCACTCACTTTCTGGTGCATCCTCGTGCTTTGTCACCTTAAATAGATACATATTTATTAGTAAAATCCGATCCTTACTATAGTTACATTTTTATAATTAGATGCTTTTTAAAAAGCAATAAAGTTGGTTATATTTTCTTCCATAAAGTATTTAAAAGCTATTAAACTGAGTTTGATTTATCTAGTTGAATCTAGTTGAACTTGATCCTTTCTTGAGAATGCATTGGTTCCTCTATGATTTATCCCTTAGTTTAACCCGGTTTTACCTATTAACTCTTAACCTTTTAGCATATCCAAGTCAAATCTAAATCGGCTTTCACAATATTGCTTTTGTTAATAAGGTTTGTGTATAAGATAAGTAAAATACCCCACCCTTTTAGTAAAAGTTTTGGAAAAATTATGTCAAGGATTTGTCGATTCAACTAACTTATCATCATCATCATCATCCTTCTCTTTGCCATAAGTCTAAATTTTAGAATATTATTAGCATATTAGAAGGAAATATATATATATGTACCTCTTTCTTTGATCTATCATTTGGTGCGAGAAATCGATTGCCTTCACTATTGATGGTAGGGCTTGCACTCCCACAATTGCATACATTTCCCAGTGAGTGTAGTCATTGTTCACAACATGGAAGTACCCATGTCTGCATCTGAAAACACAAGAAACAAGCAGATATTGACTTTAGTCGTAATTAGTTTAATAATCAAATTAATAAAAATTAACTAAAATTTTTCATCCATTTATTACTTAATTGATAGGACTTTGTTAGCTCGTACCTAAATACATATTAAGAGTCTAAAAAAAAAAAAAATTCATTATTGATTATACATTAAAAATAAAGAGATAAATACAATTAAAAATCAGTTTTTTTTTTACATTTATCTTCTAATAAAACTGAGATGCCTATTAATTGTTCTTTTTTTTTTTTTTTTAAATATATCTCTCTACTATTATGGTGCTATTGCTTTGCGCTATTCAATAGGGGACAAAAGGAACAAATGTGGGGGCGACTCCGTCGGCGGACCCATCTTACTTTTATTTAAACTATATTTGCTTGACTATATAAATAAAATCTATTACATGCGACGCATTTTGTGTGTGGATCAAAACATATTGTTTCGAATTTAATTGGATGCACTATCTTACAAAAATTTCACAAGGCTATATTTGAAATAATACATTAAAGAATCTCCAAAATGTAAAAACTCCAGCCATATGTTACCAATATTGAAAAACGTGCAAACTTTTTTCTTTTTTTGAGTGCTTAAATAATATCCCGTCCATATTGCATTTTGGTAAAGAAGAAAATTATAAGTATAGTACATGAACCATCAATTAGATGAAATATGAACTAAGATACCGTTTGATAAAGAAAACTTAGTCCCCCCATAATGTGATTCCATATCAAGTAACTTGACATCACAAGCTAATAGGTATAATATGAAAAAGGAAAAGCAAAAAGAAACTATAAGTTTCTCTATCCCATCATTGAATTATTCATATGGCTATAAAAACAATATAGAGAGCATTTTAATGGTGAGATCATCGATCCAATTATGAAAAAATTTAAAAAATTTAAAATAATAAAACCTAGAAAAAATAATTTCTTAACTTCAAAGTTAACTTTTAGAAAAAGAAGTAAATGCCAAGGAGACAAGGAGGATTATTAAATGTTAAAGTGATATAGCTAGCATAGAAGAAGATAACTACATCGCATGATTTGGTATTCATTTAATGAAAACAAATTTTCTTGAATTAGTTATATGTTTATTCATAAATGGAAATCTTAATTAATATTACTACTAATAGATTGAGATGAATACCTAGGCATCCTTTGCACAAGCCCTTCACCGAAATGGTTGAAAGCAATAGTGACTTGCATGTCCTTATCACGAGTATAAGAGTCACTATGTCCAAGAAGCATGACCTTGTCATGATGAGTCATGTAGTTATTAGAAATAGTGATAGCGGTGGACCCTGAATGGCATCAATAAGACCATCATGGCAATTCGAGAGCGTGCAATGATCTATCCATATGTTTTTACTATCAAAGATCGAAATTCCATCGCCATCAGACACTAACCACCACCCATAATGGCTAGGAGAGTCCCTAATTAGGGCATGATCACCTTGTTTTACAATCGTGCAGTTAATTCCATGAATGATAATGTTGGTAGCATAGTGGATTGTAATGCAAGGTCCATTAGCAATGTGAACACTAGCACCCCTACCATCAATTGTCTTGTGTGAATTCATGACTAGCTCTTCTTTCAATTGGATCACCATGTCCCTTTTGAAAATTATCCACAAGGGTTCATCTTGTATCACGGCATGTCTAAGAGTACCCTGTCTAGGGTTTACAGGATCATCATTGCCGGAGTCAGTTACGATGTATATTCTCCCATTTCTACCTCCATTTGCATTCTTGCCAAAGCCAATAGCACAATCAGCTAATCTTTGGCGATTGTTTTCCCAATTAGGATCACATCGCCAGCAATCGTCGATAGGGTTTCCGTTCCACAAGAAAAGTAGCCTAGGTTTTCTCCTTGATGAATTGATCCTACAATCGTATAATATAAAATTAATACACTACACATTAACATAAAATGCATTTTGGATAATTACATGGAAAATGGCCATTTTGATGACAAGGTTGAATTTTTTATTAGTTTTAGTATGTCACTCTAAAATTTTGCATTATTAAAAGTGAATTACTTGTGTTTACAAAAAAAAAAGTTACACTCAGTACGTATATGAATCAGTCAAGCTACATTAACAATGTACCTAATATACAAATCACATGTAAAAAATTATGTTTCTTCTTTGTTATATTCATGCAATATGTGCACAAATTAATACCACAAGTAACATATAGTTTTGATGAAAAATTTACCCATGAACTTCTCAATAATGAGTTCTAGATTGTAATAGTCGATGATAGAGCAACACGAGGAGCAACTAGAAACATGAGTGCAAGAGGAGAAAGTGATAATGCTAGGGTTGACATTTTTCACTCTCTCTTGCAAATGCAAGAAGTTTGATGGAAAACAAGCAACAAAAGAGAGAGATAGAGATGAGTAAGCATCGGGTTCGAGGGAGAGGAATATATAGGGATTCAAGTCGAAATAAATGGCGTGATTAATATTAACTTGTGAGGCCAATAGCTAAAATTGTAATTATAGGCAATTGCATGCAAGAAATGATTCCTTTTAACTAAACTACCTAACCGTAGATTATGGCAAAGTAAAACTTGTAATGACATGGAGTCAAGTTGTTTGACCATTTGCTTGATTCTTTATTTTTCTTTCTCTTTGGATAAATTTTCTAGTACCCTTGATTTAGATTCACATTCATAAATATGTAAGTGTACTATGAGGGTGATTAAAATATGGTACAAATAAGGTGCATTGGACCACTTTCTCAGTTACTTTAACTACTTAATGTATTCTTAAACTTTTCTAAAGTATTACAAACTATAAGTTAATGTTTCAAATTCAACTAGTCGCATTATATATTGATGATATTGGTGCATTTACTTTTAACGGTTCCATTACAAAAATGGTATAGATTGGGAATATTATTCCAAAATGGCACAATCACCAAATTTGTACTATGACATTATTCGTAGCGGCACCTTTGAAAAAATCGATTTTCTAAAGAAGGTGCTATAAAAACCGTGTTTAGGTATTAATTAAAAAAAAAAGAAAAGGTTTTTAAGAGAGCTTTCTTTACAACACAAGCTTCTACTAACAACGTCTTTTGCATAAATTTGTCTTTGATCTTTATATTTGAAATAATTTCAGTGACCATACCGTTTTGGGAATAATTTTTTTAGATGGATTGACAAGCACTAGTGATAGATGTATTTAATATAAAATAAAATAATATGTGTTGAAAATAAAAGCCATTATAAGAGCTAGAAATGCTTTTGATTTCCAGATTTGATTTGCTCAAATTTTATCAGCGAAGAATGTAATGTATAGTAAAGCAAATTTATTAAAATGAAAAGCATTTATAAATATTGGAATTGATCTACAACCACTTGTTAAATAAGAAATATATTTTTAATTAGCATTGCGAATGAGCTAAATCAAGTCAAGCTAAGCTAACCTTCTGAAGGTTCAAACCCAACTCATTTAAAAAACTAATAGATTTGAGGTTGAACTTATCATGAGATATTAATCAAACTCGACTAGTTTATATGAATAAGTTTTGTTTTAGGCTTGAATTGATCATATTTACAAAGTGAGCTTAAGTTAAGCCAAGTTAAAAACAAGCCAAGTTCGAATATCTTATAAGTGGCTTGGCACATCCCCAACTGTAAGATACAGGATATAAAGTTAGAAACCAAATATCTAAAACAAATATATAAATATTAGATTATAGGTATATATTAATTAGAAATTAGTTTTTAAAATCAATTAATTATATATTATACATAATATTTTAGTACGTAACATATACTAAACTTTTTAGTCTGTCTATAAACCTATTCTTAAGCCTAAACGAGTGATTTTGCGAGCTTAAATAGGAGATCGAGAACAACTTATTTGAATAAATAGGTTTCATTTTGAGTTTGAGCTTAGTTCATTCACAAATTAATTTCAGACTTAAAAGAAGTAGAGATTAAAGCAAAGTGAGCTTGATTAACTTGCAAATGGGGAATTTTATTTCTAGTTTGAAGAATTGTTGCACGAATGCATCGTAAAAAGCCAAGGTGTAACATCAAAAATTGTCTTTTACAATTTAATATTGTAGATGATGATGAAATTCGAACAGACAATTACCAATTTTGCTGACTTTTTTTTTTTTTTTTTTTTCTTTCGAAATAGAAGATTAGAAAAAACACCAATTCTTTTTTTTGTTACAACGTCCTTCCGACTTCAAGATTGTGAGTAGTTGCTCAGGTGGCAGTCACAACATCATTGAAAATGTTTTAATGTGTCGACCCATTATATCTCTCGACTCTCATTACCTCCCCTTTTACCCACTGACTGCGGAGGAACTTTGACAAGGAAATCTCTGCTACCCTCAATAAGTAGGTCGTATCGTGAGTCTTGGGTAGCTCGTTCCCCAACTAGACTTTATGGTTTGAATTTACCCAAAATTCTTTGTACATCGGTCCACTAGACTTGGGAAAAAGAAACAAAAGAAAAAGAAAAAAAGATGCTATGTTACTAATTATAGCATTTTTTAACATATACGTATTACATGCAGTTATCTAAGAGCAAATTCGGGTTTAAAAATTCTACATTAATAAAAGTGAATTACTTGTGTTATAAATAAAAGAACAAGTTACACTTAGTATGTATATGGATCAAGCTAAACTACATTAACAATGTACCTAATATACAATTCACATACAAGAAAACCACGTTCCTCTTTTGTTATATTCATGCAATATGTGCACAAATTAATACCATAAGTAGCATATAGTTTTGATGAAAAATTTACCTATGAACTTCCTCAACAATGAGTTCTGGATCTTGAACAGCTGATGCAAAAGCAAGGCGAGGAGCAACTAGAAACATAAGTGCAAGAAGAGAAAGTGATAATGCTAAGGTTGACATTTTTCGATTTCACTTCTCTTCTAAATGCAAGAAGTTAGGGGAAAATACAAGTGAAAAAAAGAGAGAGACAGAGATGGTGAGGGTGGGGTTTGAGGGAGTGGAATATATAGGTGTGAGGATGGGGTTTGAGGGAGTGGAATATAGGGGAATTCAAGCCGAAAGAGATGCCATGATTGATATTAACTTGTGGGGCCAATAGCCAAAATCACAATTATAGTCAATTGTATGTAGAAAATGATTCCTTCTAACTAAACTACCTAACCGTGGATTATGGCAATGTAAAACTTGAGATGACATTGAGTCAAGTTGTCTCACCATTTACTTTGATTCTTTGTTTTTCTTCTTCCTTGGATAAATTTTCTACTACCTTTGATTTAGATTCACATTCATAAATGTGTAAGCATACTGAGAAGGTGATTGGGATATGGTACAAATAGGGTACAATGGACCACTTGCCTAATTGTACTAAACTACTTAATGTATTCTTAAACTTTTTCAAGTATTACAAACCAACCAATGGCTTCATTACGAAAATGGTAAGGATTGGGAAAATTATTCCCAAAATGGCTTGGTTACCAAATTTGTACTATGAGCATTGTCATAAACAACACTTTGAGAAAATTAATTTTCTAAAGAAAGTGTTATTAGAAACAACATTTCAATATTTATTTTAAAAAAAGAAGAAAAAAAAAAAACAAAAGAAGAGGCTTTTTAATAGTGCTTTCTTTACAAGACAAGCTTTTACTAACAACATCTTTAATAAATTTGTCTTTGATACTTATATTTGGAATAATTTTAGTGATCTTACGGTTTCGAAAATATTTTTTTGAAGACAGTACCATATTCATACAAAAGCCTATATTTAGCTAGATAGACATGCACTTGTGATGGATGTGTTTAATATAAAATAGATCAAACATAATAGGTGTTGAAAATAAAAACCTTAATAAGAGCTAGAAATGCTTATGTTTTCCACATTTTGATCTGCTCAAATTTTATAAGTGAAGAATGTAATGTATAGGAAAGTAAAAATTTATTAAAATGAAAAGCATTTATTGATATTGGAATAAACCTACGACTGTTAAACAAAAGATATATTTTTAATTAGCTTTGCAGATGAGCTAAATCGAGTGGAGCTGAGGTAATCTTTTGAAGGTTCGAACTTGGCTTGTTTAAAAGATTAATGAATTTAAGTTGAGTTGATTTTTATATTAAGCCTAAAATACAAACTTAGGAAATATAAATCAGACTCGACTTGTTTATATAAATGAGTTTTGTTTTAAGCTTGAACTTACCATATTTACAAAGTGAGCTTAAGTTGAGCTAAACTGAAGGCAAGCCAAGTCTAATTATCTTATAAGTGGCTTTACACGTCTGCAACCGTAAGATACAGGATAAAGTTAGAAACTAAATATCTAAAACAAATATGTAAAGATTAGATTATGAGTATATATTAAATAGAAATTAGTTTTTGAGATTAGTCAATTATATATATACATAATATTAATATGTATCATATACTAAACTTTGAGTATGTTTGGAAACCTATTCTTAAACCTAAACAGGTGATCTTATGAGCCTAAATAGAAGATTGTGCATGACTTATTTAAAAGGTTGGTTTGATTTTGGGTTTAAGCTTAATTATTCACAAATTAGTTTCAAACTTAAAAGAGGAAGAGATTAAAGCAAACTGAGCTGGTTTAATTTGCAAACCGGCAATTTTATTTCTAGTTTGAAGAATTGTTGCAAGAATGTATTTAAAAAAGTCAAGGTGTAACATCAGAAAATTATCTTTCAAAATTTTATTGCGGATAATTGTGAAAATCGAGCCGACAATTATCGATTTTACTGATTTTTTTTTTTTTGAAATAAAAGATTAGAAAAAACACCAATTTGTTGTTACAACGTCCTCCCGAGTCCCGACTTTAAGATGGTGATTAGTTTGCTCAGGTGGCAGTCACGACATCATTGAAAAAGTTTTAACGTCTCAAGCCATTCATTATAACCCTCATTACCTCCCCTTTTACCCACTGACTGCGGAGGAACCTTGACTTGGAAATCTCTGCCACCCTCAATAAGTGGGTCGTAAGTCTTGGGTAGCTCGTTCCTCCACAAGACTTTATGGTTTGGATTTACCCAAAATTCTAATTTGCACATCGGTCCATTAGACTTGAAAAAAGAAATAAAAGAAAAATAAAAATTAAATGCCATCTTATTAATTATAGTATTTTTTTAACATATACGCATTACATGCATTTTTCTAGGAGCAAATTCGGGTTTATCGATGTACTGGAAAAAAATTACGCGAGTATCAATCATATAAAAATAATTATTAAAATATTAATGTAAAAATTATATGTATTTTTATATGAATATCACACATGTTATATGTGTGTTTACTGTGCACAATCAGAATATTAAAATCACAGATGTGATATGCGATTTTAAAACTTCTATATATCACTAAATTTACTTATAACATGTGTTTTTTCTAAAAACGAAGTCGCATGTTTTAGATGTGATTTTGTATTGATAATTTAAATTAGATGATTGATATTTATATAATTTCTTTTTATAAAATCGGTAGACACATAATTATCTTAGTGCAATAGATGGAAAGCGTCTGAATATTTTCCTTAATTTACAGTTGAAATTCGAAATAAATTACAGACTTGCCGATGGTTGGTCTCAGATGCAATTGAAAAAAGAAATCCATATCTCGATATACTACAGTAAGATACAAATAAAAATTAACGGAGCTATAAACACCATTTTCTCCTTTAACGTTTATCTATGGAAAAAGAAAAACAGAAACATAGAAAGACAAGTTTAGACCTTTGCAAGGATCCATGATGCAACGAAGGGAAGGAAAGATATCACGTTATGATGATTTGCACACGAATGCGGGAATACGATTTTTTAATTTTCTGTTGATTCCACGAATACCCAGATGATATTTATCCAAAATTTGAAACTAACAAGATAATTTGAAGTTTTTGAAGAAATAGAGCAATATGTTGCTTCAAAATAATATTGTTGATCAATTGTTCTATTCTTTGCACTATGATATACAAATATATGCAAGCTCAAAAATTACAAAAAATAAAACCTAAAAATAAAAAGTCTTCAAAACTAATAGATATAAAGTAAATAAAAAAACAAATAAAATACCATATACGATACATAAAATTTATATTTTTATTACTATTTTGACACCATTAAAAGTTTTCTAAAATAGAAAAAAAAAAAAGTAGTTTTCAAGGTCCAAATGGCTGAATTTTTCTCAAAAGCAGCACCATGATTTTTATTCGTTGGCTCAATCTACATTGAAAATAGGGAAAAAAAAACTAATAAAAAAGGAACCATAATTGGTCTAATTTATATAGACTTGTATGGAAATAAAAATTTCATTCCTTGTGAGACTAATTTTTGTCTTTTGATCTTATATATAGACTATTTTTTTTATCTAATAACCTCATACCGTTGTTGGGTTTTATAGTTCAAAAGAAATATAAAATTTCTACATAATCCATATGATGATTCATGTGACATAAATGGGTAAATTACATTAGAAAATCTTAACATTTTAGGATAAGTTCATTTGAGGTCCTGATGTTTTAAGTGGTTCAAAAGATGTTCCAATGTTCGAGAAGTAGGTTAATTAAGGCCTTTTGTTGGCACGTGTTGATAGAAAGAATATTTAATTTAAAATCAGAAGACTTATCATGTTGTGACACATATTAATGGAGACCTCAATTAACTAATTTCTCGAAACGTTGCGATCTCTTTTGAACCATTCAAAACATTGGGTCTTCAAATGAAATTATCCTCAAATAGTAGGACCTTCCATGGGGATAAGGAAATCAATATTATTGTTTTCTTTTTTAAATTATAAAAATACCATTGGAATGAAAATAATATCAAAATTAGGCATATTAAACTCGTCTCTTGAAGAGACGATGTAACAAATGGATGACCTCGTATCTTCAAACATGTTTAGTGTTGTTTTTTTAAGAGACGAGGTCACTACATCTACAACGTCCTTGTTTTTTAAGAGACAAGGTTGATTTTGTCCTTATCTCTTTCAGAGACGAGTTTAGTATATTTGCGCTCACCTCATCTCTTGAAGAGTAAGGTTGCCCACTTACAATCTTTTCTCTTCTAGAGACAAGATTGACCTATCTATTTTTGGATTATTTTGGTATAGTAAGATTTGTATAATTTTTTTTTTGAAATGTTATGACCTTTTTCCTTATCCCCCTTTTGATATAATCTACCCAATAATAAATAGATTACATAAGATTATAAAAGAAGTATCTTTTTTTTTATGACACTAATACAATCTCCTCCTAGAGATGAAGTTCAAGTGAAATACAAGATCTATTATGCCTGTTCATTAAATTGTAATTCACCATAAAGACTTCACATATGGTCCCACTAGTGGTATCCAACTCTATCAAAAGCAAAACTCTCATAGCCAAAACGCACACATGTAATGACTTTTAGTTAACTTCTGGCATATTTTCATAACAGATAGAAAACGAAAAGAGTAGACCATCGGATATATTTATTAATGCTAATACCCGTCACTTATCTTGAACCAACAGAATAATGTCTAGTATAAAATATTGGTCTATTATTTTGAAATAAATTAATTTTAATCCTTGTTGACATGATTTTAATATGGGCTAATCTCACCAACGGTTTCTAAATTTTAAAAAAATATATAATTAGGTACTGAACTTTGTACCATATTGATCAATTTCAAAGTTTTTCATATATCAAATTAATCAATTTCAAAATTCAAGTACTAAATTGATCAATTTCAAAGTTTATTACCCAATTGCATATTATTTTGAGGTTCTAGTAGCATTTATGATATTATCCCTTTTAATATCTATTAAGATCTTTAGTCAATATTCTATTATTGTTAACTATGTTGTTGTGTGCAACCCTCTAAATTTCAATACACAAAACAATATTTATCAAAACACACACAAATTGAGGTAGTCGCAACAATTATTTGCCATTCAAGGTGATCCAAAGGATGTGAACCATAAACCATTATACATTAATAATTGCATAATAATATCTCTTATTAATCAAAGATATCTTAATTAAACCATTATATGCAAGTTAGTAATGTTTAACTATGTTAGACACAATAAATCTTACCATGACTAAAACTATGAATAACTCTTACCCCAACCAATCAGCTTATGAATATCATCTTTCAAATAGAGTGATGAATTCTATTTTAGCTCAACACTATCCTTTCTACATTTCACATTCTACCCAATAACTATATTATTCACCATAAATAATAAGATTGCATTTAATGATTCCAAAGTTTGATATCCCATAGATAGAATGCATCAAGGTCTCAAGCCTGTAAATTACTCATGCTCATTCATATAGAGGAGGAACTAATGATATTAAACATGTAGTATCATTTATTAGACAGTCGTGTCCAATGTACCTACTTAACTTGAGCACCCACTTATATATTTTAGACATGTTTTCCTTCATCCAATGAAAATAGTTTAAGTCATACAATATGTTGGTCTAAATATCGATATCACATCTAAATGTTTATCAAACCAAAGACAATTTAGATAATATGTCATGGAATTGCCATTAATAATATACCCTATTATTATTATTATTTTTTTCTTCAGATAGTCTCTATTTATTTATTGATTTTATTGTAAAATATATACAACAAAGGTACATAAAAATACACACACACAATAATACTTACTTTTTATTTATAATATTCATAAATATGTAAGAGTGTTTTGGTACATTATACACAATCACTAGAATTGCTTAAGTTACAAATAGGGATAAAAACAAAACAAATAGGTTCACAAGCTACTTGACCTTGGCTCAACGTTCATTCAAATTTGATTCGAGAATAGTTAAGTTGAACTCGAACTCAATCTACTCGAGTAGTTTATCGAGCTAAGCTTGAAATTTATATGTTTAACTCAATTAGCTCATGGGCCTAATAAAATTCTATCAAACTTGAGTCAAGTACAAATATTAATTGAATATGATTTGAGTTTATGTATCAATATTATTTTAATTCGAATTAAAAATATATTCTCTAATAAATCGAGATTAAATGAATTTGATTGAGTTGAGCTCGAGATTATAGAGTGTTATTTCGAGTCCAAATCGAGCTCAAAATATTGAGATCGGTCAAACTCAAATTGAGCTCGGATTTTCCCATTTTGAGTCAAACTTGAATTCAAGGTCAATATCGTACCGTCTTGACTTGATTTATTTGCAGCTCTAATTACAAATAAAGATGGATGTAATTATGCGTATAAATAAATACACATCTTAATAAATTTTAAGTGATGGGCTAAATTATATTTTGAATTTAAAATTTAACTTATTTTAAATTTATTGCTTTTGTGGTTTTTTTTTATTATAACTTATAAAATGTAAAAAAGCTATTATTGGGCACAAGTGCCTAAACTAAACCGGTGAACTAATGGATTTAGGTCCTGCTTCGTACCTGTTGTAAACAGATTCGGTTTTGGATCCAGATTGTTCGACTCGTGAGTTGTGAACCGATGAGTTAGGTCAGAATCGCTAGCTTTCAATCTGTTTGGAGGTCTGAAAGTCCACTCTATTTGCAACTCAAATCTAAGAAATGGTTCGATGTTACTAACCTATTGCTAGGATAGGATGCTTGATAGTGCCTGATAGCCTAAGTAATAATAGGGGAAAAATTACATGGAAAGGAACAAAGGTTTGGTGTTAATTTTATTTAAGGTATCAATATTTGTAAATGTTAAAAAAAGGAGTAAACATATGAGTTGGTGGGTTAAATAAAGTATACCATCTATTTTCTTCATTAATTATCACATGAAAGACAAGTAATTTTTTCTTCCTCCTTCGATGGTTGCCATTAACGGAGCTTTAAGCTTCTCTCCATCAGAAAAAATTTTCCAAAATTATTCTTTCTTGGCCAAATTTTAAAATACCATCATATAGAAAAATATCATTTTTACAGATCAACAATGTGCTAGCTTAAAGCTCTATAAATGCTGAATGTATTTCTTATCTTCCTCCGATGGTTGCCATTGACGTGCATTCCAATTTCATAAGAGCAATTCTTGAGCTCCTTTTCTAGCTGTTGAATGTATTTCTTATCTTCTATGCCAGCTTTAGATAATGACTTCACATGGTTCTCAAGTTCCTTCAATAGAAATTTAAATGAAAAATTGCTGAATATTTGAAGAAATTTAAACAGTGCATAAATAAAGAAATGATATTTTTTTATATTTTGAAATTTTTTTAGATGGAGAGGAGCTTAGAACTCCGTAGATGGTGATCATCTGAAGAAGTAGAAGATCACGTGCCTTTCACGTGATATTTGACGAAGAAAATGGACGGTATGTCTTATTTGACCCACTAACTTAAACGTTTTCTCTTTTTTTTTAACATCTACAAATGTTGATACCTTAAACGAACTTAACCTCAAACCTTCATTCCTTTCTATGTAATTTTCCATAATGATAGGTGGCAATTTTTATAAAACAAGGAAATAACTTTTAAAAATTATTGGCTGTTATTATTATGTACTCAAATTCAAATATTACCTGTAATTGTCCATCGGTTAAATAATCACTATACATAGTGCATAAGTGATCAATTTTTTCTTTCTCCTTACAAGTTATGACTTGAAAAAAAGGAAAATTCTACGGGACTAGTCCCGTTATTTTCCAACGGTTGATATTATATCCAACCGAGATCAAATCACTAAAATAGTTAATATTTCAATTACTATATTTATTTTAACGGTTAGATAATTGACTAGATGATTTCATCAATAGAACCATAAAAGCTCCAAAAAGAAAATAAGACAAAACCAGCCCATTAAATATTTTTCTATCTATGTGAGATATAATTCTCTTATTCCAATGCTAGTATAAAACTTGGAAAAAGAAAAGTTGCATATATATTTAACCTACCAAGATTATATTTTCCCATCAAGACTTATTATTATTTGTCTAATTATAGATGCATGTAATTAAAGACAATAAAGATTTATTTGATTGATTCATATCATATTCTGAGAGATAATACCCAGCTTTTGACAAAAGATAAGAGTAATTAATTTTAAAGATTGCAATGCAATGCAAAATGAAAACATAAGATCACTGAAAAAGAAAAAAAGTATATAGGTAATTTTTCAATATTTTTTATTAATTAGATGAGTATTTTTGAAAAGTTTTCAAACTTAACAAAGCATTGCATCCCTCCACCTGGGTTGACTCATGGACGCAATTTAGTTTTTTAATTTATTGTCGCATTTGACAACTTTGTTAAAAGTGGAAATAGACGTAAAGAAAAGAGTGGAAGTGAAAATGAGTGGGAATGAAAATAAGCGGAAAATTTGTTTTATGTTTGGTAATTTATAAAGGAAATGGAAGGAAAAGAAAAAAAAATGGAATTAGTGATTAACAAAATTGCCCCTAACATCTGAATTTTTACTTATAAGAAGAAAAACAAAAATTCCATGTATTGTTAACATTTTCCACCGGTTCTACCCATTAATGGAGAGAAAATGAATGGAGCAAAAGTTGAAACATCTCATTTGATTTTTGACATTTTCCTCTTATATCTGTTGCAACCAAACACGAGTTTTCCATTGATTTTCGTCACTTTCTCTTCCTTTCCATAGCTTTCCTTAGCTTTCCACCATTGCCAAACATAGTGTATGTGTTTTAAGTTTTTAATCTATTATATAAAATACAGGCATGGAAAGGATAGAATTCATGCTCTAACATTGATTAGTCATACCATATTCAAGATTCAAACCTAGCCCATGTGATTGGTCCAAGAGGATTGTAGTCGATTCTATATGAATCTTGTTTACACAAACTTGAAAAGAAAAAAATATATGTTTTAACTTATTAGAAATTTATAATGTTGTTGTAGGTTTATACAAAATAGGTTTTACAATAGCCACAAGTATGTCTCTCTTTTATTTATTTTGGCTACTTGTCAGTGTTGTTTGTTTTCTTTTTGTATATGTTGTGTTTAACAATTAGACTTGAGCTTAAGGGTCTAGATGAAAAATTGCCATCAACACATAGTATAACTAGAGGGAGATCTAGAACTTGGTGGATGACATATGCTAAAGCATATAAGTCAAATATTTCTTCGACAAGGTACCTGTAGGCTTGGTCTTGATTCTCATGCGCAAGTGTCAGATATAAAGAGTTAACACTGATAATTGCAGTACGAGTTAGAAAGGTACATATAAATTTTATGTATGGAAAATAATTTCATGACAAAATGTAACAACTTCAAGATTTTAATAACTTTATTAATTTCCTTTTTTTTTTATTATTTGTTATATTGGTACCATTTAATGACAAAATCTAACAACTCCAAGGCCTAATGTCGAAAAAAACAAGTTGCTTGCAACTCACCACTCTTGCCACTTCAAGGGTAAAGATGTTGGAAATGCCAAACGTGACCATAAATGATCATAAATATGACTCACTCAAAAGTGAATTTTTGGTGCATAATTGATTGAAAAAATCAAATGCTTTACAAAAAGTTTATGGTTTTTGCTGGTCCTTAAGTTAAGTTCATCCTATTGATATATTATTTTAGTTGCTCCTTCTTCCAAAGGTATGTTGGCATAATAATGTGCTTCACCATAAACCCCCTCCCACACCCCACACACCTGTCGTGTGCCTCGCGCCCCCTTCCCCCCCCCCCCCCCCCCCCCCCCCGCCACACACACACACACACACACACACACACACAAACAATTAGATGAAACTATTAATCATTGTTGTCAAAATCGGTCTGCATCGATCAATTCAATAGGAATTGGCACTAATGTCGGACAGTGTCTCTCGCATGACTCGTTTTTTGCATTGAACAAATAAGACCCAGATTGACCCGGTTTAACCGAAAAACTCGAACTAATTGATCCGGACCGAAAAAAAAAACTAGAAATTTAAATGTTTATTCGTACTTTATTATAAATTTATAAAATATAATCATTATATCATGCTTATTTAATAATTAGTTGATGAGTTTGATCAAAATATAGATTTAATAGAGTGATATCATATATATTGATATTTTATAATTAAATTATCCTTTATATTTTTACTTTTTTGTTATCTCGATTTAACCATTGACCCCTTAGCTTGTACAGGTTAAACTCCGATTCGATTCTGATAACATTGCTGTTAATATGTTATTTTGGGCATGAGCTCCCAAGGCCTACTCCATTCTTTATACCTTGGGCCATTTCTTCTATGGAGAACCTTGGAGAAGATCTATGCTAAGTAATAGCTCAATCACTTTTTATCGATCTTTGACCTAACTCCATAGGTCATCATCAAGTTACAGAACTAAACCAACTTACTTCTTGTCTTTGGCATACCTTGAAGATCTCAAAGTATATGCCTATGCAGGGAGTTACACCTTCTTATAATATCAGGAGTACTTTTCTACTAAAGATAACCACTCGTAAAGGATAAGCATTCATTACGTTTGATAGGCTTTTCCTTGTATAAATAGAGTTAGAGAATCATCGGATCATTTAATCTTTTATATACATGATCCTACTTTCTATTTCTCTATTATTTTAAATATCCTATTAACTTAAATATTGGAATAGCCATGGTGGCCGTTCTTTTTACTTCTTTCTATCTTGCAATTCCATCATTGGTAAGTTAAGGTTCAGCAGTCAAATCCTCTAGTAGCAAAGGATTAAGGTGAACAAATAGAATACCAAGTTTTCAATTATAAGTTTACACTGGGAAAGAAACTTAAGTTTACATTAATCATATACTTGTAAATATAATATTGGAAAAATTTTAAAAACCTTCAAAAAAAAATGAAAATTATGGTCGAGATAGTCTTGGATATCCGAACCAATATCATTTAAACCGCCACAGAACCCGGTGGCAAGGGTACGGCCAACCTAACTTTATCCGAAACTAACCACAGCCGTCGTGGGTACCTATGTTCATGCTTATGTGGTGGATATATTCTAATGCCTAAATATTCAGTTGTTGTGCCATCATCCCGATGAAACATCTTTTGTCCCTAATCATCATCAAGCTCATCTCTCTCTCTTTCACTCTCTCCATAATAATGAACCATCGTGTATTAATGTGGAACCAGACGCCCATAATGGGAAACCTAGCGAATGAAACAAGTTTGTACGCCTATATCATCATTGCGACAGGTTCAAGGTCTTCTTATGTCGGACAATATTGCGAGCATACTCATCTCTGGATCCTTAACACGGGATTCTATACGAAGAATCTCATTTTTTTAAGGTCTTACGGAATAGAGAGATCTTAAAATTTTTTTGAGATTTTTATGTTAATGATGCAAAAAATGAGATTCTTCGTATCTTTTTATGGTTTTTGTTATTTTGTGATATACATTATATAAAGATATATAGAGTCTATAAAATCTGAAAAGATATAAAAAAAACTTATAGGAGAACTTCTCAAGTGATGGAGTACGGGTTGTGAATGCTGTATGGATCGTCAAAGAAGGATGTTGGTGCGCCTGACGATCAAAGTCATATGATGTCCGCGATAACTAAATGTCGTTCATGTGTCTCTTTCAGTTTGAGTCTTACTCTTACTTTTTTATTTTATATCTTAGGATGCGAAGTTATGCAATTAATTACTCCATAACAAGAGTTCCAATAATCACATAAAAGTCAACTCATCAAGAAATTTACTTGAAAAGGGTCCACATCCATTGTATATAAAAGGGAAAGTTCCATGTCGGGAGGGACTTTTGGTGCTTTCGGTCCGTTTTAGCAGTGGAAAATGGGGCACCATACTTGGTCTTCCCTCGAAACTCGTGTTGTCAAGGAAAATTAATATTTAGAGGTTCAAAATAAAAATAGATTAAAAAAAAATCGTGTTTAGTTAATTTTATACGGTAAATGATGAGATAACTATTTTTTTTAATCTTTCTTTCTCAAAAGTTAGGGAAATTTATATATATATACATGCATATATATATGTATGTATATTCGATATTTACAATAGAGGATGATTCAAATCCGATACCTCTTATTTAAAAAACCGATATTGATATCATTAAACTATAAAAGTCATTCACCAAAAAAATATATTTGCCGCTCAATTTTTTTTTTCCCCTTCAATTATATTACCATCAACTACATGTGTATGCATATACGTGTCATTTAGTGGAACAAACATTTATAATTATGCATTTATTGCTAATTTAGATGTATACATATGAAACCCTAAATTCATATGAGATATACAAATGCATCATCCATGCAACAAATGGACCACCTCAAATGACAAGAACCCCACGCCTACACCTACCTACCTAACTTACCTCCTGAACCTGAACCTGAACCTGGACCCAGACTCGAACCTAGGTCATGCTTGGATTAGAGCAAAAGATTCCAAAAAGGTGCATATGGTTGTGGGAACACTCATGCATAGGCCTATATCTTTAGCTAGTGTACCAAGAATGCACCTGGTTCTCATAGGTCACATGTAAGGGCACAAATGAGCTGGATTGAGTTGGATTTTTGCCTGCACGGGCTCAACTCATTTAATTTTTAATGGGTTCGAGTTGAGCCAAGCTCTTAATGAGCCTAAAATATGTAGGATTGGGCTCAAGTTCGTTAAGAATTTTCGAGCCCAAGCTTGGCGAGGGCCCGTTTAGCTAAACTAGTCCAAGCTCGGCTCGTTTAACATATATAATTATATTTATAATATCATATTAATATAAATAAATATATAATATTATATATATATATATATATAATATTATACGAGCTCTTAACGGACCTATTCATGAGTTTGACTCACAAGCCCCTAATGAGCTTATTCATGAGCCAACCATGAGCCTGAAGACAAACTCGAACCGGACTCGTTTAGATAAAAAACTAGTCGAGTCAGATATAAAATGAGCCTAACTCAAGTTTAGCTTGTTTGTAATCCTACTTGCATGGTTAGCACTAACCAATCATTGTTTTATTACTTAGCTAAATTTGTATGTTGGTTATTTTGACATTCTATTATTGGTGGAGTGAACCATAAAAGTTCCTTGGTAAAAAAAAACCATAAAAGTTCGATTGTAGTTTAATGAGCCAGCTGAGGTTTGGCATGGATTGGGGCTAGTGTTTCAATAGCGTTTCTAAATCTATTCCTAGGCAATTATTTTTCACATGTATATATTTTTTTTAACAAGATAAAATGATGGCCATTCAATATCAATTCAATTATCATGGGAATTTGGAATTTTATGTTCCATTCCATTAGTGACTGATGGCATGGCTGACATAAAATGTCTGTCTCAACCTTAAGTCATTTGTTATTTATGTTGAGCATTAAATTGTTTTGTTTTTTCCCCATAATTTTTAGTTGTATTGAACTTAGTCCATCATATATGAATGGCTTGCAAAAATTTTACAATTATAAATAAATTAAAAAGGTATAAAAATTATGAAGAATATTACTTTAAATTTTATTTCATACTTGAATATAACAAATTAAAATCATGGACCTAACTAGATCATTCTATTTTAACTTTTTCCTAGCTTAAAAAAAAAAAAAAAAACCAAAAGAAACGAACATAAAAATCAAAGGAGAAAGGATCGTGCTAAACTAAAGACACAACTCAATCCGGATCATACTTTGGATCAGCGTCACCTGTGTGTTTGGTTTGGCATTCTTTAACACGTATATTGGTTCTTGACGGCGGAGAAGGCATCGGCTTGAGCTTTACAATGGTGTCAAACACAATGGTGACTTCATTTTGATCTTCACTCTGGTGGTGGTTTGAAAGCCCTAATTTGACCATTTAGTCATAATTTCTTTTTTTTTTTTTAAATCTAGATAGAGAACATTAATTAGATTGCAATTGATAAACAATTATGGTAATGACTCATGATCCTTGGTGTTTTAGAAGTCCATGAATATTCCAATATAGAATGGTGGTAGTACTAGATTATTGGGCTGACTCAAGAATGGCCGGATTAAGTTGTTTAGAAATTGAACTCTCATTTTTGTTTATTTAAATACCTATATACATAAGATTTAGTTTAATAAGGATATCTTATAGGATGTGTGTGGCGTATCCTACATTTAATAGCAAGAAATAAAGTACTAAAATCTAGTGTTGTTAGAACTGATCAGGTTTGGACTCGAATATGCTAAAAGGCCAGAGATCGAACTGCGTTCAACCGAGGTTTGAACTGGAGTCAATAAAAAGTAAAAACATGAAGAATATTTTAATTATGAAAGAAAATGTATATGATATCATTCAATTAAACCTATATTTGGATTAAATCAATCAATTAGCTATTAAATTTATTCAAGACATATATGTTCAAATGATAAGAAAACATAATATAATGATTATATTTTTATAAATTTATAATATAGTATGAATATAAATTTAAAATTATAATAATTTTTTTCTTTTCCGAGCTAGTTCAACCAATCTAGGTCAATTGGGTTTTGGTCTGATTGCTTAGGTTAATCTAGATGGATAGAAATCCGAGCCAAATGCATTGACGAACCTACTTTTATGGTTGATTCCAATTGAACCGATTCAAATTGGCTAGACCATTCGGGGTCTGACAACATTGCTAAAACCCATGGTGTACATAACACAACATTCGAGCATGTTTCAATCTAGGTAACATGTCATTCCACATGTTTAATCATGTGGGAGGACATAATTTAAAATGGGAATTTAATATATGTTTGTTCTTACCTCAGTTCTTTTATCTTATAGATTTGAATGAACATCTCTTATGATGAAAACATAAAACATGTATTAATTTATATATTTAATTATATTTACTAGAAATATGGGTGGAACTATAAATATTTTGTATATTATGGCAAAATATAGGATATATGGAGTAGAACCTTCTAATGTAAAGGGTAGTCTAAGAGCTAAATGTTATATATACATCATATAAGTTCTATGATGGTTTAGAGGCGTATAAATACTTATATTTTGTACCCTCATTTTATAGGCGTGGGCTTTGACAAATTGGAAGAAGAATCAATCTTTTGATCATAAATACCTATTTTGGATGCTATCAAATCATGCATGGTTTGGGCAAACTCTAAGTATCATAATCTTTGGTAGACATCCTTACTTTCAATATGTACTTACAGCTAATGCAAATTTAATAAGACTCTCAAGCTCTTAGAAACATATAATTGATGTTTAAGATTACGTTCATCTTTGTTTGAGTAGTTTGAATTCGAATTTAACTCAACTATACTCTAATTAAACTCAAATACATTTTTAGCAGTTGTACTCGTTTAGACCAATCACGTGAACCAAACACCAGCAGAAAAACCAGTCCCTTCTTTTAATGAGCACAAGCCACAAGCCATAAAAACTTACTATTAAATTGGTAAATAAATTTGTGAATATAAAATGGCAATGCCTTTTTGTTATCTAAACTACGAAAATTTTATAATAATGAGAAAAGCCAATTCAAAAATACAAGCTTTTCTTATTTAAGTGTTTTACTATTTCAATAGTTTACTATATTTAATCAATATTTGCTTCTTATCAGTAGCACAGATGTACGTTCTTTCTTTCAAAAACAAAAGAATTCCAATACAGTAATCACTCATTCTATCAAAATTGTGTGAAGTTCAACAAGAGGACATAGTATGGTATATCCTTCTTTTCTTGTTCCAATTGTACACTTATCTCGAAAAATTATAAAAAAAGCAATAGCATCCATCCAGATACAATCATCTATTAATAAGTTGAAAGAATTCCAAATTCCATGATACAAATTTGATATGGAAAGATGTTAAAGGCGTAGATACTCCATCTCCTTTACTGTTATTATATTGCCAAGGAAACTCCGTTTTTAAAGCAAAAATAGAAAAGCTTCTTTTGTAATGCCAAAAACAAGAGAATTGATAAAATTATTTGTTTTACTCATTCTTTAGTATTATATAACACATTACGGTTCTACTTGTGTAATGGTTCGCTTTATCGATTCATGATTGAGATAATTATAAGAATTAATATAATAAGAATTTTAATGATTAGATCATCAAAGGTCTTATAACCTAGCTGCATTTTTCTTTATTTATCAATGAAGAGATATCAGGTTCGATTTTCTAGTAGGTTGCAATAACAAATATATATATATATAATAATTTATATGATCATATCACAAATTTATAGAGACTTAAAAGGAGTTCACAGGCCCAACAGAGAGTAAAATGCCATTGGGCCCCAAGAAAATAATAAAATAGGCGTTCGCTTGTCCTACTTGGTCCAGGCTCTGTACTGTTGCCAGGCAAAATTCCAGTCCATTGCATATTTAGGCGAGGTTCGGGTTCTCCACAACTAACGGTTTGAAAGATCCATTAGCGTCGGTAACATGGCATTCCAGTATTGCCACGTGTAATCCACTAGACATGCCACATTGGATTTTTAATAACTCATTGAACTATTTTGACTGGGATGTATTGAGGTCCTTTCTAAAAAATAAAATTTCATTTTGTTACATAAATCCAACTATACATTTTTTTTTAATTTATCACTTCATTAAAGAGATAAGATTGGAATAAAATTACTATTCTTAAGTAACATAATAAAAGTAATAAAATTTTCATTTGTTAATTTTTTCTTTTAATGATGATATTTTGATTAAAAATTCTATTTTAATATTGAATTATTATTTATAGATTTGAGTAATGAATGTGTATGCAATTTTTTTTTTAAATAGGGACTATTTATGAAATTGTTAGTAAAGTCAACTAAACATCATAATAGCTCTTTATAAGAAATAAAACTCTAATAAAATTGCTTTACAGCAAAATAAAGAAGCACTAATGACTTATTTGTTTTGATGAAAATATTTTCTAAAAAAATGTCTTTTCAAGATTTGGTCAAAGAAATATGGACAATTATTGAACATTTTCCCTTTTTGGAACATAGAGATTCATTCAAAACTTATTTGTGGGAAAACAACTTAAAAATTATAAAAGTATAAGTCATTTTTATCATCAATTTATAAGCTCTATCTACCAATCATTTGCTACTAATGGCATTTATTATTAATTTTAATATTTTTGGTTTAATAGATTTATTTTTCATTATATAATATGTTTTATAGTTAATTATTGTGTAGGTATGATTTTCGATGCAACAATCACGTGTATGCCGTGTGACTGTCACACTACGCGTGAGTAAGGGAATTAACATGTACGAGGGTGATCAAGAGAGAATTGTATAAGGAGGAGGAGTAAGCAGTCTCAGTAGGCTCTAACACACATGTGATAGGCGATGAAGCTAAGAAGCATGAACACTAAATATCACAAGATCGTGTGCGTTCTTGAGTAAATTAAGCGATTGATTCAGTAAAACGGAAATTTGGCATCACAACAATGTTTGTCCAAGATTTCCAATTATCTAAATGAGGTGGGGACTAAGGGTATTTATAGAGGTGTGGCCGTCGATATCCTCCGTCATATGAATAAACGACGAACGATTAGGAAGAGTCTCCCTTATAGTGGATATAGATATGAGCTCTCTTGTGGACCCATACCATTAAGGCATCTATTTGTAATGTGTGTGAGCCAATTTGAGAAATGTTGGAATTGGGCAGACCAATTTCAATGAGCCCTACTCTAAGCCTTCCATATTAAATCTCCCTTGATCCTCCCAATTGAGGTGAGCCTAAATCTTTAAGCCATGTCACATTAGCCTAAAGAATTAAACCTAAATAAAAATTAGGCTTAAAGCCTTTATAATCAAATTCAACCGTCTACAATTATTCTAATTTTTTATTATTGAAGTATTTATGAGAAATAACAAAGGAAAACTAGTTTCATAAAATTAGCCAAACACTTGAATACATACTGCATTTTAAAAAAATATTTTCAAAGAAAAACATTTTCAATAACAAATAGTTTTTCTCAAAACAACATAACTTAAATGTGTGAATAGATATTAAATTTTACTATGCAAATGAAGATAGTTTAAGCATTTGTATCTTACTTACATTTATTTTTTTCTTTTCCACTTTCGTTTTGTTTTTCGTTTCTTCCCTTTTATCCATAGGTTATAGTTCAACATCTATGTTGTGTTTGGATGGGTTGAAGTAGGCGAAAACCAAACGAAAGCTATGGAAAAGGGATGAAAGTTGTTGTTTGGATACCTTAGAAAAAAGATGAAGTAAATGAAAGCAATGGAGAATGACCAAAAACTTTTTGTTTAGGGGGTCTAAAACTTCTCTCCAAAATTGGAGAGAAAGATGTGGAAATTGGTGGAAAAAAAATGAAATTATAAAAATACCCCAAAACACTTTCTCTTAAAAACTTTTTGCCAGTTGAACTAAAATAAAAAGGTAATTTCATTTTGTTTGCATTTACCGGTAGAGTTTTATTCCTTATGGAATTGCTATTATAGTCAATTAAACGTCATAATATATTTTTGTTTCTTCTATTTTCATTTTGTTGTGTTTACCAAGCAAAGAAGAGGGAAAAATTTCCACTCATTTCTTTTTGTTTCCACTTTTCATATCCAAACAAGGGTGAAGTTTTCTCTTCTTTAATTCCTTTATTTTCTTTCCATTTCCATAACTTTCCACTAATCTACAAATTACATTGGGATAATATCACAAATGGTACATAAATTTTGTAAAATATACAATTAGGTACCTGAATTTTGAAATTGACTAATTTAGTATCTAAAAAAACTTGACAGAGGTATTATCGGTATGCATGAAAAGTTATTTTAAATAATAAATAAATTAATTTTAAAGTTCAAGCTTTAAAATGATTAATTTTAAAGTTCAACTATCTACTTGTATATTTTATCAAAACTTATATACCGAACATATCATTAATCGAATCATATTGCCTGGCTCACCATTCAACATCTACTCTACCAATACATTAGTAGCTTGACTCACAACCCCATAAGATGCTCCAACTACCAATCCATGGCTACTATTTTGATATCTTGTAGTCTTGTTATTCTCAGCATAAGTGCAACTACAACCGACACAAAAATTAGTTATCCAAATATAATTTTATCCATTTTAACTAATTTTATATGTACAACAAACATATAATGATAAGGTTGTTCAGCTCTTTTACTCCCTTAAATACTCAAGAGCTCTAAATAATTTTTTTAATTAATCATTATGATTTGAAAGATAAAAATTAAGAGGCTTTAATACCAATCGAAAATCTACCATTTCAATTATTTCTGAGCAATGATAAATTCTAATAAATATTAGTGTCATATACAACGTTGATGAAGCCAATAGCCGTACAATAAAAAGCTCAAATATTTATCAACAACTACTTCATTCATAAGGCTAGTATATAATATAAATTAAGTCAACCTTATATATATATATATATATAAATAATTTATACATTATGGTCACAAAAGTTCAATATATGTACATTTAAATAAATATAAAACTAAAAATTTTCAAAACCAAATATAAAAAAATTGGTTCAATTTATAAATTGATCCAGTTTTTATCAATTTTTTCCACCTTAACCACCTTATTTGAAGTGTTATATTTCATTATATAGCTATAGTGGAATTGTGTGCATTTGCTTATAGCTCTTCTATTCCATCACTAACTTCCTTTCTAAATGTTATCTAATTTACCTTGCTAGTTTAAATAATTGTGCTTTACAATTTACGTGATTTCAAAAAGTATGGTAATATGGAAAACTATTTTGAATAACTATATCTAGACTATTACTTAAAAAAAAAAAAAACCTATATCTAGACCACACTAGGGATGTGATAGATATAATTGAGACTGGAATGTGATAGATCTAACTGATTATTAATAGTTGGAGTTGGAGCTTTACTTTAGGTAGGACAAGATAAGCTATTGGGTTTTAGGCTTAACACGTATGAGTTTATTGCAAATAAAAATAGAAACTCTAGTTATATATATAATATATATATATATTTTAAGGAAAGCAAATGTGTAATGGTGAAAAATAAGAAAGTATAATCGAGAAGATAACTTGTAATGAAATAAAGCATCATCTAGAAAAAAGAAAGTGAAGACTTGTGACTTGCTTCACAAGAAGACTAAAAGTTAAAAGATACTATAGTCCCTCATAACAAAACATAATGGAGATGCCAAATTGATGAAATAGAAATTATCTTTCGAGATTGGAAGAAAATTGATTTTGATAGAGCAACTTGAGATATGCATAGTTAGATGGCCTATTGAATCCCAATTGTGATAAAACTTCTTTCGTTAAATCTATAGTATGGAGTACTATGAGGTATTTATTTTCATATTCTGTCAATCATTCTTAATTATCTAGATTAAATAGGTATTTTTATGTTTTCACAAATTAATTAGTTTTGTGATTATATCAATATCTATCGTATTGGTAAAGATTTAGTGACCTACCAGTATAACTAGAGAGGAAAAATAATGTAATCTCATTATTGTTAACAAAGAAGTTTTGTGCTGTGGTCCTATAATTTTTCCCCAATTAAGATTTTCCACATTAAATCTTATTGTTCTTTTTATCTTATGTTATTGCTTATAAGTAAGAGGAAAAATATTTTTTCATTATAGGATATTATTTTTCTAAACATAGGCTTATGTTCTCCACTTGATTAAACTAATCTACTTACGTTTGTTTAAATAAATGCATCCTTTTAATAAAGAATGTGAAATAACTATGAATTTCTTAATTTATATTCTAATATATTATTGAAATGAGATATATATATATATATCTGTGTGTGTGTTGTGTGTGAGTGTGTGCATGGATAATATAATTAGTATATATGTTAAATATGTGTTATTTTGCATGTGTGTATAATGAAATTAATATTATTGTATTATATGTATTAATATGTGTATAGTGTAATGAATAAGTGTGTCTTTGTAAATTAATATGTATGTGTTATGTTTAAATTTAATAAAATGACTTGTGAATTGTTTAAGAGTGATGGCAGAATTTTACAAAATTAAAGTCTACTTTTTAAGCTTAAATCAAACTCAAATGCCTTCAAATTAAACCAAATTAACTTTAGGTCAAATATACCCCTAAAGTCAAACTTTAGATTAGTGTTAACTTCATTTTGGACCCTTTTGGCAACCCTAATCCTCTCATACGAATTTTTCTTTTCTTTTCTTTTCTTTCTTTCTTCCTTCCATCTCAAAACCCTGAACCCTAAGCCAAAATCAATTACAGGCTTTTGGATTCAAACATCACTCCAAGCCAAGACTTAATCATGTAAGTTGAATGCAAGCTTAATCTTTTTATTTTATGTTCTAGCTTGTATTTGTTTGTAAAGCTTAGATTAAAATGAAGTTTATGTACTAATTGGTGTTAGATTGATTTTGTGCATTGATGGTAATTTAAATAGGATTACATGGCTAGAGGAGTTATAGCGTATATCTTATATAAATGTTGACATGTGAGGATGAGTGTATTAGGAAGATTAAAGGATTGAGTAGTTGAAGTGTGATTGGTGTTTTGATGATTAGAAGTAGAATTTATGTTGTTTGGATAGTGTTTAAAATATATAACAAGCTTTGGAAAGTTTAGATTAAGTTTAGAGAATTTTGAAGTGAATAAGTTTTGTAATAAAATGGAGGAAACAAAACATTTTCGTATAGGCTTAAATTTGAGCGTACGCTAGCATCTGCCACTTCAACGCCGTCGGCGTAGAGGCAGTATTGGAAGTGAACATAATCAAATTTTTTAAAGCCGCTTGAACGCTGCCGGCTTTCATTGGAAAAGTCTGCCAGTGTTTATTTTTCAAAACGTACGTCGGCTATTAGGGTTCCAACGCCGCCGGCTTAGGGGCGATGTGGAATGAGAACAGAATCATAATTTTTAACGCTGGGCTTAAGGCCGCGGCGTAGGATCCAAAGCTGTCGGCATACACGGATACGCTGCCGGTGTTGAGGGTATTCACG
This sequence comes from Combretum micranthum, assembly GCA_024138025.1. NCBI lineage: Eukaryota > Viridiplantae > Streptophyta > Magnoliopsida > Myrtales > Combretaceae > Combretum > Combretum micranthum. The sequence continues at coordinate 225,047 of JAMXBD010001881.1, forward strand.
GGCGTGGACAAACTCTATGTACCTCTCGGAAATTTTTGAAAATTTGGAGTTGTATTCTACACCGACTCAAAGCCGCCGACGTAGAATAAAGGCTGCCAGCGTATCCTTGAACGCTGCCGGTGTTGGCAATGTTGAATTATAGTGTATTGCGCACCGGTTCAAAGCCGCCAGCTTTGAAGGCCGGCGTATCCCCTGCACTTTTCATTTTTAAAATTTTTCTTCAAAATTTTTCAAAGCTTGGTATATGATCAATTAAATATTTGTTAAGTGTTCTATGATATAATAGGATGTTTAAATGCTTTTATTATCACCATGTATTAATTTATTTGAATTTCTTTGATTAATTATATTTTCAACTAATTAATTAGTGCTTAAACTAAGTGTGAAATTTAATATTGTCTTAAACAGTGATAGATCCTCGCTCGGCCAATCCCATTAGTTTCCGAGCTATCTCAGGTACGCAATAACTTGCTTGTTTCTTTGCTAGGGTAGGCATCAAACTAAATTACTTTAAATTAAGAAAATCTTATTAATTGATGAGTGTTGATTTTTCCTTGTTTGCCGTTAAATTTGGTTCGGAGAGCGGCACCCTGTTCAGATTGGGGGCAGGGTATTTTCTCGTTAATGGATAGAATTATTTAGGAGATATGAGTATCTGAGCTACTCATATCAACCCCCTGAGCGTCGTGATGCGTTACTCAGGATCCCCTAGTATTACGGGCTACGCTGGATGGTAGGGCTGCCTAGTTTGTATGAATAGTAGGGACCACTCAGGGAGGCGGACGTAATACTAGATGCTTGTTGCGCGGAGTTTGAATACTCCCATGATGAAAGACTAACTAAATATTGAGTAATAAATTATTGGTTGTTGCATTTTACATTTAGATTAAGCATGTGTGAATCACTTTGCATTTGTATTCGTTACTTGTGTACTGGGCCTTTGGCTCATATTTTAACCATTTTAGGTGATGAATCTGACGAGTTTTACACAAGTATGGGGTATGGAACCGATTTCGAAGATTTTCTTGATGATATGGAGAACTAGGAATGACCTTAGACTTTGTGGAATCCAATTTTTGTAATAGAATAGTTATGTTAGTCATGTGGTTGTATTTAAGGTCTTAGTTAAAATGCATGTGTGTAATTTTGGTAAGACTTGTAAGAAGCCTTTGGATGTAATATATGTATATATATTTATATGTACTTAGCTATGTATGACTTAAGTTACTTCTTTTGCAAAATATGTTGGTAATGAAGTAGTGTAATTTTGTTTAAGGTTTAGAAAAATTATGATTTCTATTATATTATCTATGTGGAATTAGATAAACAATTCCTCAAACAATTCTTTCAGACAACCTTACATATAATCTTATAGGTTATATGTGGTTGGAGAATTGTTATCGCCTATTTCAAATAAAGGGATGATAGCGGGTCCTTATAGAATGTGCTTGTTATATGGCAAACAAATTTTTTTCCATCTTTTATGATAAAAGATTTGTGAATGTAAATGATTTTTATAATAATTTCAAATGATTATATCAATTAGTGGTCTTTCAGTTATAACTATCTATTCCTTTTTTTATTGTAAATTGTGTCGAAGATACATAGTGGTTGGCCAATGGAAAATCAATAATAAACCATGGTGAATGCCATGGGGAAAATAATTCCTACTTTTTTTTACAAATATAAATTTTCTTCTTCATTTCACAATGGTGGTCTTGACGGTGTACCATCACGATTGCAATGAAAATTAGTATTCCATTTATCTAATCAATATACAAAGAAAAGCTTTTATACACAACTTTTAGAAAAGCTATTCTAAGAAAGTAAAAAATACCAGTCCAAAGACATTAAATTTCTCCCACAAATTTAGCCAATAATAATGGTATTCAATAAAAAGTAGAAAACGTGTTAATCTAAACTTCCTAAAATGATCTGTTGATAGCTCATGCTAACTATAATATACAAATAAATCAGTTATTAAGAAGGGTCAAAGTGTCAAAGAATATTAAATAAGAAGGTTTTATGGTCAAAGTTTAAATATAATTATATTGTGTTCACATGGCAAAGACTTGATTGAAAATGGATTTTGGCAGAGTGTACACTAGCTTCAAAACCGCCGGTGTAGGCTGCTTATATTGAATGCGAACCTAGTGTTTTTCCTAAGCAATATAACTCTATAAATAAACCCTTGACCTATGGATTTATCACACCATTCCTCTGTCAAAACCCTAGGTAAGTGGGCATCTCTCTGGTCTTTTTTAATTAATCATTTAGGGTTATCTTTCTTATAAGGTTCTTTTCATATGTTTGAAGAAGATTCAAGATCTAGTGAGGAAACCCTAAAGTGGATTTGGAGATTTATGGTTTCAACTCAAGATAAAGGTAAGATCTTTATTATAGTTTTGTGATTTCTAAGATTTATAGATTATAGGAATATGATTATAGCAATTAAGAATAGTTAGTTGATTGTGTCAAGAGATTGATTGAATTGGGATCTTGTTTCAAGCAAGATCTAGGTAAGTGTGGATCCAACCCATCTTTGTGATTTTAAAGATATGATCTTTTTCTAGTGGTTGGTTTATTAATGGAGGATTATATGTATATTGGAGGAATTGTGGAAGAAACTAAGAATCTTTAAAGGAACTGTGTTGGAGATTTCATTTGATTGTGAACAAGATAAACAGGTGTGTTAAATTCTTATTGTGGATCTATGATTAAGGTTATAGATCTTTTGAATAGAATTATGGAAATTAGGGTTAGGGTTTAATCATGAATTTGCAATTGAAATTGATTTAAGATATGTTGATGATCAGGAAAATTGTAAGATTTGAGTTTCTTTTCTATCAGAAGTTCTATTGGAGAGATTGGAATTGAAAGCGAATCTAGGTACAACCTTACCTTACTTGCTGTTTGTGCTTATAGGATTTGAAAATAAGTTGATTAAATCTTATCTGGCATATAATTGAAAGCATGTTACTTGTGCTTGGCTGTGGTTAGTAAAGACCATGCAAAGTATAATAGTAATACTTGCGACCTGATGATTCTTGTGTGGCATTATCCTGAATAGAGTTACACTTGGAGATGATTCCAATAGATCAGAAGTCGTGCCAACTTAATTATGGTACGCAACGGTGGGTGGATCGCATCCAACACCAATATGTATATAAAGTATTTTATATAAAACTTGTTTTATAGAGTCATGGGTGACTAGGGGTTTAGGACTAGTTGCAAATGGTTCTAAATTATGCTCGTTTTTTGGCTAAATTAAAGATAACAAATTATGGTTGTTGCATTAGTTTTAAGTTGTATGTGATATTGTTTATTGCTTGTTCATATACATGTGTTTGTGGTATGGCGTACTGGGCGTTTTCGCTCATTCCTTTATTTTTTAGGTATAGGTGAAGACGATATTATTTATGACTGGTCTAGGTATGATCTATATATTTATAATGGAGATGATGATAGTGGACTTGACTGTCCAGCTGAGGACCAGTAAACCTTGGAAATTGGAAATAGGAGGGAGTTATTGAAGACTTTATGAAGTTTTATTTTTGAATGTTATCAATTATTAGAGACTTTATATGACTAGTTTATTAGGTTTCTTTTAGTTTGAAAATATGTGGTTTTGGATTTTCAATAGTTCATGTTTTCAAAAAGATTATTTTATGTGATTTTTTAAAGTAACCGTGTGTAAGTTTTGGTGATTATCTTTTGATATATTTGTGGATTAGTATATCATAGCCTTAGAGTATTCTTATGAAGATAAGGACACGTGACGAGTTGTAATGCCTTTAGGTTATGGTGTTACACTAACACCCCCTTAAGTTGGTGCTAAGGGTGTTCACGGATCGATTAACGGGTCCGTGGCCCTATTTTGTGAACCTAACCGTAATGATCGGTTTTTTAACATTCCGATCCTTAACCGGTCCATTATAAACGGTTAACCGTTTATTCGATTAATTTATTCGGTTTTTGGTTTTTAACCATTTACCGTAATTGTTTCAATAAATCAAATTAATAATTCCAATAAACCTTATTTTTTAGCTTTTATCATAGAGTTTTTTTCAAATTATTATATATAAATTATAAGAGCTAAAAAAAAAAAAGAAAATCAAATTAAGAAAAAGAAGAAAAAAAACATTTGGATGTATCATTATCAATAAAACCAAATCAAATCAATTACCACATTAACTCCATCAAACATAGGATAATAGTATTTTAATCAAAATCCAATGAATATTAACATAGGTAAATTATATGTATATGTAAATCATATGTGTGTATATATATATTTAAAAATTATTATATGTATATGTAAATCATATATATAATATATTTATAAATATTAAAACGGTTAACCGTTAACCATCGTTTTTTTATGGTTACAAACCGAAACCGAAACAAAAACCGAAAACCAGAAAAAATAAAAATCGTAATTCTAAACCAAAACCAATGGATCAGTTAACCATATTTTTCGGGTTGGTTTTACGGTTTCGGTTCGATTTTCGGTTTCATCAGTATTTTTGCACACCCCTAGTTGGTGCATAGATATCTTCAATGCCCAACTTCAGTAGTAATTTATGGAATATTTTACTAGAAATAGCTTTAGTAAGGATATCTACTAATTGATCTTCCAATTTTAAAAGTAGAAACTGAACTATTTTTGCTTTAAGTTTTTTCTTGATAAAATGTCGATCTACTTCAGCATGTTTTACTCTATCATGTTAGATCGGATTTCGTGCAATGTCTTTAGCTAATTTAATATCATAAAATAGGTTCATTATAGAACTGAGTGAATATCCAATTTCTTCCAATAATATCTTGAGCCAAAGAAGTTCACAAAGTCCTTTAGTCATGCTTGTAAATTTTACCTCTACACTAAACAATGCAACCACTTTTTATTTCTTACTTCTCTAAGTGGCTAAATTTCCACCCACAGAAGTGAGATAACCTAATGTAAATCTTCTATCAGTACTAGTTTTAGCTCAATCTGCGTCATATAGCCATCAACATTTAAATGCTTATATTTTTCTGAACATAAGTAATTTTCCAAGAGATGACTTCAAGTATGTCAGAATTCAAAAGGCAACATCCATGTGATCTTTGCTTGGATTATGCATGAATTGACTCATTAAGCTTATGTCATAGGCAATATCCGGTCTAGTGTGAGACAAGTAAATCAATTTCCCTATAAGTTGTTAGTATCTTTCTTCATTTATGGGTGTTTGGTTTAGGTGATCTCTTAATCCATGATTTTGAATCATTGGCGTGTCTATAAGCTTACAATCAAGCATTCCTATTTCTGCTAGCAAATCAAGGATATATTTACTTTATGATAAAAAAAATACCTTGATTTGATCTGGATACTTCAATACCTAAGAAGTATTTTAATCCCCAAAGATTCTTCATTTCAAATTCAGCAGCCAAGTGTTCCTATAAACTAAATATCTCTTCCTTATCATTTCTTATAATTATCATACCGTCAACATAAATTATCAAAGCTATCACCATCCCTTTTTTATGTTTCAAAAAAAGAGTATGATTATAATTGTCTTGTTTAAAGCCACTCTTTTTCATTGCTAAATCAAATCAACAAACCATGCTCTAGGGGACTGTTTAAGTCCACAGAGCACCTTTTGTAATTTGCGTACAACTCTTGCTTGTGATGAATTGACAAAGCCAGGTGGTATGTCCATATAGACTTCTTCTGTTAGGTTCCCATGTAGAAACACATTTTTTTACGTTAGACTGGTGCAATGGACAATAAAGATTTGCATCAAGAGACAACAAAACTCTGATAGTATTCAACTTTGCTAACAACAAGAAGGTTTCATGATAATCTATACCATATGTCTGAGTATATCCCTTCACCACTCATCTTGCCTTGTATCTCTCTATTGACCTATCTGCCTTGTGTTTAATAGAGAATATTCATTTGCATCCCATAGTATTTTTCCTTCAAGTAATGACATAAGCTTCCATGTTTCTTTGTAATGTTGTCATCTCTTCATTAGTTGCCGTGACCCATTTAGGTTTATTCAAGGCTTCTTGTATAGTATTTGGAACTTGTTCAGCTAAAAGAGTGTGGGCAAAGGCTTTGAATGGTGGTGATAATCTTTGGGTGCAAAGAAGGTTGGCAATTGGATACCTTGTCTTCTTATCTCTAATAACATCTAGCGAGTATCGACTTGGTGGCTTGCCATAGTTATGTTTTTCGAGTAATCTGTAGCCAATCAAATAATTAGAATCATTAGGAGAATAATTTAGAGATCGTACCTCTAGAATATTCTCCAGGGGTGGTCATATACTAAAATGGGAGAAATGGGCTGGTCTTACTCTATTAGGAGTTCTTATTTTAACTGAGGTTCTGGCATAGTTGGGGGCAATTCTTGTTCACTTCTTGCTTGAAAGACATTATTTTCTTCTTCATGTCATGTTATAAGATTCTTCCAACTACTTTAAATATCATCATGCCTTGATTCCAAGTTAGTGTCTTCGAAGGGTGGCAAATTTTCCCAAATATCCTTATTCTGTTCTCCATGAAGAGAAAAACTAGGATCTAACTTTTGAAAAAAATTCTCCATTTCCAAAAAAGTGACATTTTTTGTAGTATATAAGCATCTAATAGTAGGATCATAGCATCGGTAACCTTTCTTATGTGTTGTATATCATAGAAAAACACAACGAACAACACATGGATCCAATTTTGTTTGTTCATTTTTATGAAGATGAACATAAGCAACACATCCAAAAAATCTAGGCGGAAGCATTAAATTTGAAGGTAATTGCACATGGAGAGCAGAAGCTTGTAGTGGAGTCTCAAAATTCAAAACTCGAGATGGCATTTGATACAATAAGTAAATGGCAGTGGCAATTGCATCTACTTAGTATTACTAAGGTGCATGTGCTGATGTTAACAAAGCTTTTGTTGTTCCAAAAATGTGTCTATTTTTCCTTTATGCAACACCATTTTGTTGTGGCATATGAGAACAAGTGGTTTTGTGAAGCAAACCATATGCTAGAAAATATTCTTAGAACTCGTTATTGTCATATTCACCACCGTTATCAGATTGAAGAATTTGAAGTTTAGTTGAAAATTGTGTTCTTATCATATTATGAAAAGAACAAAAAACTTAGAACACTTCACTTTTATTTTTTAATACGTAAAACCAAGTCATTTTTATGTAATCGTCCACAAATGTTATAAACCATCTAATTCCTGAAGAGATTAAAATAGAAGCTAGACCCCAAACATCTTAATGCATTAATGAAAATGGTGTCTTACGTCTTTTCAAACTTATTGGATAAGGAATATGATGACTCTTGGCTAAAATACAACTGTCACCATAGTTGTCAAAATTGCGATTTTACCCATGCGATTCTATGAGTTTACGATTTTAGGAGGCCATTCCGAGTTGACTCGTTGGTAGAATCTTATGATTTCAACCGAGTCTACACGTAAATTTGGTAGAATCTTACGATTTTGACCAAATTTACCGATTCTACCTATTCAAGTCAAATGAACTAAAATATAAAAAATACAATTGTATGTTTACAAACTCAAACTATTAGGAATTAGAATGATATATCTTTATTATTGTCGTTTCTATTTGGTTTCCACACTCTCTCTCTATCCTTTTCCCTCCTTCCCCTGAAAACCCCTATTCTATATTTATAGAATTCATTCAAGTAAAGTTATAGCTAATAAGTTTATAAGAAAACTTATCCATTTCATTTATATAATTAAGTATTTAATAAGTTGAAAATTTTGGTTCTCCTTTAACTTATCACTTATTTCAAACAAAACACAATAGAAAATAATCCAATTTTGACTCTATTTGCTCTTTTTTATATATGTTATATCATAGATCAAGAGTTATTATGCAAAAAAAAAAAAACTTAATTTCTTTTTTTTTTCACATCAATTAAGTATTTTACATTTTCTACATTTTCTATAAGTATTCTTGTAAATTTTCGAAGCTATTTTGTAAAGGTTGTAGAAACTTATGTTTCTATGTTCCGATTCTACTAACCCCCTTGCGATTCTACATAGAATCGTGAGTTTGACAACCTTGACTATCACATTTAAAAACAGATTCTGGTAAATTAGAGAACAACTTTGGAAACAAGTGCTTTAAGTATGAAAAAGATGGATGTCCAAGTCTACAATGCCACAACCAAATTTGTCTCTCTTGATCACCAATTCAACTCATAGTATTTGCTCTTCTAGGATTAAAATCATCCATGTAATACAGCCCATTTCTTTTAGCACCAAAACCAGTAATCTCCTTGCTGAGAATATCCTAAAATAGACAGAAACTTGGATACATTAAAATAAAACAATTCAATTACTCAGTCACTTGTCCAATAGATAATAACTTGTTTGAGAGAGATGGGACCAATGGAGTATTTGATAAAACAAAAGAAGGTGTAAATGCCACTGTTCCAGCCCCTACAACTGGATATGTTACCCCATTGGTGTTAGTAGCACAAGTCCGTTTTGGTTGAGTAGTTACAACTAAGTCTTTTGGATAAAAAATCATGTGATCACTTGCTCCTGAATCGATAATCCCATCTTTGTTACCTAAATCAGCAACAAGCTTATTTGTAATAGCAATAGAGGTGTTCTCTTGTGATATGGTTCCCTTGTGGTATCCCTTATGATATAAGGGATAGTTGAGATTTAGTATTCATGAATACAACTTGGTCGTTATTTTCTACTGCATCAGCTCCACTTTCTTTTTTCCTTTGAGTTCATGCCACCATTATGGATTTCCATGTAGTTTAAAAAAATATCCTTGATGTGTTCATATTCGCACAATATGTGCAACCTCTGACTTCCATTTCTCTATCTCTCCCTATCTAATTTGTTTTTTTTTACTGAGTCCTATAATCTATGCTCTGATACTATGATGAAAATATAGGGAAAAACTTTTATATACAACTTTTAGAAAAGCTATTCTAATAAGTAAAAAATATAAGCTATTCTGAGAGAGTAAAAACTACAAGCTATTCTAAGAAAGTAAAAAATACTAGTCTAAAGACATTAAATTACTCTCACAAAATTAGTCAATAATAATCGTATTCATAAAAAGTAGAAAACATGTCAATTTAAACTTTCTAAAATGATCTATTGACAACCCATGCTAACAAATTGTTCATTAGCTGTCACTTTGTCCAACTTACTATATTTAGTCATTAAAGTAGCATTTGGTTACCAATTTTTCGAAGTTATTGTAAACAAAATTTATTATAACATGTTTACTTTGCAAACAAATGTGGTTCTAGACAAAACTCTCTTAACAAAATACCTTAAAAATAAGTTTAAAATATATAAATATATAAGCGAGGGAAAAAAAGAAAATTTAAGTTATAAGTGGGGGTAAATTTGTCTATTAATATAGTTTAAAAGATATGTTAGTTCAAAACCAAGGTATAAAAGTGTCAAGAGATAATTGCCCCCACTTTTACCATTCTTCAATGCATTTTGTAGAAAACTCTTTCCTCTTTCAAAACAAAGTTGATGATTCTTCAGGGTTCTTAAAGAATCTCTACAGTAAGTAAACGTCAAGATTTCCTTCTCTTGTTTTCCTCCACAAAACTAGCATTTAGGGTAGAAAGCTCATGGGATTTTTATATTAATGATGATTCGTTACAATAAACTTAGTGCATTGGGAGAACCATTTCTTAGGAAAAGAAACTTTATAATGAGAACTAAGAAATTGAGGAGACAAAAGATAGAAAAATTCCAAAAGGCAATGCATATAAGTAAGAACTTTTGATCTTGAAGTATTAATTCTTGTGAATAAGGGTGAAGATTGCCTATAAGGGCTTGTAAAAATGATAAAATAGGTGTAAGAAGAGTTTAAATGTGTTTTGGAACATTAATGTATGAATTTTGGAGAAAAAGAACGTTTTCCAAAATTATACAACTGCAGTAAGAGTTCATGCATCTTTCCGTGTAACTCTTCAAGGTAAATATAATGTTTTTTAAAAAAATAGGTAAATTATACTAAAAGGTCACAAGGTTTAGGGTAAATTGATTTGAGATCATAACTTTTTGAGTGATTAAAAAGAGGTCACAACGTTTAGAGATGTGGATCAATTGAGGTCACCACTAGCATGTGTCAATAGTAGAAATGTTTAAAATTAAAACTCAGAAGATTCAGCACATTATGTCATGTGTTAGTGGTGACCTCAATTGACTCACTTTTCTAAAAGTTGTGACTTCTTTTTAACCACTCGAAACATTATGGCCTCAAATGAACTTACTTTTTAAATGTTGTAACATCTTTTTAACCACTTAAAATGTTATAACCTCAAATGAACTTATCCTCAAATATTGAACTTCCGATATAATTTACCCTTTAAAAAATATGTGACTCATACATAAGCCTATGCATTAGGTGTAGGTCGTGTATCTCTCTATACTTTCAATGGTTTTTGAACTCTAGGGATGCACGGCCAATACACGAGCTCATGCTCAAGCCATGTAACTCTCTATGTTACGAGTGTTATTTTTCCCTAGAAGTAAAGAGTCCTAATACATAGTCATGTACTTTACCCTTGTATAAGTATAGAAACCCCAAACACGACCTTATACTTTGTCTGTACACTTTATTTTTCATTAAACTCTTAATTTCTTCTTTTGAAAAGTAAAAAAACTTAATGTAATTCTTTCTTTAGGTTTGGAGTATATTTTAAACTTTTGAAACATCTAGTAGTGAACCATAATACACAAATCGAATCCAATATCCAAGTATAGTATACCTTACTTGTATTGTACTTGTCAGGTTAGAAACATCATAGATTAATCAACTATTTGGCTATAATAATATGTTTGATGCTTATGTATGGCTGTTAGTATAGGTGAAGGTATTCAAGCTATTATTGTGGCAACCCAATATCCTATGGCGTTTATAAATGGAGTTGCACCAAGAAAGGATCTAGGTAAATCTATATTGTGTCAGCATCGTAGTTATCTGGGAGTACCCAAAAACCAATATATATGTATATATATATCTATGTGTGTTAGGATATTGAGCTATACCCATGTTGGTTGCTAACTAAAATTTACAGATAATCAAATGGTTATCTATTGCATTCATAATATATATCTGCATATGAGAATGCTATTGCCTATACATGCCCATGTGATTGTTAGTATACCATACTAGGCTCTGATTTCTTTTTTTTTTTCTTTTTCGGGTACAATTGAGACTCTTATGGCTATTGACTTATTTGGATATGAAGTGTGAGTAAATTATGGAGAGGACACTAGTGGGGAAGATTACCTTATTGATTGCAAGATATATGTGTTTGTTGTTCCTATAGAGATAGCGACTCCTAGTGTGTGGTGTCTATTAGGTAATCTTAACTGTATTTGAGCATGTTAGTAAGGAATGGACCTCAGATAAATTGCTAGCTTGTAATATTAGTTTGATTGATGGACTCTAGGAGTCATCTAGTCTTGTGTATGCAAGATTTGTGGTTATTCTTGTAATTGCATGTGGAATAATGTATGTCTTAAAGTCAGATTTATAGATGTTTATTGATGGTAATAAATGACATTTATTGTGGATATTAAAGCCTTTATGTGTCCATAGTTAATATGGACACATAGTGGATTATAAATGCCCTTAAGACTAGGGTGTTATGCTTCATGATATGATAAAAAAAAAAACCCTAAATTTTTCTCTATTTTATATGATAATACAAAAAACGATAAGATAAAATAAAATAAAATTTCTTCACAAAAATTCCAGGCTAACACCATTATTATTACTTCATTATTATCGCTCTATTAAGCTTTCAGCATTGTCACCTCCTCCAATGTCATCATCACCTCCACCATACTACTATTGCCACACTACACATCATCATTGTTTGTCGCCATAAGTAATGCTAAACTAGCACCAAGTCACTATTATTGTATCCATATTTTTACCACTAAATCGTCATCATTTACACCACCACCATCACTGTTAACTGTTATATTTAAGAATAATAAATAGTACTAAACTTTAAAAAATATGTTTTATTAAGTAGATTAAATGCAGTACATGAAAATGTGTATTGTCTTGTTCTTTGTACTCAATACTTTGCTATTCTAATTATCCTATTCTGTATTGAAAACCAAACATTACGTAAGAATCACTAGTAAATACATGTTTTTTTTATACTATGACAATAGTTGACAATGTTAAATTTGTGATTGTAACATGCGACAAAAAAAGTCTATAAATCCTTTTTCATTAAAAAATAGATCCCAAAATTATATTAAAGTTTGACATGTATCAAAATTGGCTTACTCTTGAACCTAACTCAAGCTCAATTAAACTTGCAAACTTATTGCATCAAATAGCTTCAAGCGTGAGTCAATAGTTCAATCAAATTCCAATTAATATAGATGTCTAACGGGTAAATATTATATTTGATACCTGAACTTTACATATTCTTATAATTAACTTCCTATGGTTTAAAAATATCAATTTACTAGTCACAAATTTTTTGACATTAATTATAATATCATGATTGTGAATTATAAAAATATATAAAGTTCATGAAATTAATTATAAAAACCGATATAACTCTCATATAGAAGTTTAGTAGTCAATCTATGGTGTGGTAATACCGTTCAAGTCATAGTACCACGTTATGATAATATTGGAGGTTTTAACCGAACATATGCCGTAGGATTTACCCAAATCCAACTCCTATTGCTCTCTTAGTCCACAACTGCCATAGCTAGGATGCAAACCAACCTGTAATTTGGTTCATTCATTTTCAATCACTCTAATCATAATTTATTCGAGTTGCTTTCTAAAGCATTAATGCCAATTTTAATAAGGTGAACAGAGTACTTGCAAAGGGTCCCCATTTGCCCCCATAAATACAAGGCAAGAAAGCTACCATGCCCCCCCAACAGTTGCGTCCAAATATCCCATGAGAATCTATTGAAATGGAAACTCCTTCCTTATATCTTCTCTTTCACTTCATCAATCCGGACCTCACATTGAGCCTTCATTGATTTCACTTCTAACATAAGAAATCTTGAAGCATGTCGTGACATATTCATTAACTCATATGTTCTTACTATCCTAAAGAATGAAAATATTTTCAAGTGGTTATACCTTTGAAATGTGATATTAAGGTTTTTGTTCAAATCTCTACTTTATCACTTTGTTCTCATTCTAGGTCTTCGGCATTCTCAAGCCATCCAATGGTTTGTAATGTCCGATTGAGGTTAAAAACAGACTTCATCACTTCGTTGTCATTCTTGGTCTTTAGCATTCTTAAACCATTCAATGGCTTCTAATATCCGACTAAGTCTAAAAACAAGTTTTTTTCTACTTGGGGCTTTTTGGATTATTTGAAATAAAAATTATTACCAATTTATAAATAAATATGTCCATCATTAATATGTTATGTCCTACTTTAGTTTGGCTTTAACTAGCACAATAATTTTAACCTCCGCATGCACGCATGGCCATAGTTTATTAATAGAAAAAAACACAAAAGATAGGCAACACTACAAAATAAGCTTGGAAGTTGGAATCAACATTTTATAACCATTCATAAACTATGCAAAATGATGCAGATATGCATCAACTTACACCAAACATTAAATATTAATTAGTACATCTTGAAAAGACAACATTACAACATTAATAAAGGCAGTTTAACCTAACCATGTAAACAAAGATTCTTGCATTGATCAATGATCATCATCACATTTTAATATATTTTTCCCTAAGGGTTAGTTAAAAACAACATCTTCTTCTTCTTCTTTTTTCCTTCCATTTTTTCCTTAAATTTCCTTTTGAAGTTAAACACTAATGGTGCGATATTGGGGTTTCATTGTTTGACCTCCTGCTAGGGCATGAAGCTTCCTTTCTTTGATTGCTGGATCCTCCAGTAGAAGAATCTTGTCCTTGTCTCCGACACCAACCATGTGTAGATACTCACTGTCTTCTCTTTCTTTCCCTTTGAACAGTAGTCTTTGCTCTTTTGGTTCTAAACTCGTCACAAGTGATAAAATGATCTTCAATTCCCCTGAAAATTGCATGTGCCAATTTAACTTAGTAACATTGGAGAAACATTTTAAGGACTAAGAAAACACATCTATTGGAGCATCTTAATTTCAACTATTTTTTTTGGTCATCCTGATTTCCATTAAACCACCAATTTTGCATTTGCCATCTATATACCCACAATATCAAAATTTAATTACTAAAAAAGCAATAACCAATATAATCAAATAGTCACTATCTTGTCATGACATCTAATGTCACATTTGTTACACAGAAATCAGAAAGATATATGATCAAGCAAATTACTGTAAACTTACCAAAAGTTGAAGTTGCTTGAATCGGAATTTTGTGCCACTGAGAGCCTGTTGAGACTCTCACGGTGATCATCCCTTGACCTTGAGTGTCACTGCTTTCACGCTTCTGAACCAACATGCCACCGGGCCTAAGTTCCCATTTAATTTCACCAATATTTCCTTCACACCCTTTATCTTCCTCCTTGCCATGGTTACCGCCATTAAGACAATTTCCAATCTTGGAATTGCTTCTACAAAACCTCTTTGACCTCAATTTCAACATTTTGGCTTCTAAAACTTTCAAACTTCACCTTCAATCTAATTTTGAAATTGAGGGAAATGGGGGAGGGAGATACCGGTTATGCTAGTTATATACTACTAGTGAGGGAGGTGGACATAGGACAAAAAAGAAATGAATATAAAATAAGCCTACCCAAATTAGCCAGGGGGATGAAATTTGCCCATTCCCCACTTAATCCCCACCAATCCTACACAGTCACGTATGAAGGGAAAAAATATATAAAATGGTGATTATATCAAATATTCTTTCTACATAATAATATATGATTGGATAAATATTCTGTCTCAAATTTTTTATGTGGTGTTTTTTTGTCAATTATGTGCACACATCTAGACTAGAAAATTATGCATAACTGTTGAAATTTATTTCGGGATTGTTTGGTTAGTGCTTTATCGTAGATATAGATATTTTTTAAAACTTTTTTTTAACAAATTGTTTATCAAGAAATAGATTTAAATAAAAAAAAATGGTAGTTCTCATGAAAAGATTAAATAGATCAAATATAGATAAAATGTAGATACAAATCGGACATATTTACACATATCGTTTGATACAAATATAGATACAAATGAAAAACAGACCATCCAAATAGGCCCTTCGTCAGATTAAAAGTGTATAATGATATAATCAAAACGGAAAATTTCGAACAACAAATTTATATGAAATGGTTTCAATGTGAATAGAAATATCATTATAAAATAGGAAAATTATAACCTATAAACAAAAGGTTAGTACTGGATATGATAGTAGCAAAAAAATAATTACCATAGTTCTGTTGGGAAAAAATAAATAATGAAATTTCCAAAGTCTTGTTGGTAAAGAAAAAGAAATAATTGAAGTTTTATGACTTGTTTAATAGAGAAAGAATATAATAAGTATTCTCGGAATACAACCTATTATCTCATTTACTTCTAAAATTGATTGCAGAAGATTTTTCTATTTTGTATGTAGAAAGGATAATTAAAACCACCTTGTATGTTGTTTTTTTCTTTTATCTTCTCTCTATTCGCTTTATAGTGTGATAAAAAAACAATCACTTAGACTATCATAATTAGCATAATAGCATTTTTAATTCTATCCTTACTCTAATACTACAATTGATAAATTAAAGTAACCATTGAAATATATATTTACGATAATATAACTTTAAAGTATGAAAATGATAGGATATATCATTTCTGGTCAAATTTCCAATTTTCAATGGATGAATCATATCATAACTACATTAAAAAAAGAAAAAGAAAGTTGAGAATATGACACTAAAGAGTATTAAAATATGGTGATATAGTTTATTGTGCTGATTTTATGGGGGGCTAAGGCACATGGGGGTGGGTGCTATGAAACACGCTTGCTTGATTGGCGGGCCAAATACAATAATCACATCAAAACAAAGTCGGTTGGTCTTTTGATGCAAATGGAATTTTCTCACTATTTCTCATTTGCGTTGTTTTTTAATAAATGTTTGTAAATTCTTGGATTTTGTATGGAGATTCTAACTTTCCTTTGCACCACTTTGGTGTTTTTTTTTTCAGAACTTCTTGAAAAAAGCCAACCTATCCAAGCGTGGCAAGTCGTTTTGTTCCTAACTTTTTCCTAACAAACTTTTCTTTATATCAATTGATCCTCTTTTTTATGGGATATTACATTTATACTTTCCTACATTTCAATTTATTTCATGTCCCTAAGTGGCCAGGTTGGTGAGACATAATCACTTTGAGAGTAATATATTATTGGTCTTATGCATACATCAACAGACAATGGTATTGTAGTTTGTAGTTTCCTTATCTTTTTATTAGCCAATCAATTTTTTCCCCTTTTATTTTAGTTGAGCCATTTACATCTGTTATTACTATCTCATCAATTAGGTGCATCTTCGAAAATATGTGTGTGTGTATTAATGATTATTACTATGTAATTGGAGAATGTATATAGTCTTTTAGTATAAGCATAGAAAATTTGCATGGAGGACTCATATGCCTTCCTTAAAACATAGATTTTTTTTTTTTTGAACTAGAACCCGTATAATAAATATAAATCATGGAAGTTCACGATATCTCATATATATATATATATATATTAAAAAACATATCTTAATAACTTGAAATTGTAATATATAGAAAATAGCTTTTGACCTGTTGTAACGGTTAATGACCTATTTGATACCTGAGCTTTTCAGCAAAGAACATGCATGACACATGTTATTCAAATATTTAAAAGATTAAACAAGCATGTAATTCTAGGCGAAAATTGAAAATTGAAAAATGAAAAAGTATAGAACTTCAACCCTTAACTAGAATCCTAAATTCATCTCCAAAATTAGAACCCTATATTCAAAACACTATTGAAATCCCAAAAATTGAAACCCCCATATGCGAAAACCCTATGAAAACCCCCCAAATATTACACCATATCCTCCCTAATCAATCTTCCTTCCCTTGTCTTCTTATAAAGCAAAACCTCCTCTTTTTCCCTTTTTTCCTCCATGTATATATATATATATATATATATTTTCAATTTTCAACCAAACCGAAGAACTCCATTCTTAACTTTCTAACTGAAATTGCAATAAAGATTGTTAATATGAGCCGATTACATTGTAAAAATATGTCCTTTGAGGTTTATTTTGATGTTCTGGGTATTTCGCATGGAGGACCGCCCAAACTTTCCTGAAAATTGTAATAATGATTGTTATTTTGACTCTCAGCGGGAATCTAAATTAGAATCCAAATTAAGAAAAGATGGTAAAGAATTCAACTGTAAAAAGGTGGAATTTTTGTTTAATTTCAAGAACATTTTAAGTTTTCCCTACACCCAATATTTGGTAATTTTTTTAGGTTTCTGGTGGATATTTCAATTACCTTTTTTTGGCTGTGCATACAGTTGGTGCAAGATAGATTCTGGGTATTTGTCAACATGGTAGTAGAAGATACTTGTGGAGGAATATATAAGAGATGAAGAATTAAGAGAAAGAGAAAGAGAAAGTGAAGAGTTTGTGGTTGAATACTTTTTTTATTCCTTCAATGTTGTAATTTTGTATGCTGTGAAGATAGATATTTTATTTTTGTTTTCTTTTTATGATGACACATATCATGTAAAGATTGGACCGTTTAGCCATGTTATTTGTTTGGCAAAAAAAAAAAAAAAAAGTCATGTTATTTAACAAAGCTAACAAAGTTAGCTTAGGTATGACTTGAATCATCAAAAGATTTTTTTTAAAGATTAGATAGTTAATTGCTCTCTTTTTGAAAAGTTCACGTAACAAACAAATCATTAACCCAAGTTATAACTTGTACTATGTCATGTGAAAATATACACCAAAAGCTAAAATCATATCTTATGATGCGTTATGCACACCTTATACATAGGTCTAAATAACTTCCGACCCATTGCATTACACCCTCCAATATACATATATCTCGCTAGCCTAGGGAAACCACAATGTTTTACCATATTATGAGGATGAAAGATTAATTTTTATTACACAAGAACTCAAGTGAAAAATTGGATTTCTAGCCGTTTCAATCTCTCAATGTCGAATCATAAATCCGTATGGTTGTCAGATGAAAAGACTTCTCTTTTCAATCGAGTGCAAAATCATGAATAGATATGGACAATTCTATAAGTATGCAAGACAAAGCTCGTGGAAGTCTTTAAATACCATGTTCCACAAAATTTGGCAACCTGTGTAATTAAAATGATTTAGTTGCTATTTCAAATCCAACTGCCAAATTGAAGGATTGGTTAATATCACCACTATTGTCATAGAATTGATGTTTAGAATCACATATAACTAGAGGTATTAGAAAAATAAATCCATTACAAACATAAGTTAATATGTATTTTCAACTTTTTGAACTCGAATAAATCAATTATTTTAAATTTGATGTAATTTCAACTTTAATTATTCAGTGTCGGAATTCTTATAAAAATTATAATCAAATTAGTAATGATATTAAACAAAAAAATAAATAAATTTAAATATTAAATATTAAATTGTTAGCGAGTAAAGTACATTAGCTTAATTTTTTACTCTACATCACGTTATTTATTAATTAAAGCCCACATAGTATTTGGGATATGTAATAGATAGGATATAAGAAAATGGTAAATTCATTAAAAGGTTACAACGTTTGGTGGTAAGTTTATTTAATATCACAACATTCATTTAAGGTTATAATATTTAAAAAAATGGGTCAATTGGGTCTATAGACACGTATCAACAATGAAATAAATTTAATTAAAACTTAAAAAGATTATTGTGACATATATTAATGATAACCTCAATTGATCAACTTCTCTAAACGTTGTGATTTTAAATAAATCACTCGAAATGTTGTGACTTTAAACGAATCTAGACCAAAACCTTGTAATCTTCCAGTATAGTTTACCTTGTATGAAAAATGCGATCCGGTTGGGTTTAAAGATGGAAGTAAAATCAAATGACATTTTATCATTCAATTTACTATCATTAGCCGAACTGTTTTGAACACTTTACAATTTAACCTGATCACTTTAAAAAGGCAAGCAATTCAATACATGTGTGATACCATATCAAACTTAATACGATGTCAATGGTTAAACCAAAAAGCAAATTAAAACACTGACTATTATTATATGAAGTTAGACATCTGGAAACTTACACAAATAAGATTTGTCTTACATATGGATATTTACTACTATTTTTAAAGTACCAATTATGAAAATTAACCGCTAAGGATATAATTATACCTTGCCGTCCCTATCATTAGCTGTTTAATGCTATCAAATTAGGGTAGTTGGCTAGTGTTAATCCCTATTACCACTTCAAGGTTGTTGATTCATATAAAGGGTATCAAACCATGTGAGGAAAAGACGGTGGGTGTCTCTGTCGTTAGTCTCTTTCTACATGAGTTTTGATATTATATGTTTGTATTCTGTCGTTCTAATATATAAATGTACTCGCCGCCACTGCTAAAAGACAAGTTAAACCCAAATTCTTGCCCAAAAGAAAAGATCCCAAGTTAGCTATAACGCAGGCTCTTTCTAAGAGCAGGAGAAGAATTTTATTTTGGGGATTTTTGTGATCATTTTGTAATATGCAATCATATGATATTTATACCACAATTTAGGTCGTATGTTGTTCTTCATGTCTTTTAAGAAGCTTTTATCGAGCACCACACCTCTATCTTGCAAACCAAAAATATGTATCATATAGATTGTGTAATCTTGTCCTTCAATGTTATGCAACCCCAATAAAATACCTATGCATTTAATTTTTATCATCACTAGAAAATTGTTAGGTAATTAAACAAATAGAAGAAATAACACCAATCAAACCACTCTTGCCTTCCAAATTGATGACAAGTATTAATCTTATGAAAATCTTTACATGTTTAAGATATAAAGTGTCTATTGTTATTATTATAGATGTCTTATGTAAGAAAAGATATAGTTAGTAATAGTTTTTTTTTTTTTTTTCATTAGAAGGAGAGAGATATTTGAACCTGGTATCTCTAACTTAAAAGATCAGGAAAGATATCATTGGGCCATAAGGCCATTGGCAATAAAGTTTTGTTAAATCTTACCAATTTTAAAAGAATTGATAAGAAACTTTAATATATCATTACAATAGGCCACTTATGTCAAGCTTAATCTGACAATAACCTATTGTCCTAATTTGATAAAATGTATATATTTGTTGATATAGCAAATACTATTGTTGAGCACAATGAACTTCTCGTATTAAGAAAACTATATCTAATAATTCTAATGAAAAGTAATAATATATAAATATATATATATGAATTAAATAATATGAAAAATTAATCTTTAGAGATAGAAATTCTACGATAAAATATGGGTAAAAGAAGTTATATTGTCATAATAGAATCAACGTTGATGATTTTTATGATAAAATTTTATATTTATAGATAAAAATTTTATTTTTAAAACTTAGTTTTTTTTTAAGTAAAAAAAGTCTAATACGTGAAAATTGTAAACAATTATGACAGCCACATGTTTACACATGTCGGGTGCAAAATAAGGTATCAATTCAAGCATAAAGATAAACTTAGATAAGCCTTGATTGTTGCCAAAATTCAAGGGAAATAAAAAAATAATAATGGCTAGCTAGTCTATAATTGGATTGACCAAATGCCACGTTGTTTGTCTTGGGCATCTATACAAGCAACAAAAGTGTAGATAAATTCATGTCCATATATGATCTCATAAATATGTAAGATGTTGGGAAGGAGCTAAATGAATGTTTGAAAGACAACATAAGAGAACGAGACCCATGTTTCTTTGTCGAACATGGGAAGAGCAATGGATCCATAAATCTGTCGGATACAGTTGCATTATTTATAGTTTGTTTTATGGAAACAATATATTTGGCACAAGTAAATTTTTGTTTTTTTCCTGTTGCAAATATTATTATGATAATCTTAATAGATTGCAAGTACGAGAAACTTACAATGTAAGTAGTGATGGAAGGCAAAAGACAATTACTGATCAGTTAACATAACTATAAGAAAACTGATATTTAAAGATAAAAATTTTACGATAAAAAATTAATAAGAAAAGTTATATTTTTATAAATTAAATTTGCGATAATAGTTTTTATAATGAAAATTTACGTATAGAGACAATAATTTTGTCTTTAAATCCCAATTTTCTAGTAGTGCATAGAAATGTTAATAAAACATAGGAAGAAAAATTTCCTCCTTTTAATGAGTAGAATTCAATTTCAAGAGCTTTTTTCTGCGATGTTTTAATAACAAACATTAGCTATGAGCTGTGAAATTCTGTGTTCCACCGCTAGTTTTTGGTAAAAACCACTAGGCACTAGTAATTGTAACTCTTTATATTACCCTCCAATAAAATTTTGACGGCTCTAGAACTTCAATTCTAATAGATATTGAAAGGGTTAACTAACATGTCTTTCGTAAATAAGAGGAAAATGTCATATACAATTAATTATATAAAGTTTAAAATTGTCAACATAGTACTTACAAATTCTTTGAGCTAATTATAACACGCAGATAGGATAGTTTTTTTTCTTTTGGTTGCTTAGATAAAATAGTTAATTATAAAAATAAATAAAGTTCAAGTAGTTAAGTACAATATTTGAAAAAGTTCAAGAGTAAATTGTAAAAATAGATAAAATTTTGAAAATAAAATTGACACTTTTAAACTGTAGATAGTTAATTGTACATATTATATTACAAACAGAGGTGTGATTTTCATAGTAGTTATTTCTTAACTTAATTAGGAATATAGTTATCAGAAGAAAATAAGTTTCTTAAAATTTTGAACCCATAATTCTATCCCCAAGAGGGAATGTGAAAGTTGAAAAAATCATTGTGAAGGTTGAAAAAATCGTAACAAAGTTTAAATACTAAATGCAACATTTATCCTAAAATAAACAAGACTCTCAGTTTATTTATTTATTTATTTATTTTTCTAGCCATATAGTTGTCAATCGAGAAGAGCTTAACAAATCTAAAATAATAGATGTTTATTGTTTTCTAGGCGAGGAAATTACAAGTACCATGTACTTTAAAAGAAATTCATAAAATAAAATTATAAAAAAAATTACAAAAGTAGTGTTACTGTATAGCATCTTGGTGATGCGATACAAATTTTTTAAAAATTATAAGCATATCACATATTGATTATGTGATATATTAACATGTGTATTGCATGACCAACAAGCGATACACCTATAAATATACGTGTATTGTTCGTTGATTATGCAACACATGGTCAGACGAGTATCGCATAACGAACATGCGATACTCAAGCACCTAAATTTTTTTTTTATCTAGTTTGCTATATCTCTATTTGAAGATGCAAGTATAAATACTTGTATCTCCACTCCAAAATACAATTAAAAATGCTATTTTGATTTTTTTTTGTACAATTTATATTTATGTATTTTTTTTTTAAATCAATCCTAGACATGTCTTCAACTCTTTTTCAGGCTGAAAACGAATCACTAACAATATAAGTCTGATAAGTTTAAAATACACTCAATTCTCCTATCCTCTCCTTTAAACATATAATTGGCTTAAAAATAACCAACATAAATTTGGGAGAAGTGGAAGAACATGAAGTAGTGACCCAAGACCTTGGAGAACGCAATTTTTTCATAATCCAATCCCATCTTAGAAGTCAACAATAATCAGCTACCAAATCAATCAGTCATAAGGAATATCTTGTTAATTGTTCTCCTTGGGTGATGGATTTATTATGGAAGTCTTTGATTATATTTAATGCAATATAGTAGAAGAATCTGAGTTAGGTTTTCGTTCTGATACGTATCGTATCATAACGATTTTAAATTTTAATTCATTGAATTATAAATATTAATCAACCAACATGAACTAAATAATGGAAAAACTGTGGAAATGTTCCTCTGCGTTTTTTGGAATAAGGGTCGAATTAGTCTTGCCGATTGCCCAAATATATATATATATATATATATATATAATCAATCCGGTCTTTCTTCCACCAATTGTGTTAGACATTCATTTACATAAAATACATAAGACGTAACACGTTTATTATATTATGAAAATTATAAAGGAGAAAATACAAATAATTTCGCAAATTTTAAATATTACAAATAATCCCACAAAACTTTGATGTTAATGTAGAGACACCCTTTAAACTTTTATCTTAATATATTTTTTTAACTAAAGAAGTAAACATTTCTTATATTGTCTATTTATCAAAATATCGGGGGTATTTGCAATAATAGAAAGTTTAGGGATATAATATATCAAAATTAAAATTTAAAGATATTTGTGTAATTTTCCCTAATAAAAAGTTTAAATACCTCTATGTGTTGGGATGTCAAAATTTGTCTTATTCTACATTGAATTATGAAAGATCACATCATATTAGAAAGCATCAATATTTAGGGACATATTCATTTAAGATATCAATGTTTTCCAAATTGAATCAAATGAAATATCAATATTTCATAAAGTTCACTTGAGGTATCAATATTTAGATTAATTTTCAATCAACTTTCTTTAATTTTCCTCAACAGTCAATTATGAATACCTTATCTAACTCATTTTGTAAAATATTGATTTTTTTTTCAAAGTACTTGAAATGATTTCATAGATTGGGGGTCTAAATGCACGATTTCAAATATTAGGATGCAAAACATGCATAAAGCAAAATTAAGGGTGTATATTTGCAATTAAAAAATAAATCCTAAAATTTTATTACATAAGATTAACCAAATAAGGTGAAACTTATTTAATTTGATAATATATAGGAAAGTAATTAAAATTGTTTAAAGAAATGAGATAATTTTGTTATTTTGTGTGTCTTACCACTGTAATCTTTATAATAGGAGATAAATTAAAAATTACAATGAGAAGAATGAAATAAAAATTACAATAAATGAGATATTTGCAAGTTCTTTAAGGATCTTCACAAAAATATTTATTTATTACTTTTTAAGCTAAATTTCACTAGAAGGTATCAACATTCAAAGGTAGGTACATTTAACGTATTGACGTTTAGAGTGGTTAAAAAAATGAACCAATATTTTATCCAGTGAATCAAATAAGGTATCAATATTTTGCAAAGTTGATTTAAGGTGTCAAAATTTGGATTAATTTTGATAATTTTTTCTTAATTTTCCTCAATAGTTAATATAGATACTTTATTTGATTCACTTTTTGAAACATTGATTCTCTTTTTAACACTTGAAGCGTTTGATAACTTTAATAAATCTATCTCTCAAACATTGATTCTTAATTTTAACAACTTGAAAAGCTTATGCCTTAAATAAATTAACCTTCAATTATTAAAGAAAATTGTATTTTCTTAAAAAATTGTATAAGTGATTTTTTTTAACTTACTTACCATGTTTAATGTATCCCTTTACCTTATTTACTAGTATTTACTTTGATCAGCAAGGCATTACAATATTAGGAATGTAGGCTTGATCTCCTTTTAACTTTGTGATACTTATGTGTTTGTCGCACTATCTTGATTTTCCTATTAAATATTCCCATGAGAAACTAGAAATGTGTAAGAAAAAAAAGGAAAAAACCTATGTTATAAGATTATTGTAAGTACAAATTGACCTTAAATATATTTATTTCATCCTTTAGTAAATTTGACTATTGGATATAACCTATAATATAGTAAAAAAAATTTAAAAAACCAATAATTGTTGACCAAAATATATTAATTTAAATAATATGAATCAATAGGATGATAATTTGCAAATACACCTCAAAAAATTAAGGGGTTTAAGCACACGATTTCAAAGATACTAACAAAGTACATATGGAGCAATTATAGTAGAATGAAGCTGCAATTTATCCTGAATAAGCATAAAAGAAATAGAAGGTCAATTTGAGATCATCAAGAATAGTGTCAAATACAAAGAAAGAGATATTTAGCATAAAAAAAGTGTGTGTGTGTGTACTAAAAGAAAGTCGTTCCTCATATTTGCTTATTTTGCTAATTTTGAACCCAATTTTTATTTTATCATATTTTCTTTTAACTCTATATTCAATTAGTTAGTACTTTAAAGCTTGAGAATATTATTTTTACTTGGAAACATGGGATTTTTCAAATTTTAAAGTTTGATGTATGTAACTGATCAAATCATACCTTGTGCCTGAAACTCTTGAAGTTCGGACATACTAAAAACTCGTTTCTAGACTAAAACATGGTTTTGGTTTGGTTTTGAATTGGAACAACAAGTGTTTCTAGACCATATCAAAACTGAAATAAAATCGATTTTCAGTTTCAAAAATTAAGTAAAACCCATGGTTCCTGCAGGTTCTCATATTATTAAGGAAGGATAAGAAGAAATGCAAAAGGGATAAGGTAACTTGAAGCCTTGAAGGTAGACACTAACACTGGTCATACCCTATTTAAAATCGTTGGTTCACGGGTTTAGTGACGATAGACTTAAAACTAGCTAAGACTAAGCCAGTTCTAATTCTAGGAATTGTCAATTCCAAACCCATGGAGCCAATCATGTATTTCTCTTTTCAAAAAACACTATTAATTTTTTGAAAAAAAATTATAAGTTATTTTTCTTTATAAAAAAGCATTACCAATTAAGAAAAGAAAACCATTGACTTTTTGCCATGATTTTTTTTCTTTCTCCCCCTCTCTTTTCCTTTTTATCTCTCTTTCTTTGTATCTTTTTTAGGTCTTTAATATAGATATACATTACTCTTAATCCACTTTTGTATTTTCAAAAATATTAGAACAATTTATGTGTTGAGTACCCTAATGTATTATCTAATATAGCTACTCCCTCTCAATGATCTCATATGTTCCTTATCTTTCTTCCTCTCTCCCTCTCCCCCTCGATTTACCTCTGGCCTAAAAAATTGTTATTTATAGACCTTTCAATTTTTTTCCCCTCGCTCGCTCCCTCTCCTCAACCCCCCCCCCCCCCCCCCCCCCCTCTCCTCTTCCCGATTGTCTCTCTTTTCTTAATCAATAAGCTTGTTTCTTTTTTTTTTTTTTCACTTTAGACCTACCTAAGACTCGACGGTCTAACGCATCATGGCTTAGACCCATAAGGTCCTTACTCCAAAACAATTCAAACAAGCTGGGTTATGGGTCCATACTAGTTGATGTCCATATGGGTTGGCTCTAGGTTCGACCCAAACAACGCTATGTCTTATTGAATAGATATGACCATGTCTATGTTCATAACTACGTTATGTAGTCCTTAAAATGGCTAAAGTTTGTCCAATGTCGATAGCATTATGTCACATCAAAGGGAGTAAAAGAAGGGAGCTTACTCAAAAAGAAAGAGAAAAACTATGTAAATGATAATGATAAAAAAAAATCCATTGTTTGAAATTGTGAACATTCACATTCTAATTTAATTTCTGGAGTTGGAATCTTGATTATGTCTAATAGACAATAGCACAGGTCTTACCAAATCTAGAATTGACAATTTCATATTTTTGAGAGAGAGAGAGAGAGAGAGAGAGAGAATTGAGAGTTAGAGAGTCCTTAGGTCTGTTTGGATTGTCTATTTTTCATCTGTATCTGTATCTGTATCTTTTTTAAGATGATATATGTAAATATATCCGATTTAGGTAGACACATTACGGTTCTTAATAAATAATTTGTTAGCAAAAAGTTTGAAAAAGTGTCTGTATTTGGCAGAAAAAAGCCAAAACAAACAGACCCCTTGATTTCGATCCCCCGACTCTCCATTATTGGGTAAAAAGTAGCTTGAAAAAAGCTCTAGAACTTAAATACAACCTTTTATCGAACTTGGGAAGATGAAGTGTATGGGTCTAGTTGGTGTTATAAAAACATTAAGAACAAAACACAAAATTGAAGTTTTCCAAAAAATTATAAAAATAACAATAAGTTCTATTCAACTTTGGTTGCAATCACTAATATAGGTAAGCACACATATCGAAGTAGCATAGAAAGTATTAGGTTGTATTCCTTAAGGATCGTTAATATCTACTGTACTCACTCTTTATCTCTTATCTAGCCAAATAAAGATTTAGAAGAACATTATAAAAATTGAAAAAGCTAAGCTAAGGTTAAAAACTGATTATATACACGTTTTTAGAGAAAATTAAGGATATGAGTTTGTTAATGTGAAATAGAGCTTAGGATTTGCTTCACGAAATCCTTATTGCGTGATTTCTTAACAAACTCAAAGAGTTGTATGCTGGGTATACTTGTACTGTCGAATTCACTAAGGTAAGTTAAAGCTCTCTCATGATTAGAAACTCTAAATCTAGATCAAACTATCAGAATCTCTTCACAAGCTATTAGCAATCTAGATTTGCATAAAGATTAAGAATCTTTTAATAAAACTCATTTAAATAAATTTAAAACCAAGTGATAGAAAGTGTCACCATCTCTATCTCTAAGTGATTATGAGTAACTTTATTAACAACTCAGATCTATTCAAAAGAACTATTCAGTTGAAATCAAACATGAATCTAAATGATGTACCACACAAGTAGAACTATGAAAATAAGTTCGAGTAACTAATTAAAAATACCCTGTTAATATTTGATTAGAACACATTTAAAAAAATCATATGAATCAGGTTTTTCATTCACAAACCCTAAGTTAAGATGATTATTTCTCCATAAATATAAACACTAAGTACTGATTCAAGAGAAATAAAATGAAATTAAAGATGAATATGAAAGATTAAGCACAAAAATCTTGTAAGAAAAAACGTCGGATTCAATATGAATTTACCTAGAAAACTCAAATCTCTAGTAAGAAGAAAGATTTCTCTCACTACTATATTCGACATTAGAAAATTTGTTACATATGGTACAACATATTATTATACGTTTGTCTATAGTTTTTTTATAGGTGACAGGGCACAATAATTATGAAAATTTTATTCACTGACGTGACAGATTCTTTATAATGAACTTTGTCATTGTCTTCGTGTGTTTAAATTAGGGCAATGTGTCAGTAACAGCAAGGATAGGATCACTTTTCGTAGCTCAGATCGCGGGCTCAAAGGTTGGTTGTGATTTAAACTATGTCTTTTCATCGGGCGTGCAATTTTAGTGTAGTTCAAACCACGGGTAAAATTATGGCATCATTCTTGAGTGCCATTGGAGTTGTATCATGAATCACAACGTGTGGTTGTCTCATTGTAAACCGTAAGGTAATCCGAGGGCGCGGTTTAGGGCCCAGTCTAGACTTTTGCTTGTTCTTTTGCTCTCAATTGGGGTCTTTAGCAACTGCGGTTGAGTTTGTTTTCAAATATTGTTGTATTTTTGCTATAATCTTGATTCAAATCACTTTGTTTCCTTTTGTATGATCTTTGAAGCTAAAAAAACAACATTTTCCATAGTAATAGCACATAATCATAGGAATTTATCTAAAAATATGTCAAGTAAAGCATAGATTTTTATGAATAGAATAGAGTATAAAGGATTTATTAGGGCTTCATGCGCCAATGACAAAAAAAAACATAGTTTGCATCTATGAGAGATTAAACCCTTGACCACTTATGTGTAAAGCACTGATCGAGGCGACTTAGTTGAGCTCGATTCTTGGTTTTGTGATACACTAAAATAAATTTAACATGTGTAGACCCAACATGAGGTAAAATAAATCAGGTCAAAATATAAATGGACCTAGGATATAAATCACTAAATTATTTCAATCTAATACATTATAATATAGCAAAACTTTTATAATCTCAAATTTAGTGCCTATACTCTACACAAAAATTTAATTTGATACATAAACTTTGAAGCAATTTAATACCTAATCAAAATTTTCATGGCTATGTTATTGCCTCACTAACAACATTTTCTTTATTTTCTAACGTGGAAAAAGTAGTTTATCAATGCTAGATAATTTTAAGTGTGGCAATAAAAATCCATGATATGCTACTTTTTTTAGTTAGTAAAACAATATTAAGAAGGTAATAAAATTGACATAAAAAGTTTGATAAGGCATTAAATTGATTATTTCAAAATTCAAATACTAAATTGAATTTTCATGCAAGGTTTAGGATCCAAATTTAACATTTACCCTTATAAAACCAATTACTAAATTTAAAAAAATGACTAATTTAAACTGAGTTACTATTATTACCCATTTGCAATACCTATGTACTTATTAAATATGTTACTATACATATACTAATAATTTAATATTATTATTTTTTTTTATTTTTTTCCCCTTTTTACTAATTTTTCTTTTTAATTTAATTTGTATTAAAGACTTCTATTTACAATTTCTATTTAAATCTATTCTCTAAAAGAAGAGGCTTTATTATTTCCTAAAACTTTTTAACTTTTTTTTTGGTTTACTCTTTCTCTTTTATATTTTTTATTTTTATTACATTTTTATTCATTTTTGTATTTATTTTTTTCTTTTGTGGGGTATTGACATCAGCTACCCACTTGGGTCGCTAATATTTCTTGACCTTTTTAAGCTCCTTCACCTTGAGGATGAAGTCAGACTGTAAGTCCTAATATTTCTTCCGAGTGCTAAGGATCTCGGTGTGACATTTCTTGGCATAAGCAATCCTAGCCAATAGATCCTCACCAGTCTTCCTTAGTAAACAACTCAACTCCTTGTTCTTCTACTTTTTTGGAATGTTCTTCTTTCAACTAGTTGACCACTAAAACTAATGACTCATATTTATCCTCATAGTAAATCAAATAGCTAACGAGAGGACCTACTGACTCAAAGTTGATGGTTCTCCTTTTAGCATTAGTGGCTCTTCTCTTGAACTCCTTAGCCTTTTGCTTCATTAGGCCATACAACCCTAGTACTCTTCTCCAACAATCTTGGAGTTGCTTCAAACTTAGGAGATCAAGTATAAACAAGTGGTAAGGATAGCGAGAAAACTTACCCATAATATTCTATATAAGTGACATTATCCACTAAAATCCCTGTGGACTTTAAGGATACCGAAGTCTAGACTTTTTCCTTGTAAGGACCTATCTTCTTCTTGTGAGGCCCCATGGACTCCTTAATAGTGGGAGTAGGCATCATCACACTTGGATCAAGATCCTCATGGAAAATCGATGAATCAGCCAACTCTACCACTTCCATGTCATCCATTCAGTTGTAGCTTTCCTTATTCTCACTTGAGCTCTAACCTATCATTTGCTTAGGCCGTATAAAGAAATTAAGCCATGGGGGCAACTCTACAATAGGGTTTGATAGCTTATGTGGTTTAGGTTTACCCACCATCACAGCTTTTTTTCTTCATGCCTTTGCCGATCGTCGAATAGAGGACGAGACTGAATGGATTGAGCGTTGGTTGGTTCATCACAAATTTTGAAGCAAGAAGATCAGGTTGTTTGATAGCGTATCGTTCGTAGCATCACTTGAACCTTGATGCCTATCTTCTTCTTTTTGTCCTTCAGGATGGGTACCTCCTCAGGATCATCCATAAAAACTAGCTTCATAAAATCTAGCGACTTCCCGAACTTTCCACATGCAATAAAAACAAGAGTCAATATGTAGTCAAGGTACAACACTGATAGGTTGATGCCGAGTTTATGCTAAAGGGGTCCCCACTTCCTTCACTCTCACCACATAATAGTTTTGATGTCGATCCCCCCAATCGCCCAATTTGACATAATAAGGGAAACCGAGCAATATCTTGAGCGTCACTCTCTATCTCTGTAAAATATTTTTGTACTACAAGATAGGGATCTTTTTCCTTATATATATTGTCCATTTTCCACACGTGAAGGAGACCAAGATCTTGCTTCTTTCTCCTTTTCATATATCTGTCAATCTTCTCTGTGGTCTCTTTGTCATTGTGGCCGAGATCCTTTAGCAACTTCATTCTAATGTGCGCTACCTACCTAGTTTAAAATCAACAGTCTTTAGCAAACTCTGAACAACGAATTTCTCTTTCTAGTTCTTTGCAGACAAACTAAGACAATCAAACATCTTGAGTCTCTAGTTCTGAGATAGATTGATCCACCATTTATCTTCTTTGATGCTAAAAATGTAACAAACCAACTATAGAGTAGGCTTTATGCAATCTGCTCATGATCATTCCCTTTTTACACGTTCTTCTACTGCTGGTTTTATTGTCATTTTATTGTATGTAGATGACATGTTGTTGACAGGGAATAATGTTCAACTTATTTGTGAGTGAAAGAATAATTACATTCCACTTTTTCTATCAAAGATCTTGGAGAAGCTCGGTTCTTTTTGGGCCTTGAAATATGTCGCACTTCCCATGGCATTCGATTGAATCAACGGAAGTTTCTCTTGGATATCTTAACTGATACTGGTCTCACTGCTGCTAAACCAGTTTCTGTTCCTCTTCCTTCTGGCTCTACTCTATACTGATGCAGGGATTTACTTGATGATGCTACTCACTATCGTTGCTTGATTGGCCGCCTCTTTATCTTACTCTTACACGGCCTGACATTTCTTTTGCTGTTCATAAATTGAGTCAGTTTGTAAGTGCTCCACGTGCTGCTCATCTTCGTGCTGCTTATCATCTATTACGATATCTTAAAGGATCAGTGGACTTGGGATTATTTTACTCTTCTGCTGGTTCCTTTGACTTACAAGCCTATTCTGATGCGGATTGGGGAGCTTGTTTGCTTGATCGGAAATCAATTACTGGTTTTTGTGTTTTACTTGGCAACTCCCTTATTTCTTGGAAGACTAAAAAGCAATCCACGGTTTCCACGAGCTCCACGGAAGCTGAATATCGCAGTATGAGCAGTACTGCTAAAGAACTCCTTTGGATTTCTTACATTCTTCAAGATCTTGGTGTGCCCTCCTCTTCACCTGTTCTTCTATACTGTGATAACAAATCAGCTCAAATGCTTGCTGATCATCCTTGTCATCATAGTAGAACAAAGCACATTGCCATTGATGCCCACTTTGTTAGACATCAAGTTTCTTCTGGATTTTTGGTGATTGCTCATGTTTCATCCAAGAATCAACTAGCAGATTTCTTAACCAAATCCGTTCCAGAACATCAATTGCATTTTTTTCTTTCCAAGCTGAGCCTTTCTCTGGCTCCATCTTGAGAGGGGGGTGTGAAATATATCATTATTTCTATATTATTGAGCACGTGACTTATACTTAGGCATCACGTGTTTTTCCTTTTCTATTCTTTGTTTTCTGTTTGTTGTATATAAAAGGAAATATCTCTTTTTTGTATCAACAGATTTTGTAACAACCATTATACAGAATAAGAAATATCTTTCTGTTGGTTCGTCATGAATAGCTTCTCCAGATTGCATCATGTTCATTCCTTTTGATTCAGCTGATGAATCGATTAATTCCACACTTCTGGAGCAAGCTTTCACACAAGGCCTTGAAACAAACCAATAATAACAATAATTTAGGTAAAGGTTAAAGATGCCTAAAAATGACTCACGTACTCCTGTTCAAACTCTAAGGATGATACCTTCAATCTACATTATAAGAACTTCATATAAACACAAAATGGAGTCCCACAAACAAGGTTAACCTTGCCATTAGGCTAAGGTTGACAAATGCAATACTTAGGTGGCCTTTTTATAGAAAATATAGATTTTATTTCACCTTCTTCAGTCTGGCTAACCCACTTTATCGGAACCATGCCTATGTGCTTTATTAAAGGCACTTTATAAATATCATTTGCAACTTAAACATCTTCATTGTCGTTTTCATAAAGATCTCTGTCAAGAGATTTGATAAGGGAGTATACATTATCTTTGTATTAATCGTTTAACTAGCTTTCTTTTATTACATATCTAGCATGCTATGCTCATATTTATTGTAAAAATGCTCCACCTAGCAAGGGAATTCCACGCAAGTTGAAAGGCTTCGCATAAATATGGGATACTTAGTACCGATTGTATGTAAGATAAAATCAATAGCATGTTAAAAAACCACAAACTCAATTTCAATTACAACCATGAAGGCAAGTGCACTTAATAATACTTGTATATGGAAATTAAATGTAGGTATCATTACACAGGGATCAGTGAGTATTGATCATCACCTCTCTCATCTAGGCATCAAATTCGAGTATAACAATGTAATTAGCAATTAACAAATTAATCAATTGCAATTCAAGAATTAAAAAAATTGTCAAATGGCAAAAACACCTAGATGTTGAATCCCACTAGGTATTCATGTGATTATGCTAAAAATAATTCCAACATTATTATTGATACTCTTAAACATCAGGAAATTCTAAAGTAATTTGATATCTTTGTCAAGATTATCAAATTCTAATACGATGTCAATTAACTTATAATTCCTTTCTAATTATAACCTTAAGAAATCATTAATGATCTAAAGTTCTCTTACTAGGTTTGATCTTAACCTTAGAGATTTAGGTCACCCCATTTTTAGGATTGCATGCTGAAAACGCAATAGGAATAGAAAAAATGAAAGAGATGGGGATAGAGAAAATTCAGCCAAGATTTAAAGTGGAGTTCGGCCCACTTTTTACTCTCCATGGTCCACCAATACGTCAATTCGAGGTCTTCACCACCATTTTTATGTATCTCAAATTGATGCTCAAGCTGAGCAATACAATAGTTTACAACACAAAGATGGATAACAAAAATAAGAATAGAGCTCTAGAGTGTTTTTCTCTCTCTATACAATTATTTGCAAATTTTAATGTACAAGAGAACAAGAAAATAGAAGTTTTGTTTGAACACAAATAAAAGCTTTTATTAATTCACACTTCAACTTTATTTGCCATCATTAATCTCTAAGGACAGTGTATTTATATCTTTTGAAATTTAAATACTCGTTAGATTTAATGTCTTTAAATCGCCAAGTATTAAATGCACTTCAATGGCTCTTGTGCCAGATTAGCTTCAATTTTTAATCTGTTGCACCTCAATGCTTGTTGCGCCTTAAAGTTGTCATGCCTCAAGTTTACCCTCTACAAGCCTTTGATCATGCGCATTCCATCAAGTCTTTATTTTAAACTTGTTGCACCTCAAAGACTTATCACGTCACAACATGTCGCACCCTACTTTTGCCCTTAACTAAGTCCTTTTTACTTTGTCTTGTTGAGTCTATGCTTTTAGACTTGTTATGCCCTAGGCTTCGAACTCATCGAGCCCTCGACGCTCCCTCAACCACTATCTTTGCACTTTTAAGTTAGTCGAGTCCTAGTCTTTAACTTATTGCACCCCACGAATGATGTTGTTGAGCCCTCGACCAACCTTTCGACCACTAATTCTTTATTTTAAAACTTGTCAAGTGTTGATCTTCGGTTTGTCACGCCTTGACTTATGAAGGCTTAACCATTGACAGGTAATGTTCATCAAGAAATTGTTCTTACTAAAACCTGCAGAGGCTCCACAATAACGCATAACAAAGACACATATAAATTTGACTTATTAAGTATATATAGTTTAATGCAATTGAATAGTTAATTGTGCATTCATAATCTACATTGAACATACAAGTTCAACACATGCAACGCCTCTTATTGTGCAAATCTATTCGCAAAAGCAATTTATCGATTAATTAATGTGGAATTCAGTCAATAATCAATATTATAAACTATAAACTCAAGATAAATAATAAAAGCAATACAATTAGATTTAAGAGAATTAGTTAGTATATTGAAAACAATAAGAACAAATAACATAAATAACCTAAGGCTAATCAAAATTTATATTAACTGTTGACTCCTCTATAAATTCAACAATAATCACAGAGGAGAAAGAAAAACCCTTGATAGAACATCAAACCCCTTGTTTGCACAAAAAGTCTACAACTTGATTGAGGCTTAGTACTTAACTTGCATAAATCCCTTAGTATAGACAAAGTATAATATCTAAAACTTCATTGATCTTGTTGCCCATGTAAATTCTCCTTTATGTCTAGAGGGGGAAAAGAAAGAAAGAAGCTTCCTTTAGTAGAAGAAAGTGGTTTCCACTTCAATTGAGAAATACAACCTTCAAAACAGGAGTGAGAATCTTCAATTTAGGAAGGTAAATGATCTTCATGGATGAATGGAGAAGTTTAGATTCCCAATAGTACGATCTAAAATACTTTTTCTTTCTTCAAAGTAGGTAACTTTGCCTTTTAAAAATATGATTTTTAACTTGTGCTGGATGCTAGTCACGATATGGGATGGCATAGTTATATTACTCACTCTTAGCTAAGATAAATTTACTAAAAACACAATGGGACACGACTTGGACACCATTGTGTCCCTAACCCTGCCACTTCTTGCATTACACATTTTGCAAAATTGGCTTAGATTTTTTATTTCACAAGAGACACGGTTGTGTCTATGTCGTGTCATCCAGAAATGCCGTTCTTTTTAAATTTTTTTTCTCACAATCAAATCACTTCTAAAAACTCATGAAATATGATAAGATCTTTTTCTTTCCTCATAATTCTCACTTGGAAGCCTAAATCAAATAAAAAGTAATTTGAATGCTATTCCCATAATAGTAGTCACCAAGATAACCAAATAAAGCATATTTTAGCACTTATAATTAAGGATTAAATTGAATTTATCAATACTCACCAAGCTTGGGTTATATATACTAAAGCTTGCTCCTTGGATTAGCCAACTCCTCCACTGATTTTTTTCACATTGAACAACTACATACCTAACTTGAGAAGCCCTTTTTCAAGATCTTCGTATTTGTCGACTTCTCACCAAAATAAAAGAGGGGGAAAACTGTTAATGGCAATATTTAACTTGAGGCTCCTTAAGGTCAGCATAATCTGATTAAAGCATAAGACAACATTGTAAATGCTCAACCAACCTCTAGGCCTTGCTAAGTCACACGTGATAAAGCCGAGTGGAGATGAGATGTCTAGTTCACTCATCCATAAGTCTCCTACTTAGCTTGGACAACGTCAACCCACTTCTTATATTATCAGGAAATGGTTTATTGGCTTTATAGCCATACTTTAGTAACTTCCATATACTCCATAACTCCATGAATTAGCAATTGTTTGGCAAAACTATCAATCACCAACACTCTATATATATATCATCCCAAAATGTCCTTTACGAATAAGTGGGTAACATTTAGCAAATTCTATGTCATTTTATTTACCCAACATTTCCAACATAATAATAACTTGACCGTCAAAATAGCCACATCAAACAACCCTTGGTGGCTACTAGTTTGTTGTTGTTTTGCAGGCCCATTAGTTAAAAAGCTAGAATGCAATCTACTTGATTAGCAAAACTAAGACACCAACATATGTTTGTTGGACTAACCTTTTCAAACTAAGTATTTATGTTGATATAAATATTCTATTTAGATTATATGATTTTTTTTAATATAACTATAGATTGCTTCTCTATCTGCTAATTGTATATATTTTAGTAGAATATATCCTTTAAAATAATCAATTAGACACACAATGGTCCATAATTGATTAAAAAAAAGTTATTTGGGTAGATAATTTTCATACATAATGCCACGTATTAAAAAAACTTAACCAATCTTAAAGTCTATGTAAATTAAAAGACAATTAAATGTCAAATTTGATAACTAATTTTGCACAAAAAGTTTAATTTGATACCTGAACTTTAAAATAATCAATTTAATACTTAATTAAACTTTTTTGTAGCTATTTTTCAATATTTCTTATAACTCCAATTGTTTTGATCGCTAACATTAAGGACACTATGTGTTATTAAAATTTTATTATTTCTACTAAGGTCATATAGCACTAATAGGTTGCTCTTTTACTTTAAGAAATAAAGTAAGCCATGTCAGTGAAATAATAAAAATAATCATTAAAAATTTAATTAGATATTAAATTAACCACCATAAACTTTAGATATTAAATTAAAATTTTATTTAAATATTAAATACTAAATTTGGCATTTTCTCGATTAACCAAAATTCAAATACAAAGGAATTGTTTCGATATTAGCTGAATGGCTCTAATGGCCAAATGAGTGGCTGTGAAATAGAGCTCAAAACCTCCACTGCACAATCCCATCCTTCTCTTTCTCTACTTCTTTGGGTCTTCGACTTCCAGCTCAAGGTAAGACTGAAAGCTTGTTCATCTACTTCACAATACAATCCAATACTACACTATGATGATAGACATGACACATGAAGCAGTGTTATTACATAAATAAGTTTTATATTATCGAGGCTTTTGTCCAATTGTACTAGGATAATTACTCTAAAGATGCAATCTTTCGGTGTGTTCAATGTTGATGATTCACTCAAACCCAGATGGGGTTTTGGAAATACTTACTCTAATAGGAAAAGGATTGTTAATAAAATGTGTATACATAGTGTAAGTAGTTGCTGTTTCTTGATGCCTTTGTGTAAATTGACGTTTTGTTCGAGTGGGTTTTATGGTGGCTGCTCAAATTTGAATCTTGGGTTGAGGTTCTTACCTGGGTGTTGTTCCTTATCATTGGATTGTCATCCGAAACGTAGTCATGGTACGCCGTTTGCATTGGCTTGGGAATTGGAGCAACAGGCTGTTAGGAGTGAGTTTGGGAGAGAGAATTCAAGGGGGGATGGCGGATTATTTGGTGACACTGATAATGAGGAAATTGATGGTACATTTGTTCCTGATAAAGGTGATGATAATGGTAATGTAACTAATGTAGAAGGGAGAGAGAAGATGAAGTTTGTGGACAAAGGGATGGG
Source organism: Combretum micranthum (assembly GCA_024138025.1). Taxonomy (NCBI): domain Eukaryota; kingdom Viridiplantae; phylum Streptophyta; class Magnoliopsida; order Myrtales; family Combretaceae; genus Combretum; species Combretum micranthum. Next base: position 262,764 of record JAMXBD010001881.1, read on the forward strand.
CGAATTTCGGGAGAGAGAAGTGAAAGATTGGATGTTCGTGCACTTGCATCTAGTTTGTGGTCTGCAAAAACTGCTGATGATGTGGAAGAGGTACTTAGGGATAAGGGTGAGGTGCCCCTTCAAGTGTTTTCGTCAATGATTAGAGGTTTCGGGAAAGATTGTAAACTAGAGTCTGCTATAGCTGTTGTTGAATGGCTTAAGAGGAAAAAGATTGAAACTAACGGTGTAATATACCCAAATCTCTTCATTTATAACAGTCTTTTGGGAGCTGTAAAGCAATCTGAACAATTTGAGATGTTGGATAAAATATTGAATGATATGGCTGAGGAAGGTATCGGTCCTAATATTGTAACATATAATACTTTGATGGTTATTTATCTTGAGCAAGGACTGGCTTCTGATGCCCTCAATGTCCTTGAGGAAATTCAGGAAGCAGGGCTTATTCCATCACCAGTATCGTATTCAACTGCCTTACTGGTGTATAGAAGAATGGAAGATGGATTTGGTGCCTTAAGGTTCTTTATGGAATTAAGAGAGAAGTACTTGAATGGTGAAATTGGAGGAGATTCTGATGAAGACTGGCCAAATGAATTTGACAAGCTTGAAAATTTCACAATTCGTATTTGCTACCAAGTAATGCGGAGGTGGCTTGTGAGGCAAGAAAACTTAAGCAAGAATGTAATGAAACTTCTTACTGATATGGATAACGCAGGTCTCAGATCTAGCCGGCAGGAATTTGAACGTCTTGTGTGGGCTTGTACATGTGAGGAGCATTATATTGTTGCAAAGGAATTGTATACTAGGATAAGAGAAAGGCATTCAGATATTAGCTTATCAGTTTGCAACCATGTAATTTGGTTAATGGGAAAGGCTAAGAAATGGTGGGCTGCCTTAGAAGTGTACGAGGATTTGTTGGACAAGGGACCAAAGCCAAACAACATGTCATATGAGCTAATTGTGTCTCATTTTAACATTCTACTCAGTGCAGCTCGAAAGAAAGGAATTTGGAGGTGGGCCATGAGGTTGCTTGACAAAATGGAAGATAAAGGGCTTAAGCCCGGGAGCAGGGAATGGAATGCAGTTCTCGTTGCTTGTTCCAAAGCATCTGAAGCTAATGCTGCAGTAGAGATCTTCAAAAGAATGGTGGAACAAGGTGAAAAACCGACAATTATTTCATATGGTGCTTTGCTTAGTGCATTAGAGAAAGGAAAGCTCTATGATGAAGCCCATCGGGTTTGGGATCATATGATTAAGGTTGGAGTTGAGCCTAATGTGTATGCATACACCATAATGGCTTCCATATTGACAGGGGAAGGAAAGTTCAATTTGGTTGATGCTCTCATTGGGGAGATGATATCGACAGGTAATGACCCGACAGTGTGACATATAATGCAATCATTAGTGGATGTGCAAGAAACGGCTTGGGAAGTGTTGCATATGAATGGTTTCACCGCATGAAAGTCCAGAACATACCACCGAATGAAGTTACTTATGAAATGCTTATCGAGGCTCTTGGAAAAGATGGTAAACCGAGGCTTGCATATGAGCTGTATTTGAGGGCTCATAACGAGGGTCTCATCCTTTCCAATAAAGCTTATGATGCAGTTGTTCGATCATCACAAGTTTATGGTGCAACTGTTGATTTGAGCATTTTAGGGTCTCGGCCCTTGGATAAGAAGATGGCATCCTAGTACTAGCAGAGTTTATACTGAACTTGGTGATTTGGTGTCTCCCTGAAGAGGGTTTAATCTTTTCAGAAGAGAGAAATCACACCCTGCCGGCAAAAGTTGAGAGGTTATTTGTACTACTACAACGGAGAGGATTGACCTATATATTCCTTAGTCCAGTACCTATTGACTACTGTACATTCCTTCAGCTGCATACTTGCCAGGTGCAACAATTGTGCCATTGTTCCTTCCTGCTTCTTGATCATTTGCATACGAAATTTTGTAAATCTTTCTCATGTACAGCTAATTTCAAAATAACGGGGCTGCAACACGAGAAACACAGTATTAAGCTCTAAATTTGTGGCTGTTCCACTCGAACTGATGAGTTATACTGCTGGCTCAGTTCGGCCATGGGGTCAAGAATTTTCCTCCTTTTCCGGTAAGTTAATATTGTGAGCTAATGCTAGAATTTGATCTATGAAGATGGGAGGAGTTTGTATCTACATGTAGATCCTGATGTTACTGCTGTGAAAAATTTGTTCATTGATCTTGAATAGGAAGACTCTCTTTTCAGGTCTCTCATTTTGCTTGTGTGTTCAGTTTTCACTTTCTATTTTGAAACTATTTGTATTTTGGATGGGATCCTTAAAAAGGAGAAGGTCCCACATAGAAAGAGGCAGGTAAAATCAATTAGGGATGAGTATTGAGATCTTCCATTTCATATAATCGGGTAGGTTCCAGTTGGGTGTTAAGATTTTACTTCCATATTTGTAGCAGGGTACACGGAATGACCTTATACCTACTACAAACCCTCTTGAAATCCATACGTAATTTTACTTGATAAATATATTGGAAATTTAATCATATTAAATTAATTTGTAATCCATTATTTTAAACCTAAACCCTTTCAAATTGCCTAATCTTCAATATAAGCTGGTATTATGGTTTATGGTTGTATTTTGTTATTATTTTGTATTCCTTTAAATTGGTTATATTTATGTATGTATAATCTTTATTTAAAAGGGATTGACTTGCATTGTATATCATCTATTATTATACCATCTACTAAAATTTGTGTGTTCCTCCTTGGCTGCTGCGAATTAAGTGGTAATCTTATTAATCAAGCTTAATAACTCAGCTTGGGCATGGAGCTACATATTTTTGAAGATGCATTGATTCCTATGTTGCCACAAAACAATCTGTTTATCTTTAGAAACAACTCATTTATAGCATCCTTATCAATTGGGATGTTTTAGAAATTGCTCCAACCAACTGTTAGATGCGGGAAATGTTGGTCTCCTCTAAGGAACAATGCAATAGGAAGATTTTACTGCATTATTTCCCAAATTTATCTCCCAACCATAGCAGCCTGCCCTCTCTACTGTACATAGGAAAAAAATCCTGCGTATTGCCATGACTTCCTTCGAATTTAGTGTTGTCTCCCCAACTGATAAATTCCAGGTCATGGTTTCCTTATCCATCACATCCAAAAATCTCACGGTTGCAGCATTTCATTATATATCTCTACCACACACCCTATGGCCTGGTATTGTCGGAATCCCAAGGAACTCCTCAAAGCTTAAAGATGTCCATCGTCCACTTGCCAACACAATCAATCAAGTATGGCTTCTTTTCCATTTGAACTATTTGCCAAGCCCACAAAGACTTTTCCCCTTGTCTAGAAACCAAAGTTGACCAGAAACTAGAGTTTAAAATTGTGAATTTATTATTTACAAACTTTTAGTTATGGATATATTATGAGCTTAAATGACCACAAGATCTATATGTTTGTTAAATTTTTTTTTTGGCAAATTTAGATTTGGACTAATGTCACGATTACTACCTCAATTTTGTCTAAATATTTAACTATCTAAACTTTTAACAAGTTAAATTACTTCCTAGTTGGATTTTTCACGTACACAAACATTGCCTGAGCTTCTCTGTTAACTGATGTGGTATTTTTGACCTATAATATAGTGACATGTATCATGTGGCAGTTAATTACTTTTTATTTTATAAATTTTCTAATCGTACTTAATATTATCATAATTAGTTAATTTATAATACAAAATTAAACCAATCCTGTTAATTGGTGTAATGCATTTTTCCCTAATAATACAAGAAGCCCAATTATAAAGTCCACTTCCCAAACCCACTCTCAATCCATAGCTTGTTCACTTCACAGCTCCAACTTTATTTTCCTTTTGTGATCCAGCTATAGTTATATCTTGGTCCATCAACTGAGAAATAAACCATGTGAGACAATTGCCTTTCTCTCAACTTGCCCAAAGCCATGACAATTCACTGGTACTTCAATTGAAGATGACGAACTCTCTAAATGTTGCCCTCCTAAAGTTCCTAAGCATGCTTACCCACACAAGAACACATCTAGATGTTACTTTAATTTTTTTTCCTTTCCTTTATTATCCCAGTATTAAAAGAAATTCTTATTATTCTTTCATTCCAATGTATTATTTAGAGGTATGCAAATGAGTTAGAACAGGTCAAACTGGCCCAGCCCACTTTGGCTTGTAAGTTAAATGGGCTAAAAAATTTTGATTTACTTTAAAAACAGGCCAAAATTTTTTATCCTGATCCAATCCCCTTTGACACATGGGTTAAATGAGCCAACTCACTTCCTAACCCATTTAATCTTTTTTTATATATGTATGGGTTAAATGGCCAAATTGACCCATTTAATTTTATTTCCGTACTCTTTTAACTCTTATTCATTCATCTTCATCCTAGCAAATATGGGTTAAATAAGATTAAAAGATGGTCTAAGACAACATAGCCACTGTGAATGGTCCGAAGTCTGAACTTATTGGATTTGTCAATGCAAGGATTGAATTCTTTATTATGATTATTATTATTTTTAATTTTTGATAGATGGAGAGCAAAAGTGGAGGGGAAGAGGAGGACACATAAGGTCATATCAAGGATAAATTGAGATAGCTAAGAAGGAAAGGGGAGGCTGCAATGAGAGGAGGAGAAAATACGATAATTGGACAAAACAGCGGTCCATATGTTTTTATGTGGTCTCTGGCTTCTAGATAATTAATGCGAAAATTAGAGTTGAAAGAGATGGATAAGATTGAAAAATTGCAAGTTGGTAGAATTTAGAGGGCCTGATTTTTATAGCATGGTAGGATGATTTAGATTTTCATTTGATTATTAAAATTGATATTACATTAATTTCTACAGTAATTTTAGTTGTTTGAATGGTTAAATAGTCCAACATTTATAGGAAGACTACGATGTTGCTCATGCATTACGGATGCAAATTTAATGCTATTAAAAAAGTTAATTAAAAAAGATCAAATTTAATAAAAAATTCATAAATCTTTTATCATTAAAAATTAAAAAAAAAAAGAGTGGTTTTGCTAGAAAAGAGTGAGTGGTTAGATTTTTAAAAATTGGCTATTATTTATTATATTTATTATTATATTCAATAAATCTCTTAATTTGTGTCAAAAAATAAAAATCTGATCCTTTTTTTTTATATTTATAATGGTTACTTCATACACAATGTTTCTCTCTCTCCTCTCTCTTCTCCATTGTAGCTACTACATCTCTTTGAGTAAATAGTGGTGTTGTTTTTGCCTTTTTCTATTCATAGTATTTGTTATAAAATTCATATTTTTTATTTTCACACATGCAATGTGGATGTATCTCCCACTAGTTTTAAATAAAAGGAAGTTACGGTTTTGAAAGTATTGAGAGAGAATAGAGAGCCGAAGTCGTCTCTTAGTGAAAATTATTAAAATGCTTAAAAAATTATAAATATTAACTCTTTAAGTCTTTAGCAAATAAAAAATAATAATTTTATTTCAAAGAATTTATGGAAATAGCAAGAAAAGACACCAAAGTGCCTATCTTGGTTAAACAAAATAGATTATGCGGTTTTGTTCTTTTTTTCTTTTCTTTTTTTTTTTTCTAATGGATAAGCCTAATAAGGTATCAAAGGGCTTTAATTTGTACATAATTATGATTGAATTAAATAACTTTGATAATCAGTTTAATTGTACAATAATGAACATGGTTATTATAGTAACCAACAGAAAAAAAAAAAAAGAAAAAGAAAAAAAGGAATGGTTGGAGTATTCAATTTTGCAAGTAGCTAATGTAACTAAAATGAAAAAAGTTGTAGAGGCTACTAGATTTGACTTTGCACAATTTGTAATGCGCTGAAACTTAATTAAGGCGTATACCGCTACTTATAATACCTCATGTATTACATGCTTAGGCTTTCTTAAACAAATTTTGTTTTTGTTGAACATTGGTAGCTTATTTTAAATTTATAAGTTGTTTAATTAGATTCTTGAGACAACTGGATCATAACAAGAAAACAAACTTTATAAAAACTTTTCTATCTTCTACTCATGTAAATAGAAGAACTTTCACTTAAACAAAATTTTAAAAACTTATTATAAAACATGGGCTTCTCAACTAAGCCCATAAAGAATATACAGACTTTAAAAGATTAAATACAATCCTTGAAACGAAATAAAAACAAATAATCTTTTGGCCCAACATCAATTCACTCTTCCTCCCAAAACTCCCATAATCCGAGTCAACATCATCATCACCATCAATCATCAATGCAGCACCTGGTAAAAGACAACAATAATAATAATGAGTCGAAACCAGTACAAGGTAACACAAGCACACATGAGATGATACATAAATTTAAGCTAAATGCAACGCAATAACAACAGATTATTATCTTTAATTAAAATAAGCAAATCAACACTACATCACAAAACACTCTGCAACAATCTTGGGAATTTAGGGGGTTCTGAATAACAGTAGCTGCTGAGGGAGTTGATATAAGTAGTCCAAATACCTATACCTCCTACATAATCTTTCAAGAAAATAGCCTCATTTAAGATTCACACTCATTGCTTATCTTTACTTAGTCTTGGTCCATAACGTCATTTAGTTCAACTGATCCCATAAACATGAACTAAACTATGTTACTTCACTCCAATCTTAAGTAATCAGTATGTCGATACCGTTTGCCTCATCAACTACCTGTTGAGCTACTTATAAATGTCATTGCATCATGACAGATAGCCTAAACACCGAAACTATCATGTCCCTTCAGGACAAGGTTGTTGCTCTCTAGACCAATTTCAACTGCACAAGGATAAGCACAATCAACACTTATTTATTAAGCCAAGTTTAAGTTTTTAATTCATTTAGGATCCCTGTCCTAGTGTACGATATGCAAGTTACTCTGTACCTTCAAATAATGTCTACAATCCAAAAATATCAGGAGATAGACCAAAGGATAGGTTCAAAAACAAATATCTATTTAAGAAATTAAACTATATAAGCAACTTAATTATTTATTAACTTACATCAACTTTCATATTAAACATTCATTTATGTTTCTATTTGATCAGACATGTAATAGGAACACCGCCATAGCTATGAAGATCAACCCGCCAAGATCCGGACAGTTCTCCGTTGTCTGTCAAATTATTTCTTTTATTAAACAAAGCTTTAGTCTAACATATTTTAGATATTACGTGCTCCTTATCATCCAAGGTTTAACCTATCATATCAATCTAAGCTAGTTACAAGTTAAATCTATATTAGTTTAATCTTAGCTAAGTTGATTATACTTAATCAATCTAATTCATTTTAGCTCATTAAAGTTTATTAAGTCATGTTGAACTTAGGATTATTAACTAAATTCATTTTGTATCTAACTTCTACATTTAATCTAATCATGTATTAGATTTATAAATTCATTTAATTTATGTTTAATTATATAAATTAACTAATATGACATTTTAATTACCAATCATCTATTTTATTTTATTTATAAATAGCACTAGGGAATAGATCATACCCGTGATGGGGGTCGTGATTCTCTTCACTGGCCTCATCATGCCCGTGATGGAGATCGTGATGTTCATCACGGGTGTGACAAGGAGATAACGCCCCTTTTCATGGCCGTAATATAGGCCATGACATTTGAAAATTGTGATAAGAGGAGATCATGCCTTCATCATACCCGTTATCATCTTAAATTTTATTTTTCGATTATATCACCTGCTATGATACTGCCGTAATGGATAGGAGGAGCTTGTTACGGTTTTCCTTTATCTTTCACACAATTTTAGCTACTTATATCCAACATACATCAACAAACAACTTGTTATTAATATACTAATACATAATCTTAACCTATGAAAAATTCTATACACATTTCTATATCATACTTTCACAAATTATTTCATTAAACATACAATCTACACATGCATATACATATCCATATTTTAGCATAGATGTTCGTATATAACTAACTTATCCATGCTATCATAAGATCTACGTCTACCTAGTTTTAATTCAACCTTTTATACGTAAGCAACAATCAAAACAAAGAAATAACTAAACTTATCTTTTTAGTAAATCCAAGGAGATTGGTCTTCTCTACTACTACTACTACTACTACTTTTCATTTGTTGTTAAAGCTACTTCTAGCTTAACTCCTACTCAAATCTTGTTTTTCATCTTTTGTTTCTCCTTTGATCCTCTTGAAATTTGAGATTTTGTTTGATTTTTGAAGAACAAGAAGAGAAAAAGAAAGGAAGAGAAGAAAAACATAAAAGAAAGAAAAAGGAAAGGGAAGAAGAAGATAGAAGAAAGAGAAAGGGGATGTCGCTTTAAAAGAGAGGAAAAGGAAAAAAAGTAAAATATAAAGATATTTTAGAATAAAAATATTAAGTTTAAATCTTTCTGATATTTATTTTAAAAATCGTAATTAGTTAGAAAATAATTCGGGAATATGTATATCAGAAATTTATGGCTTGATATAAAATATAATTCAAAAGTTTAATTTATGAAAATCTGATATTTAATTCGGGTTCGGGTAAAACTGATATTTTTAAACAAACAGTTGTTTTAAAACATTATCGGGATTTAAGAAAATGAAATTTAACTAAAATTCAAGGGTTTAAGAGTTATAAAATATTTAAATTCTCAATTTCAATCTAGATCTATTTACTAAGATAATTTATGTCGAATTATCTAAACATAATTCCTTTTTTTTTTTTTTTTGGATAAATGACATTGGGAAGTCATAATTATTAAATACAACTTGTTTATACTTTGGAAAATTACATGCTCTCTATTGGCAAGTCATGCTTATTAAATGTGACTTTTAAAGCAAATTGCACGCTATTTAGAAATGGATTTTAGTAATTTTTCTGTACAATATATATTTTGATATTTTTTACCTTAGAGACGTGTTTGGCTTAAGTTTGCTCTATCTCATTTATTATCACTAAGATGATATAATGGTCATCATCAACTATGTATCTATAAATATTGGTTGATGTCACAAATATTATCTGAAATTTAGCAAATATACAATTAGTTACTTAAACTTTAAAATTGATCAATTTAATACCTGAAAGAACTTTTTGTGCATGCCAATGGAGCTTCATCAAATTGACTAACACAATCATCTTACATGACATTTTTAACTAATATGATGAAGGTACTATTAGAATGCATAAAAAGTTATTTTAGATACTACTTTAACCAATTTCAAAATTCAAGTAATAAATTGATCAATTTTGAAGCTCAGGTAACTAATTGCATATTTTGCCAAAGTTCAAGTACTATTTGCAATATTTATCCATAAATATTCAACCACCCATTCTCACTTGTCATAATTTAGTATTAAATTAATCAATTTTAAAGTTCGGATACCTAATTGCATATTTTTCAAAACCTATGTACCATTTGCGATATTTACTCATAAATATTCAACTACTCCTCCTCACTTGTAACTTTTGGCAAAGAGCAAAGGTACACTATTCTATATTATAAGCTTTGTATTTAAAGATCAAATAAGCAACCTACATGAATATCAAACTCTATTAATCGAGAATTGTAAGGGTTGATGCACAAAACCTAAGCTTTCCTATATGTTACTTGGTCCTCCTTGTCATTATTAACAAGTCATTCGACCAAGGGTTCTATACTCATTACTATTTTGAGGTGAGCGTAAAACGCAAGACTCGAGTGATACATTTATAACTACTTCAAGTAAGACCTAGTAATACAAGAATGTAAAATTGATAAAGTGATTAGTAGGGCTATAATAACTATATATATGAGGAAAAAAAATTGAGTGTACAAGATGCAAAAACTTATATCTTCAAGTATAGTTTTTTTTTTTTTTAATAAAGTACAGTAAACCTTTATAAATTAATAATATTCAGACTGTAAAATTTATTAATTTAGAAATGTATTGATTAATCAATAAATTTATAATTTATTAATCTAAAGAGTGTTTTAATTCAACCAATATAAATTTAATTACATAAAAAATCATTTTAAACCATGAATATATCTGTACCATATTTCGTAAACTAATTTAAAAGGAAAATTCATTTTACATATATATAATATATATTTATGAAAATAAGCACATAAGTTGCATTTATTGTTTTCTATACTTAAACAATATTCATTGTCTTGGCTGATTAAATAAAGTACAATATAAATAACTCGTATTTATGGATTCATATATTAGAACTAAATACATTCAATGTGTGATGATAAAGCGATCTGTTATGTAAACAACAGAAAAAAAAAAGGAAAATTAAAACCATACCCAATAATGGCTATCATTTAAAATTTAGTTAAGGTATAGGAGGAGCGGACGCAGGATTGTATGACTAGGGCCGGACCTTAATTAAGTTAATTTTAAAATTATTTGTTAATATTAACTTGTTATTACAATTATATCACATCTTACATATTTATAAGAATTTTATAATGATTTAAGGAAAAAGGAATAAAATATTAATATTTTTGAAATTAATTACGAAAATGCTATCGGGAAAAAATTATTCCCGATTTTAGATAACATAGCCTCGTCTCTTCAAGAGACAAGGTCATAAGTGGATGACCTCGTCTCTTCGAGAGACGAGGTTGCTTCGCATGTAATCTCGTCTCTTGAAGAAACAAGGTCACTAGTGATTAACCTCGTCTCGAGGTTAGTGGATTTAAATCTCCGTGCGCGTCTTCTTCTTCCCCATTTCCCCTTTGGATCGCCGGAACCCTAATCGCAAATTGCGATTTTCTGCCGATTTCTTGCGCACCAAATCCACAAATCGACTGTAATCACTCATCCCCATTTGTCTGAAGTTGATTGTGTTGCGATTTGTTGGGTAAGAGGATCGAAAGGAGGAGATTCATAGCGAAACCACCAGCGGCGAACGGCGAACGACGAACGTTGAGGTTGGATTTCCGCGTATTTTCGTATTTTTTTTCAATCATTGATGCTGCATTGTTGAATGTCGATTGTATGTGTTGTTAGAATAATTTTGTAGCATAATTCAAACGCTGACTTTTTTTTTTCCTGTTGTATATTGTATAGATATATATATGTATAATATTTGCTTTGGAAAAAATCATGTCCTAAGTAGTTGTTGGAAAATTATTTTAGGAATTTGAGTGTGGAAAAAAAAATTAAAAATAACTTCAATTGTCGTTAACGGGGTGTATTTAGTATTTTAGCATTGGTATGGCGATTTGATATGGCATGGAAATGTGCGATGAAAAAAGCTAATATTTGTAAGAAAGCAGAATAGATTACAAAATTAAATTTACAACTTTGAAAGTGGAGGTGCAGGTTTAGGAATTATGTAAATGCTTACGAGTGAATGCATATTTGATGAGATGTAGGATTTGTGAATTTGATGCTGCAAACTAATTTGATGAGATGGTAGATTTTGAGAAATAAATGCGAAGTTCATATTGTACGCTCATGTAATTATTATGCAAGGAGATGATGGTTTTGGTTATGATAACGGCCCATTGCTATGGTCAGTATTAGTAGGAATTCAACATAAGATAGATAGTGGAGATTATTTGCAATAGACTGAAGGTAAATAGGTGTACACATCGGGTGGAGCTATATCATAGGGTAGCTATTGGAGATAGGAGCTACGTTATGATATTATTCCAGTGACCGATGATGATGCGGCACAAGAGATGTTGGTGTACACAGAATGCTCAGTGGCTGTTTATGTGCAGATATTGGAAACTGAATTGTCATAGGTACTTGCAGGGGAAATGGGCATTGATAGAAATATTGGGAGTCAGGGGTTGGTAGACTCAAACTCTACTCCAGTTCAGACAATAGGCAGTGCATAAGTGGAAATAGGTCACTTTGAATTTTGTGAACCTGCATCGGTGGGTGGTGATGATATGGATGCTATGCAAGACTCATCGGCAAGTGAATCCAGTGACGACTATGATGATGATGAAAATGTTGATGTCGAAGTATTTCGACAACAATATGCCTTGCTTAAGGTACAATGAAGGGGAAATAACCGAGACCGTTTCATTACTCCTACTGTCGTTGATGCAGTACGGAGCTCAGCGCCAGTTCCGTTTTTCAATACTGAAGTTGGTAGTGCTTATGCAACATATGATGTTGAGTAGGAAATGAGTGTTAGGAATTGGAGCTTCAATGATGAATTCAAGGTCGGAATGCGTTTTGAGACCAAAGATCATCTCATACGGGCAGTAAAAATGTGACATGACGAACCATTATAATTTCAAGGTAATGGATTCGGACCCAAGAGCATGGGCAGTGAAGTGTACTGATATCCATAACGAGGTTGTAAGTGGAGACTCAGAGACAGTTATAAGAAACATGGTAGGTGGTTTCACATCACTAAATATGAAGGACCTCACACATGCTTAAATGAAATCACTGGACAGGATCACTCTCAGTTGGACTCCATCAGCTTGTCCAAGGCCATAATATTGGAGATCAGCAATTCTCCAGATGTGAGGGCGAAGGATCTCCAACGAATATATTAAGCAGTTCGGGATATAATGTTCATATCAAGAGAATTCGTGAGGCAAAGAGAAAGGCATTGAGCAGGTGTATGGAAGTTGGGAGGCGTCTTGTGTGGAGCTTCCACATCTACTTAATGCAATTACCGATGCAAATCCAAGAATAAAGGTTAAGTGGCAAACTCAAGATTCAAATACCGCGGCCACGTATTCCTAGATAAGTTTTTGGGCATTTGGTCCTTGCATTGAGGCGTTCTAGTACTGCAGGTATGTATTGTATTCATTGTTAAATTTTGTTTAAGTTCATTGGTATTCACTGACAAACATACGTTAAATCATTGCAGACCTGTGATACAGTTGATGGTACCTTCCTGTATGGCAAGTACAAGCACAAATTGCTTATTGTAGTGGCAGTAGGGGCAAATCATATAGTCCCATTGGCGTATGCTCTTGTGGATGAGGAGAAGGTGGAAACATGGAGTTGGTTCCTTACAAAAGTGTTGGAAACATCATCAAAGACCGATCCAATATTTGTGTTATCGGACCGGCATGCCGGTATCAGGAGTGCGGTCGAAGGTGAGAATGCGGTGTGGCCTAGGGGGTGGCCTTAGCGCTGGTGTATCCGGCATGTTGCCAGCAACTTTAATTCGAAGGCCAAAAGCAACGAATGTAAGGAAATAATAAAAAGAGCTACCTATCAAGCCAGAGTCGAAAGTTCCACAGATACTTTAATGCAGCACTTCAAAGCAATCCTTGGTACAGCACGATATTTTCGCGAGTTGCCTCTATGTATGTGGACTTTTATCTTACGATGAAGGTGTCAAATTGGCCAAGGCACAACAAACAT